>JAOUQY010000038.1:12626580-12640886 GCA_028566355.1 Doras micropoeus | reverse complement strand
ATGGTAAGTGGAACTGAGAAAATGTACAATGAGTGTAGAGAAAAGGAGGTGGTCATAATGTTATGCCTGATCGGTGTGCATTGTGTAACAGATACATTAATTGTAATATTTTGTGTAATCCTGGGATTATCATAGTAGATTTGAATGCATGCATCCTGCATGTAGAGTGAGAATACTGCAAGTGATTTATGTCCTAGATGTCCTCTGTTCAGGACTGCGTTCCAGTTTTGGTTTTAAAAAATCTCATCTTAAAAATAGTCCATGATTCCAAAAGTTATTTGTAGAACACACCATTTTGTATGCCTTGACAACAGTCAGATCAGTACATCGTCAGTGCCAGCAGTATAGGAGACAAGCTGGTAGTGACCAGCCTGAAGTCCTCACCAGTGTCAGTGATGGAGCTTGCAGAAGGGGTCAGTAGACAAACTGCATTTCAGCATGAAGCACTCAAAATACCCTTTTTATCTCTCCACATTCTCATCTGTGCTACATCTGGGGTTTTGTTTTCAGAAAAAACAGACACGAGTTGCACTAAATTCAACATCACAGTTTCTGGTCAGTGGGGGACTGGATAACACGGTGAACATCTGGGACCTGAAGACAAAGAGGTTACATCGCAGCCTTAAGGTATCTCCTTGTTTAGTGAAGTATTAAAGTAGATGTTCTACTGTACAGCTATCTGAATCGACCGCACTTTACAGATACAGTGTTGAAATTCTTGTATTGATTTATTCTGTGCATTGACCCGATTAAAGTTACAGAACACTGCATGATGCATTTACAGCATTAAATCATTCACCAGTAAATGCTTCATCCTGGTCAGACTCACTGTGGTTTAAATAGCTAATCTATATTTTGGGGATTAGACACAACTAAATTCCTTATAAAATAACATTGCCAGATAATAACTATAGGAGCAGGTGGGAGTGGTCAAACCAAAAGGTGGGGTAGAATTTTAAAAAGCCTCGTCTGTGCACACTTCTGTCTCATACCTATGTTTTTCATATGTTCTTGCTGGCATCAGGATCATAAGGAGGAAGTGACGTGTGTATCCTTCAACGGTGGTGATAGTTACATAGCATCTGGTTCCACCAGTGGGGATATCATCCTCCACAGCATTACCACCAATCTGTCCAGCAAAGCCTTTGGCCATGGGCCCAATGAGGTGAGTCTGTCCTTATTCCCATGCCATGTGTCACACGGTTCTGTTATGTGGTTATACTGTAATATGGGTATGGATAAATGGGAAACCAAGCAAATTTCTGCACTTTTTTTCTTAATGACTTTGGCATAAGTGTGATATTGGTAAGTTTAGCTAAAGTAAGCCAATTTCTTGATTTTATACTGGACCCAGTTAATTAAATAATAATCTTCTCATTCTTATGATTTAACTCTTGTTGTTCATTCATATTCTCTCTCATATTTATTTATTATTTACAACTTAATTGTGTGCATATGTACAAAACCATATTTTGGGTTAATGTGATAAAGGAGCATGATTGCTACTAGATGGACTGGTTTGAATTTCTATAACTGCTGATCTGGGATTTTTACACACAACAGTCTCTAGCATTTACTCAGAATGGTGCAAAAAAAATCATCCAGTGAGCAGCAGCTCTACAGACAGAAGCGCCTTGTAGAAGAGAGAGTTCAATGGAGGATGGCCAGAATGGTTCAAGCTTACAGAAAGGCCACAGTAATTCAGATAACAACTCTGTACAAATGTGGTGAGCAGAAAAGCATCTTAGAATGCACAACGCATCAAAACTTGAGGTGGGTGGGCTACAACAGCAGAAGATCGCATCAGGGTCCACTTCTGTCAGCCAAGAACAGAAAGCTGAGGCTTCAGTGAAGACTGGAAAAATGTAGTTTGATCTGATAAATGTTGACTTATGCTGAGGCTCACAGATGGTAGGGTCAGAATTTGGCACCAACAGCATGAATCCATGACCCAACCTGCCTTGTGTCAGCACTCCATGCTGGTGGAGTATAAAGTATAAAGGTGTGGGGAATGTTTTCTTGGCACACTTTGGGCCCATTAATGCCAATTAACCATTGCATGAATGACAGGGCCTAATTGAATGTTGTTGCTGACCCGTTGCAACCCTTCATGGACACAGTTTACCATCTTCTAATAATCATGCACCATGTCTCAAAGCAAACGTTCTCTCAATCAGGTTTCATGAACATGACAATGAGTTCAGTCTTCTTTAGTAACTGTCCTAGTCACCGGATGTGAATTGAATAGAACACCTTTGGGATGTGGTAGAATAGGAGATTCACAGCACAACTGAAAAATCTGCAGGAATTGTGTAATTGTAATTGTTGGCCTTACACAGTATTAGTATAGTGTTCCTAATAAAGTGCTCGCTGAGTGTACTTACCATATGAATAATTATTAGAATTTTTTTTCATTTGACATAAAACCGTTCTAATCTGAAATTGAGTACGTAAATGTGATGACCAATATTTAGCAGAAATATTGTGAATAAAATGATGTGTTTTTACTTTGCAGCCTGTCCATGACCTGAAGTACTCGCTGATAAAACGATCCCTCTTGGGGAGTGTGTCAGACAGCGGCTCGGTGGTCCTGTGGGACGCAAACACACAGAAGGAACTACATACATTTGAAGGAGCACACAAAGCACCTGCCTCAGGCCTGGCCTTTTCTCCTGCCAATGACCTGCTCTTTA
Organism: Doras micropoeus; assembly: GCA_028566355.1. Lineage (NCBI taxonomy): Eukaryota > Metazoa > Chordata > Actinopteri > Siluriformes > Doradidae > Doras > Doras micropoeus. Next base: position 12,638,193 of record JAOUQY010000038.1, on the reverse strand, counting down.
TTACAGTGGGGTTGGACAAGAAGATCGTCTGCTATGACACATCCAGCAAAGTGTAAGACACTGTGTGTAGGGTGTGTTTAAATAATGACTAGTTTAAAGCAAGGCAAGATGTGGTATTTTTCATATGCTTACTGGTTGAGATCATGTTTTGTTTGTTTGTGCAGTATTTTCCGTAGTAAGCAGGCTGAGTCCCCACTCACGGCTGTAGACTTCACTCCAGATGGAGCTGGGCTTGTCGTGGGCTCCACCCAGGGACGGATCTACATGTATGACCTACGTAATCTAAGCGCTCCTGTCAAAACCACAACTGCTCACAAGACCTCAGTCACATGTATCCGCTTCCAGCACTCCAACACAAGGCTAAAGGTATGGTTTGCAGTGTGCTGTCTACAAACCGTGTGTGTGTGTGTGTGTGTGTGTGTGTGTGTGTGTGTGTGTGTGTGTGTGTGTGTGTGTGCAGTTAATTGCACTTATTAATATATATTGATTAACATAAGCCTAAAGTCTAACTCAAAACTTCAACGCTCATATTGTTTTGTAAAGTAATCACATTATTAATCATGTCACAATAATGTGTTTTAAATAAACCTTTTTCCTCAGACAAGTAAAACAGCTTCTGGTAAGACTTCTTCCTCGCAGTCCAATAAGCGAATCTCTGTAAAGCTGGGGCAGAATCAGCAGAATGCTCCTCCTACTCCACCCTCCTCAATTCCCGCTGTCCCCGAACAGCAGCCAGTAAGCCGAGGAGACGGACAGGCTCACAGCCACGGTGAGTGCGTCCTTTCACTTAGAGCTCCCTAAAAGTCAGTTCCTCTCAGTCCTCTCAATGGAGATACTTCATTACTTGTCTGGCCTGGTTTTGAGGCTAGTCAGCTTTTATCTGAAGATAGCTTAATTTTATTTTCTGCAGATGAGAAGACAAAATTCATAATGACTTTTATAACGTATCCATAATGCATGTTGTAGCATGACATTGCAGGCTAATTTGTAGTGAATGCATTCAAAATGAAATTGCTCCAGTGTTCTGAGAATTCCCTGTATGCTGTTGGCCTGTTTAGGGAGTGGAGGGAATACCGAGGTGCCATCCAGAGAGGCTGAAGGCCAGCACAGTCTGGATAAGTTCAACAGCGTGGGCCGAAACAGCCTGAATCTAGACATCTTCTCACCTGTAACTGATGGTATGTGCTTCCTTTGTTTCCTATACAGGTGCTGTCGTTTGACCTTGCAATATGGAAGTTATATATGTACTATTGCGCACTAATAGGAAATAATAAGAATAGTTTTCCACTAATAGTTCTCTCTCTTTTGCTTTATTTTCACTTGATTCTGTTAGTGATTAACTGCACTGTATCCATTCAGGGTATAAGACGCATGGTTTCATTGGTGATACTCCAACGTCCAGAAATGGTGTGTACTTTGGCAGTTAAAATGTAGACATAAGAGGCACTTATGACTTATCACTTTTTATATTGGTCAAAAATGTAGGTGAATGGACCATTGCTGTTTATATAACCATGATGAAGTGTTTTTGTTACCACTAGGAGGCAGTGCTGATGTATTCTTCAGAGAAGCTGAGGGCCAGTACAGTTCAGACAAGTTTAGGGTGGGTCGCAACAGCCTGGACATTTTCTCTCCTGTCCGAGATGGTGAGGGAATTCTCCAATTTCAGTGATTTGCTAGCTGTGCTCAACATTCAGAAAACATTCAAATATATATATATTTTCTAGCTTTCTCAAACATGTAGATATTTAAGAGCAACAGTAATTATGTGCTATTTAATAATTTTATAATATTATATAAATTTTTTCCATATTAATTATAGATTACAGAGGTCACAGACTCAGTGATGCCTCAAGTGGAAAGAAGGGTGAGGGTTTCATTGCTTACATCAGCAATGACATCGGAGGACAGAAATTCCTTAATTTATTTATATTAGCATTTATTCAGGTTATTACTTGCTATAGTTACTTAGTTGTTATTGTTTTTTTGTATTAAAGATTTAGATTTCTTACCTCAGCATGGTTCAGCCCAGCGTAAGAACCCGCTGGGTACACCTGGTGCTCGCTGCTACAGTCCTCTGTCTGCTGTCCAGACGCCACCTGCAATCAAAGAGGAGGAACCAGTGACCACGTCACCTACACATACAGACACACAAAACAACGTGGTCAGTTACTGCCATTTGTTTCTTTATACACTTTATGCCTAATGCTTGTATAGTAATGCATGTCTACTGTAATATTATATATACTTTTATTATACTTCTGATATTGATATTTTGGTATGATGAACAGGTGGAGAAGACTAATTATCCAAGGCAGAATGTTCTGACGACACCCCCTGCTTCTCAGAGTACACATATCCAATCAGTGCCTTCGTTCAACACTCCTGAGCCCAGTCAGAGGAGAGAAGTGCCAACCCAGCTCACGTATGACTCACCAGTGAGTAGCAGTCAACCCGTAGCTGAATCCGGTACGTAAACAGGACATCAGATACACCTGATCAAATGTATACGTGATCACATGCTCACAAGAAGTTTGTTTCTAACTTGAGCAGGAGCTGCAGCTGCAGCAGCAGGCGCATCTGGTGCTGTCAGTAGTGGAGCACCACTCACCTCTGTCCAAATGAATTTTGTGCGCAACATGATCCATGAAGCTCTAGAAGATTTCAGGTGCATTGTTTTGAAATATGTACACACACAAACACACACTTGTATTAGTTTTACAGCAGTAATGTAATAAACTCAAGCTAACACATTGTTTAGCATTCTGATCCCACTCCTCTTCAGACTCTTCAGTCAGTTCGTACCTACAGGGCCGTAGTTGTGGCACCCTTCCTTTGGTTATCATTTAGTTAATAAGATAAAGTACACAGGGTACAGGGGGGAAGGGATGAGTTCACAATTTCCGGAGAATAATAGAGGTTCCATTTTAATTTAATGTAAATTTTCAGCTTGGATATGGATGATAACATGACCTGAAATTACATGAGGTGGACAAATCAGTATCCTGGGTACCTGAGATAAGCAAATTTAATGTATATAAAATGTACTTTTCACTTGCCATGTACTTAATGCGTGTCTCAGTGGCATGAGTTACCTTGTTCCTGTAACTATAGCTCATGCTTACAAATCCTGAAGCCTGCCACACCACACACATCACCCGATGTGTTCTGGTTGACTGTATAATGATTTTTACTGGGTAGATTCATTAGTTGGGACAGATGATGTAGGATTTTTCATGCATTGAAATTGTGTGTGGAAATGGAAATAGGGTGCAGCACAAAGCTGTCATATGATTTTTCCTTATTTCTAGATGCAGACAGTTCAGTGCACACATATGGCTTGTATCTTGTATCTGAAAAGAGGATAATAATCATATACATATCCCTTAGTCTGTATTAACAGACATAATGAGAAAACGAATGTGCCATTCCAGTTGCTTTCTTGCTTTAAGTTCTTTTTGTAATCTCTTTCAGAGACACATGCCATAGAGATATCATCAATCTACAAGTGGAAATGGTGCGCCAGTTCTACATTCAGCTGGTAGGTATTACCTGCAACCCACAAACGCTGCTTCGTTCATCCTTTTTTGACAAGCGGACTACAATGTGTCCTGCAACACTGTTAATACGGTGATTCCTGCTCTTTCAGAATGAAATCCACGGGCTCATTGAGAGGTACTCTGTGAACGAGAGTCTTGTAGAGGAGATTGAGAAGCTGAAGGAGGAAAACAAACGACTCAGAACCAATTATTAAAATGTGGCTACCTGTGTGACGTAGAGTTAATGCCTTGTGCTCAGTACAGGTTTAGGCTTAAGGCATGCAATAGCACTACAGCACTGGCCCAGGTGAGGAAGGACACAAACGTTTTTCCGCTTTCCTGCTGATGTCTGAAGTATGCATTCATACCCTGAGGACAAGCCCTCATAGCCTGTTTTGTACTCATCACCAGCACTCATTTTTAAGGCTACACCATACATGTGCCTTAAAATAAGAGAGATTATTATTATTATTAAGGTTTTCTCTCCATTTTGTGCATTTTTGTGCATATTTTACAACAGATCATTTGCAATAAAATATTGCCATATAAGAGGGCTTGCATGTTTGTATTAGATAACAAGGTTGGACAATAAGCTTATGGTCAATATTAATGACTTTATACTAAATTAGATACATATTGGGGATTTCATCAGTACTGACACAGTCCTGTAAACTGTACAAGTGTGCAGTCATGATGGCAATATGTGGCAAAAATCCCAAAGTAAATTAGAAGATTGATCTGTTTACAGTGCCTAGAATGAACTTCTGTAGTAGTCATAAAATCATATGTATCTTGAATAAATTATTGCATTGAACCACTACATTGATTGGGTACTAAACATAATTAATTGCTAGATTACAAAGATCACATTGGCAATTTTATTGACAACAAATGTGTCTTATGTTAGCACTTTCTTTTTGTTCATGTGAGATCATATGATTTAAGGTTAATTGTCATATTTTTATGGTGGTCATAAGATGCAGTTTTCAGTGTCAGAAGCTTCAGTGTTTTTTTCAGTTCTACACATGGACGTCATAAAGTCAAAAACATGGTTATTTTTCAATTTTCCTTAAAATCCGTAGTTTCTCAACATTTCTATACCAGTGATTGTGTTTGAAAAAGCACATGACATAGGGGGATATTAATATTAATATCTATATTATTATAGATATTAATATATTAATATAAAAAATACACCAGTAAATATGTGACAAGGAATTTAATGTTGCACAATATTTAAAACAGTGTCAAGAAAAATTGCTTTTATTAAAAAACAGTAGTAAATTTTAACAGTGAACCTGAATGTATTGAACATATTTCAATAACAGAACTTATGCTGGTCCATCCATTACATTAGCCTGTTAGTTCTTAAAAAAAAAATACTTTTCAGAGGCACATGTAAATTAAAATTGCATGCATGCAAAACAGACTGTGTAGTCTTGAGGTAGAGAAGCAGTCCTGAGTTCACGTGCACTACAGCGACACATCTGCCCTGCAGATAGGACAGGTGGCGTTCTCCTGAGAATCAAACAAAAGGAACGTGTGCACATTAAGTAATACAACAGTAATATCTGAAAGAAAAAGTGAGGTTGTGTGAAAAGGTACAATGACTCACTTTCAACCAGCGGTCAATGCACTTCACATGGTAGTCGTGGAAGCATGGAAGCATTCGCAGCTTCTCTCCTTTCTTGTAGTCGGAGAAACAGATTTGGCAACTGTACACAGCAAGGTAAAAACATATTACCAACAATAACGGACTACAAGACCCTATAAGAAAAAGAAAGTGCTTTGTACACTTACTCTGTCTTGCCTGCACTGTGAGCTGGGTCATATGCTTTTGAAGGAAGTCTCTCAATCTCCCCTTTAGTAAGTGTTTTCCTGCCCATCACAGCTCCCTGGATATCCTCAAATGCCAGAAGTGCCTAAAGACAAATCCAGAGAATAAAATAGTCAAACAAAAAGTAATAGTGTAATAGTAATAGTGCTTTGCATCGTAACAGCTTATACCTCATAGTTATTTCCCTGGCTGTCATCAAGCAGATCTAAAGGCACGTGTAGACCGTTTCTGCGGCGAGAGCCGCGACCTCCCCGAGTCTGTCTCGTTTGCCTGCCTGTTCAATCAAGATAACACATCATCACAAAGGACACTTACAAAATCTATCAGTTAATCATAGTAGAAATGGTAAACAATCAATCATTGTGGAAAAAAAACAAGTGACTCACTGGCCTGCTGCAGCTCTGAAAATGATGCTGAGTGCACCATGGATGCCCAGGGAGAGATCCAGCTCAAACCTACATAGGAATCAATCTAAAGAATGTGCAAGAATAATAAAAGTTATTACATGTAATAACCAAAAATATCAACAGTGGAAGCATCAGTGTGCAGTTTTTATGGAAGATGTGTTTCCTACGACTAACCGGGAGGTTTTGTGGATGTCTGTTGGGTGATGTGGTCTGGAATCGACTTTGCTCCTGCTGAAGCTGTTCCTCTCTATCAAACTGATCCTGCCGGGGAAAAAAAAACCATCAGATCATAAGAGAAGCTGTAAGTAGAAGGTGGGTACTAGATAATCATATAACTGTTATATGATATACGGGGCGGGGGGTGTCAGATTGGCAATAATTCTACCAGTGCATTTATGTGCACAGAAGTACATAAATCAGTCCGTGGGAAAACTCTGGCTCTACACAATTTAGGGAGTAATAATAATAAAAACACACTATATGGCCAAAAGTATGTGGACACCTGGCAATCAAGCCTATATGTGCTCATTCCAAATTCATGTGCATTAAAGTTGGTGTCCCCTTTGATGTTACAGTATAATAACCTCCACTCTTCTGGGAAGGTTTCCAACTAGATTTTGGAGCATAGCTGTGGGGCTTTGGCTCATCGGGGCACTGATTTCAAAAGTGAGGAGGCCTGGGGTCCCAAAGGTGTTCAGTGGGGTTGAGGTCAGGGCTTTGTACAGGCCACTTGGGTTCTTCTACTCCAACCTTGGCAAACCATTTCTTCATGGACCTCACTTTGTGCTCAAGGAACAGGTTTAAGCCCTTTAGTTCCAGTAAAGGGAAATCTTACTGCTACAGCATACAAAGACATTCTAGACAATTGCGTGCTTACAACTTTGTGGCAACTGTTTAGGCCCATGTACAGGCGTGATGGTCATGTGTCCATATACTTTTGGCCACAGTGTGTCTATGGCCATGATGTGAGTTGAAGGGGTTAAATATTATCATCAAGAATATCCATAATACAATGTACAGCTTAATTAAATCAAGTACAATAGAGAAGGAAGAAATACACTAGTCCTTAATTTTGTTCAGGATAATAGCACTTACCTGGAGGCTTCTGGCAAATGCTTCATCTTCAGCCATTTGAATAGAGCGAACCGTAGCCTCAACCACGATATCATCCTCATCCTCATCGATAACGACAACCTCCTCCTGTACACATCCACCTCTTCTTTCTGTATCTGTAAATGACAAACCCGAGAAAGAATCAAGCCCTGAATTCATGACCATTACTTTAGAAAAATGATGTACCCATTCTAAAATAAACCATGAGTCACACCTGTACCTTGCAAGTGTCTCTCCTCTGCCGCAGCTGAAAGTGCTGTCGATGTACACTGAGAGGACCTGTGACTAATTCTAGTTGATGTCTTTTTTGGTTTCTGTTCCTTATTGCATTTATTAAATAGTTTTTGCTCAGAGGCATGACCACGAGGAGAAGTCTTACTTGAGCAACCCTGACCAGTGGCAGCTCCCAGCACAGAGCGTTCAGGAGCCGCAGCAGAACACGAGACGGTAGAAGTGGAAGAGGAGGAAACGGTGGACTGTGAGGGGCGTGGAGACTCCAACCATGTGATTTCAGATAAGAGAGATGAAGCAGGTACAAATCCTGTTCCATTTCTTGCTTGTACATCATGGACACCTCGTACAGGGTCTTGCAATCTCCTTCGTTTCAGGGTCCTATGAGAGCTTGGTGTTGTGTGGAGGTATCCGGGAATCACGTCCCTTCTTTCTGACTGTTTGGCATCTGGACCATATAGTGCAGCCTAGGGATTAACGTCATGAGAAACAATCCTTACATTTCCTATAATGTTTTTACAAAAGATATTTGGTTTTAACAGAAAGCTGTCTTTACCCCATTGTAATTATCAGATACTTGGAAATGCCGTTTTCTTCGAAAGGTAAGAGGGCTGTAAAAGCAGAAGCAGACATGAGATTAGTATCTGGGTGTACTTAATAAAATTAAAGATGACACTACTTATACATAGTCTTAGGAGAAAATAATACTATTTAACGCTTCCAGAGGACAATGCAGTAAGGCATAATATGGTTATCATACCATGGCCTGGTTAAGTACCTTTGTTTTGTATGTTACTGCCATAAAGCTGGCAACCCACTCGCAATTTCCAGGTTTTATCCGTACTAATGAGCAATGTTATCGCATTTAAGGCTGTTAAAAGTGCAGCACTATATGAAGTAATAAATGGTGAGGTAGTATTTAATTGTGTTATTTAATAAGGCAGAATACCCTTTGGTAGGAGAGACAATTCTGTGATGATTACATCTGAACTAGCAATGCTGTACATGATTTCTAGTCTCCCTCATATGCCCCTGTTGAGTGATGTTGGCATCCTGGCAAGAAGGGTAAACAAATTCAGTACTTAGGTACAGTACCGGTCACTTCGCAATGGGAAAAAATAACTAAAATGTGGGATCACGGATATGTTACCATACCATACCATACAGCATTGCCTGTCAATACATTTTTTAATGCCTTTTATCTTTTTAAACATAGACACATGCATTGCAGCCTGTAAAACAGTATAACCAGTCTCAGGAGAATTTGTAATTAACAATAATCTGACTTTTCGTCTGATTGTACCTTTCTGGAGTTTCTGGAACGACCAGGTTATTAAAATCATAAGAGGATCCTCGATCATCAAAAGGTAGTTCACTGTCACTCAGTAAACAAGCCTCGTTTAAATGTTCAGTGGTTTCATCTTCATCCGTGATGAGGAAAGGGCTGCTAGGCCTCGAGTATTTCAGCGCGCTCTCCATGCGATCTGCTCTTCTTTATGGCTCCTCTGATGTAAGCCTGTCTGGGGAAAATAAAAAAAGTTACCGCTGCGAACCAAAACAACGGAGCAGTCGCGAGCTAGCACAGCAGATGCGATTAATGTTGGCAAGCTAACAAGCTCACGAACTGACTTTATTTGCTAAATAGCGATGGGAAACCAGTGTTACCGCGGTCACCAATAAAATGTAATTTAAAGTAGTAGAGTAGTAAAATCCCAGTCAAAAGCGATGGAGCTATAGCTAGTCGGTTAGCCTACGTTCACAGCTCTGAAATTATCATCTATTATTGATCTTGAGTCATCTAAAACATTTAAAACATAAATCGCAGTTACAGGCTCCCGAGTGTCCTTTTTTATAATGCCTTTTATCTTCTAATGCCTTTAATACCGTCTATCATGCGGAGATCGCTAGCTCGAATCCGGGAGATGCTATAGCTGCTAGTTCGAATCCGGGGTGGGAGGGTTAGGGTGGGAGATTCAGCATACGCTCTCCCCCATGTCAATCAAAGCGACACTGTCCAATCACGGGCGTCTGTGAGATCACGACTACAAAAGGTAGGCGGGACCGCGCTCCTCCGAGTGCGTTACGACGCTCCCGAACGTTGCATGAGCAACAGTTCGAAAAGAGGCGGCGGTTTGCGTCACGTGTTTCGGAGGAAGCACGTGATGGCTTCGCCGTCCCTGACTGGCAGCTCGTCGTGTGACATGAACCGGAAGTACTGATGGGTGGGACTTGGAGACGACTAAATTATGGAGAAAATCGGGGGGAAAAAAGCGCACTTACGACGTGTAAAGCGCATATCCCGATCATAAAAACTCTTATTCAATCACCGACTGATTATTACACGAATCAAAGTGATAACCATGATGTAAAAGCTCTTCCGCTTACGTCATTTCCGCTGGGTTGTCTTTATTTTTTTCTTCAAAATCAGAAATTACATAATCAAAAAAAACAAAAAAAAAACAGTAAAACATTCTTCACATTCAGTACGGGATACCAAAAAAATAAACAATATATAATATGTAATATAATAATAAATATATTATATTACAAACGTATTAATCAGTAATATATTAATCTTTTCAAGAAGAAAAAAAATATCCTGTAAAGAAGGTGACTTTTGTATCAAACAAGTATGTGTTAATGTATTTTACTGACATGTTGTGGACTTCTTTAACTATTTAAACAGACAATTTAACCACTGATTAAAGCTGCATTCATCTTCAGTAAGCACTTTATCCTGGTCAGGGTCACAGTGGATCTGGGGGTTCTGCCAGGAATACTGGTTGTGAGATGGGAATACACACTGTATGGGATCCTGTACGAGTCCATCACAGGGCACCATACATACACACTCACACGTTCACACCTAGGGATGATTTAGAGTGACAGAGTCATCAACATGTTCTTTATTTGAGAAAAATATATACAGATTTACATATAAATAGTCGGCAAAAAAGAATAAGAAGACATCTTATCATTCACATACATCCAGATAACTGCATCCATTTCATATACCAAACATTTATAATGAAAGCATGAGCATTAAAGAAATCTTCCAAACGAACAGACTTTAAAACAGCATGGACTGGAGGGACTTCCTCACGGTGGCCATCTCCTGTTGTTGCTATAACATAATCACGGAAAAAAATTAGCAATGTGCAATTTTCTACAGCTAAGAAAATCTCAGAGAATGTGTGTAAACACACTCACTGTATCCATCATTATCTTTTTCTGCAGCAGAGCCATCTCCTTTTTCAGCTCCATCTGCGCTCCCTGGAAGAAAGCCTCATGACTCCTCTCCATCTCCTCCATGTTCTGTTGGAAAATACAGGAACATGACCAGGCAAAACAGTAATGACAGTCACACTGAAATATTTGATATGAACTGATATATCATATCATACCTTGATGAACTGCTCATACAGCTCTTTTATGTTTTTTATTTTTTGATTCTGCACAATCCGAGCCTGTTGGAAGAGCTTCTGCTGCTGCTGAAACAAATTCTATATACATAACAGAGAGTTAGATCATGCCAAGATATTTCAAAACGGTCATTACAAAATGAATGTCATAAAATTTCAGCAGGCACTAACATTCAGTTTCTCCTCTTGCTCCTCAGATTTCTGAACATCAGTTTCCCAATGCCTCAGCACTGACAGCACCTGCTGTGAGTACTCCTGTGTCAGCTTCTGCCTGTAGAGGCAATTAAATATTTAAATGCTACCACATTTGGTGATTACCACAGGCAAAATTACCACTGACATCTCATCACTAAGGTCTTTTTGCTGATCAGGTTATGAAACCTTCAGAGCCTTATCTGGGAAGTGGGAAGACACTCTGGAATGGATGTCAGCCCATCACAGGGCAAAATGCACCCACAACACCGTAGGGGGAATTTACGGTAGCCAATCCACGCCCTGCATGGTTTTGGAAGTTGGGTAGAACATATGAAACGCTACATAGCAGAGATGTGCATGCTTTCCATCACAGAGGCCAGTGCAGTTCACATCTTGATGCACAGCCAACATTAGACACATATAAAGCAACTGCTAATGTGATGTGATACTATATGATTCACATCTATTGTGATGCAGTAGGATTCAACACGATTTGATTCACAGGGGCTCTACTAATAATTATGAATAGATCAGATTATACAGATGCAAAGGTGTTAGACACCAAGCATCTGATGTGAATCAGTGAATCTTACCATCGCCACTAGACAGAAACTAACCTGAGCTCAGGATCACTGCACCATCCACAAGCATACACATAACTATGAATCCTGCAGAAGTACTCTTACAGGATAACCCAACCCTTTATAGATTTGGAAATAAACTCACAAATATACTTGAATTCATGAAAGCATATTACAATAATTGCATACATATGGGTGACAAATTAAAGGAAAAAACAGTAAGGTGTGTTAGTAAGGTGTTGGGCCACTGGGTGCTGCCGATGTGCACTGCTTCTACAAGTCTCTGGA
>JAOUQY010000038.1:12601957-12613800 GCA_028566355.1 Doras micropoeus | reverse complement strand
TCACAGCTACACTTCACTGACACTCAGGAAAACAAAATATTGAGGTCCATAGTTCATACCTTCATTCATCATCAGTAACTATGAATCTGAAATCTATATTGGGAACACTGGGTGCCAGGTGAGAATAGCCCAGTCCATTTCAAGGCAAATTTCTGTCTCTCTCACAATTTAGAGTTGCACGTTTACCCAGTACTGATGCACAGGTTGACCCATAACCCATGGACTGACTGCGGGTCAGGTGGGTTCAGGTAAGCTTACTAGAAAAATATCACTGCTGCAGGTCAAACAGTAACAAAACAGCATTCTGACGAAGTTATAAATAACTTTGCCAAGGTGGAGGTTTACATGTCGGGTGCAATAATTAATGCGTTTATTTGGGGGGGTAGGTGGTACGGGTTGGTACTTGTAATGGGCAAGGTGGATGTGTTTTTAAAAAACCCTCACCTACAAATTACTACCACCCAGACAGTAACTTGAGCTCAGCAGCAAACCTCAGACTGTACCAACCTTGCATTTATGTGCTGGGGAAAAGTAGATGTCAACAGTGCAAAATCTCACTGCATTTATAGTTTAGATATTTTATTTGTACCTTTCAAAAAAAAAAAAATCACAAACATTCAAAAGTAAATTACTCTAAACAGTAACACCGACAGGATCCAGCATAATAATCATAGAACATACAATCAACCACATGACTAAAATGCACATTATTATTATTGTTATTACAGTCTTAGTATCCATCCTCACACCCTTTTCATTCTATTGTTTCTGTAGTTGCAGTTTTATTTTTCTTGTATTTGGCAATACAGGTTCTTCAGAAGGACAAGTTTATGAGTGGAGGAGCCTCATTCACAGGGTTTTCTTTCTTTCCTTCTGGACTCCATTTTATAAGAGGTGAGCTCAGATCAATCAGCTGGTAATGCAAGAGAAAAAAAAATACCAAGTCTGTGATACATGTTATGGGCTGTGAAGACTGTGAGAAAGAAATATCTTATCAATCAAAACACCACCTTCAAAAAGCCACACATTTCATCTATATTAAATGAAGCTGAAGACATTTAGTTGAACTCTTACCTGTCCACCAAAAGCCTTACTAGGAATGGTTTTGATCAGGTCAGGGGTGTTGGAAAGGTCAATGAGTATCTTCTCCTCAGGCTTCAAAACAGGTGCAGGTGCATCCACCAGCAGCACCTGTGAAAAGAGGCACATGACCTCAAATCTATATCGTCTCTGCTGATGGTGTCGGACTGAAACACGAGTCAGCCTTAAAATCATAATATGGAGGACACGGACTCTTATTTTAGGGCTACAGCTGAAATCATACGTTTATATTCACTTAGGTTTTTGTCATTAAAACTCTTGATATGTATCCCCTCCATAGATTCAATGTCAACAAACTATAGTTTTAGCAGGTTCTTTAGGATATCTACTTCGTACATGACAAGCAATTTTTCCAATAAATATTTACAGACAGATCACTTCACTTATAATTCACTATATATAAAAATGTCAGTGGGTCAGAAGTTTACATACAAGTTGGCTGTGCCTCTAAATAGCTTGGAAATTTCCAGAAAAAGATCTCATGGCTTTAGAAGCATCTGACAGGCTTACAGTTAATGGGAGATATACTGTACCAGTATTTTAAATATTTTAAATGTTCAAGACCTCCTTGCCTCTTTGCTTACATCAATGGAAAAATCAAAAGAAGCAAGAAAAAGAATAATAATTGCAATGGCAGAGTGCAATTGTCATGAAACATTTTACACTCCATTAGTCAAGGCTCCATCTGTGAACAGTTCAATCAAAGTGAAGGCCTAGAGTCAGATACAAAAATCAATGACTGTGTTATACAATGAACTCTACCTTTATCCCCACCTTCAAACTGACCTGTGTTTCTGTCTTCTTCAACTGATCGTTGTGCAAAATTTCCTCAGACTTTGAATTCAATGCATGTTCTTGGATGGGTGGAGGAGGCTCCAGATCATCTGGGGATGGTTTAGAAGACTTCACTGCTGCAGGCTCACAAGCAGGGGGTCCATCAACATCAACATCATCCTCCAAAGTAAAGACCAGGGAGCAGGGCTGAAGCTCAGCCGGAGCAGAGGAGTCCTCCTTGGGCACTGCCGGCTTGACTACTGCTGCTACTTGCTGCTTCTCACACCGCTTCAGCTGACCCGAGCTAAAAAAAATAAAAGTTTACAGTTACAGTGAGGGTACAGTGAGTAATCTGATTGGACAAGAGGCATTCCATAAGTGCTGATATTAGCGTATAGGAGCTCTGGGACCTTGTCACTCGTTCACTGTTTTGGAGATGCTCTGCCCTAGTCATCTAGCCATAATAATTAGACCTTTGTCAAACGTCGCTCAGATCCTTACGCTTGCTCATTTTTCCTGCTTCCAATACATCAACTTCAAGAAGTGACTGTTCACTTACTGCATAATATATCCCATGCCTTGACAAGCGTCATTGTAATGAGAGAATCGGTGTTATTCACTTCACCTATACTTAAAGAAAATTGATCTACCTTGCAAAAAAGGTACAAACCTCTACTTCTATGACTTATTGAGAAACACTCAAGGAAATGATCGTAAAATGTAACTGTTTTCAGTGGCACCATAAACTCTCACTGGCAGCAAAAGGATCAAACGCTTATAAAAACACATTATCTAGCATGATTATTCCCTGACCTGGAAACTGGGGACTGTGTCTCTGGGGTGAGAGACACTTTGTTGAGGCGAGGCACACTTTTGGGTGTCAGCATGGGGATGCCAGACAAGCGGCGATTCACAGGTGTAGGCAGAGCAGACGGTCGTCTGAGTTTAGACTGCAAAGGCTTCTCAGTTGCACTTGAAGGTGTCTGGAGCCCATGAGGTACAGGAAGAGTGAGTCTCTGTGGAACACTGAATAGAAATTATGAACATTGACTCATGTGGAACTGTGCCCTCAGCAAATAAAGCACTTCATCTTTAATTACATGTAAAGGTTCACAATTACGTAGCAGAATCCAGAATGCTACATTACCCGTCCACGCTGCAAGTCGACATCAGTCTTTTCGGTTTCATAATTCGAGGAGCATCAGCTGATGCTGCAATCAATTCATATAATCACACAAGACACACGGTTAATTCAAACTGTTTCAAGCTCAAATTCAAGCCCGAAAACACTAACGTTTCTTACCTTCAGATCTTCGTACTCCTTTAACAGAATTTGTCGGTGTCGGTGGCACGACAGCTTTCACGTTGGAGTTCATCTTAACAGTACTTCCAGTTGTAGCAGCGAGTGTAGAAATGTTGGGCACAGATGTGGTCCTGTCCATAGTCCTCTTAGCTGGTGTTTGGTGCTGAACAGAAGGTCCAGTCTCTGTTCTCCTAATAGGGGTGGCCTTGACTGGTCGAGGAACAGGCTCAGTTCCTTTCCTTCCATGTGTGGAGAAGGACGTTGTTCTTCTGCCAGAGCATTCCAGAGGTTTGCAGATGATTCCTGACTTGCGGTTGGAACTGGGAAGCCTGCTGCCACTGCTGGGAATGCGGCCACTGATGCTACTCACACTGGTGTTCAGGGAGGAATTCAGTTTGCCTGCATAGAGAGTGTTGGTAAAATATTCCAATTTAAACACTTGAGCAGTGTTTTAAGGGTTAACATTAAGGAAGCCCTTTGCAAATGGTTCTAAACCATTTTCCATGTACTACCTACTCTTGCATTATACCTTTTAACCAACCCAATTTCTAGTAATTATCATGAAATTTGGAAGTTATAGCATTTAAACACCATTCACCAGAAATGGTACTGCTCCTTTTTGACTAAAATAAGCACAATTTATGTTTTAATTAGAGTACTTTAGCACTTATTGAGTGACTAATAAAGACTGGTAGACGAGACTCCCGTGTCATGGTACCCTAGTCATGGTTATATGCATTTTAGATATTTGTATATTTACATTTTAAGTATTACAGATTTGATCAGAATAAAGGATATAGGGTGCCACACAGTGACCCCAAATGACAATCAAACTGCACAGATTCTTATCACATTATAAGTAAGAATTAACCATAAAAAAAAATTTCCATTAAAAAAAAAAAAAAGAAAGATATACAGCGATCAGCCATAACATTAATTCCACCTGCCTAATATTGTATAGGTCCCCTTGTGCCACCAAAACAGCTCTGACTTGTTGAGGTATGGACTCCATAAGACCTTTAATGGTGTGCTGTGGTATATGGCACCAAAACATTAGCAGGAGATCCTTTATGTCCTATAAATTGTGAGCTGGGGCCTCCATGGATCAGATTTGCTTGTCTTGCACATCCCACAGATGTTTGATCAGACTGAGATCTAGGGAATTTGGAGGCCAAGTCAACACCTTCTGTCTTGTTCCGCAAACCCTTCCTGAACATTTTTGCAGTGTGTCAGTGCACACTGTCATTGACCTTGTTTGGGTAGGTGTTGCATGTCAAAATAATATCCACATGAATACCAGGACCCAAGGTTTCCCAGCAGACCATTGCCCAGAGCATCACACTGCCTCCACTGGCTTGCCTTCTTCCCATAGTGCATCCTGGTGCCTTCTCTTACCCAGGTAAACAACGCACACACCCGTCTGTCCACATGATGTAAAAGAAAACATGATTCATCAGACCAGGACACCTTCTTCCACTGCTCCATGGTCTAGTTCCGATGCTCACGTGCCCATTGTAGGTGCTTTCGGTGGTGGTCAGGGCTCAGCATGGCCACTCTGACAGGTCTAGGCAGCCCCAAACACAACGAGCTGTAATGCACAGTGTGTTCCAACACCTTCCTACCATAATCATCATCAACTTTTTTCACAACCTGTGCTATAGTAGCTCTTCTGTGGGATCAGACCAGATGGGCTAGTCTTCAAGCCATGGGTGCCCATTACCACACACACAGTGGTTCATCACTTGTCCTTACTTGGACCACTTTTGTTAGGGACACCCCACAAGACCTGCTGTTTCAGAGATGTTCCGACCCTGTCGTCTAGCCATCCCAATTTGACCCTTCTGAAAGTCACTCAGATCCTTATGCTTGCCCATTTTTCCTGGTTCGAACATATAAACTTCAAGTACTGACTGTTCACTTGCTGCCTAATATATCCCACCCCTTAATAAGTGCCATTGTAAGGAGATAATCAATGTTATTCACTTCAAACATCAGTGGTTTCACTGGTATGGCTGATCGATGTATAATCTCTTATAATCTCTTCCATTCATAGTGAATGGATGGCCAGATCCGACTTCCCCAAATGTATGTGGAAATGCATCATCTGGGTAATTTCTTAACACTTTGAGCCAGTCAGATGAGAGAACCCATAGTTATGAATGAAAATTAAATTAAACAAAGCTACCCAAAAGGTTGAAAAGCTGAGTAGCTTTCTTTTGGTTGCTGGTAGAACCTGTTTCTGGGCTAGAAAAAAATTTATATAGAACCTAGTGATACACATTGCATGACAGTGTTGTTAAAATGAGATCATTACTATCATTACTAGTTTAGGTCTATAACAGCAAAAAATGGTTAGTGGCACCATTAAAAGACTCACATTTACCAGTTGGAGAGACTGACAGGCTTGAGTTGATACTAGATACAGAGGAGGAGGAGGAGGAAGTATTCCGGCTTCGGTCCATCACTCTCCTGTTAGGTAGTGTAGGAAGTTTATGAAGAGGTGCACCACCTCTTAATTCAGTCTGAAGAACAAAGAAAAGCAAGAATTTCCCAAATACTATTCATTTGTTCAATATGACATTTAATATCAATAGCTATTTCAAACAAGATGATGAAAGAGACTGACCTTGCTGGGGGCTGGAAGGCCTCTCTTTACCGGCAGGCTTGTGTTGAAGGAAGAATCACTCACATCAGAGGCTATGCTAGTTGTATCAGAGAGCAGGTCTTCAGCAGAGCCTGTTCTGCTTGTGTTTCTACAACCAGGGCTCCGCTTCAGGCCAAAACAACTCTAAGAAAAGGATAAAGATAAAAGTCATTGACAAAATCTAAAGACTTTAGGATAAAATATAAAGTCATTGACATTAGAACAATCAGTATCAGTAGTATACTGTTTATATAATGTTCATGTTTTTCTACAAACTACAAAATTTGAGAAGTTGGTGACAGAAAGCTGGCATACTTTGCTGGGGGGTGGAAGCCCCAGATGTCGAGAGCCAGAGGAAAGTTGAGAGTTCCTCATGGCTGTGGGTTTGTTAGGTAGTACTCCACTACTAGGCACAAGGCTTTTCCCTCTTGGGGCCATTTTAGACTGAGTGTCAATAGTTCTCACAGGGCTGGAGGTGCTGAGACGCGGTTTGCCTCCAGATACACTACTAGCCTTCTGTAGTCGCTTCTGGATGGCGGGTGGAAGCTGTCTCATGGGGCTGTCCTGAACACAAAATGTTTCTCTCTTAATGGGGCTAAGTGCATCAGCTGTGTTGAACATGCCCAGTTTGGCTGAGGAGTCCATCTCGAACTTTTCGGCATCTTCAGGCAAACTGGAAGCAGCTGTAAGGTCTTTTGCAGCAGGCTCACTAAGAGTTCTCTCAAGGTGGGTGGCTAAAAGATGAGCTTCTTTGCGAATTTCCTCAAAGTTCTCCTCAAGCAGCGGGCTCCAGCTGGGATCCTCACCCAAAGAAGGCCCACTGCTCACACTATCCTTCTTTTGGGTCTCCACTACATGGGAAATACATCTCTCCTTCTGTGTGACAGGACCCAGGAAGACTTCATCTTCAACATCATTTTCTCCCTTAGAACTAAAACAAACAAAAAAGAATTTAAGAAAGCACCCTGGATGTATGTGAATGTTTTCAGAGATACAGTATTACTAGGGTATTGAGCCAGTACTACTCTGAAAGCCTGAATTAGTATTTGGATCAGATTGTGCTTCTGATGTTTTATCATAACTTGACAAGTTGCTTATTTACCATAATGATATCAGTAGTTGCCGTTACTCAAAAAAAAAAAGTCGGATCTGTGATTTCCTAGATATTTCACTACAGTACTCTGTGCTGTCTAAAACAATGACAAATCTATTCTTACAATCTGTTATGAACTGCTAAAATGAGAAGAATTTACATTGGATTTTAAATATGTAACTAACCACTAAAAAAACTAATGAATAGCAACACACCTTGCTGGTGACAGTGAAACTTCAAAATCAAATTTCTCTTCAGCCAATGAGCAAAAATCTATAGAAACAAAACATGGGTAAAATAACAGAAATACATCAAAACACATAATATACATCTATGAAGTGTCACGTTTGAATGCGTTTCTTTGATTTAACCATGCACATATTTATTATAAGACTTATTTACCATCATCGGCTATCGAAACCATCATCAACAAAAAAACAGATGGGAGTCCAAAGTCCTGAAAATAAACAAACATCAGCGTTAACTATATTAAAGGATTCGCAAACATTTAGTGATACTAGATTACATTTCGAACAGTACATAAATATGATGATTTACTACGACCAACATTTTATATAATGTTTAATTCTACCGTTAGGGGGATTTTAGGGAAGCTACGGTTAGCATAATGAAAAGAAAGCTAACTAGCTAGCTAGCACACTATACAGGAAAACTGCTCAATTTCTCTCAGCATTACAACAGATTTTACTCATGTTAAAATGAAATCTTACCGGTTGTTTGTGTGTTTCAAATTCAAGGTGCAACGTTGGAGCTTTTTTCCACACTTATACGCTCTTACAGCAAACACAAGCACTACTAAACAGTGCTTAACTCATTTCAAATTTCGTACTTAGGAGGAATTCAAAGATCACGTGACTTAAATGGCGAAGCCGCATTGGTTTAGAAAGCTTCCCGGAAGTGAAAATGTCGACTGCACACACACGCTTCGGCAAACCAGGACGACGTTATGAAAGAAGCTGTTCTTAGAGTTAATGGTGCTGTGTTATTTAGCACGGATTCTCTAAAATGCTCAGTAAAACTTAAAAGCTAATTTCCTTATAAAACTGCACACATTGTACCTGGGAACCCTGTTTAATATAAGGCACACCAAATAATGAATTCCTTAGTTGATTACTGTTTGCTGCACTTTATAGTGTTTTCTTTTCAGCTTCATTATTTTCAAAGGCAATTTTTGCTTTACAGCAAGTTTTTGCATGTGCCTAAGACTTCTGCATCGTACTGTACAGTAATTAGCTGGTAAGTTTGACTGAGCATCTTGGAGAATCTGCCTGAGTATGTACATAAAACTTTGGTTTCCTGCAAAACTGCACACTGTTTGACCTCAACCTTTCAGAGGACACCTTTGACACTGCAGACAAATATGGACCCAGTAACAACAGGCCATCTATGGTCCTAAGTTAGAATAAATCCCTGTGCTAATCATAAAATGTCAGATACAGTAGTACTTAGAGTGATTTCCAGACTCCATTACATTTGGAGTCCTAGCTAGTACCCTAACACTCTTTTCAACAAATCTGCACCACTCTTTCAGCATTGCTCATTACCAACAGATGGATGCTATCTACCTAAACATTGTTGTACACAAGTACACCCCTTCAACACCAGTGGTGTTAGCACTGGCCACTTTCAGCAGGATAGTGCCCACACCAAAAATTGTTTAAGAATGGTTTGAGGAATATGACAAAGAGTTCAAGGTGTGTCGACTTGGCCTACAAATTCCCCAGATGTCAGTCTGATCGCGCATCTGCAGGATGTGCTGGACAAACAAGTCCAATCCATGGAGGCCCCACCTCACAACTTATAAGTCTAAAATGATCTGTTGCTAAGTTGCTAATATGTCTTGGTGCCAGATCTCGTATCAAAATAAGTGAAGCTACAACACTGATCATACACTGTAATGGAGCTCATTAGTTTCACCTATATGTAAGGTACCTCTATTGTTTAATACAAAAGATGGACAGTGTGAGAAACCAAAGTTTTCTTTATACTCAGTCACCCAGTGAGACCTGCTTGTGAAGAGAAAGAGCTAGAGATATCAAGTTAATAGAATAATTTTTTTTTCTTTTATTGCCCCAGCAGATGGAAACCATTACAAACTGATGCAAAGAGTTAAACTAATGCAAAATAAGCTTTAGATAGATAGATAGATAGATAGATAGATAGATAGATAGATCACTTTATTAATCCCAGAGGGAAATTTTTGTATTACAGCAGCACAAGGTACAGTAAAGTGTAATAGTCAATACCAAGAGCAAGTATTACTATATGCCAAGTGTTATGCCTGTTATTGCACTGATACAAGAAGAGGTTAAAATTATGCAATAAGAAAATAGAACAACACTACCATGGAAGAACAATTGTATAGATATTGTATGTGCAAGTACAGTACCAGTTAAAGTTTGGACACACCTTCAGTTCAGTGGTTTTTCATTATTTTACATTTTTATGCATTGTAGATTAATACTAAAGTCATTCAAGCTATGAAGAAAAACATATGGAATTATTTAGTAGACAAAATAGTGTTAAACAAACCAGAATATGTTTTATATTTTAGATTCTTGAACGTAGGCACCTCTTGCTTAGTTGACAGCTTTGCACATCTTGGCATTTTCTCAGTCAGCTTTATGAGGTAGTCACCTGGAACGGCTTTCAGTTATCAGCTGGGCCTCGTCAAGAATTATTTCTTGAATTTCTTGCCCTCTTAATGTGTTTGAGACCATCAGTTGTGTTGTGAAGAGGTAGAGTCCTTATGTATTCCTTCATAGTCTGGATGACTATGGAAAAAAATAATAATAAAAACATTGAATGAGAAGCCTTCCTGATCAGTTTGTTAAGCTTTTTAGCATCTTCCCCGCAGATGCTGCTACCCCAACAGGCCGCTGCATAGAAGATAGCATCCGCAACAACACACTGGTAGAAGATTGACAACATCTTGCTGCACACATTAAAGGAAAGTAGAGAAAGAGGAAGTAGAGCCTGTTCATCCCCTTCCTCTATACAGGCTCGGTGTTGACACTCCAGTTCAGTCTGCTGTCAAGCAGGACACCCAGGTATTTATCGTTGGTAACATATTGGTAACAGGGCTGATCCTGGTCCTCCTCCTCCTCCTACTAAAGTCCACCAGATCAGACAATCAGAGTGGTAGATTCCCAGCTGCACATACTGGAGTCTTCCAGACAGGGAGTCCAAGACCCAGGCAACTTGTTCACCTGCATTCTATCCATCTTCTTCCCAAGCATGAGAGGTTGGATGGTACTGGCACTAGAGAAGTCAAAGAAAGTGGTTCTCACTGTGGTGTTGTTCTGGTCTGGTATGCCTTCTGCAGTAAGTAAATGACAGCGTCGTCAATGCCTATCTGCTGTTTATAGGCAAACTGCAAGGGGTCCAGGAAAGGGCTGACCTGAGGTCTGAGGTGTGACAATACTAGCCTTTCTAGGACTTTCATGATGTGGGATGTGAGAGCTACTGGCCTGCACTTCTTTGGAACTTCTGTACTTCTGGATGTCTTTGGAACAGGAACCAGGCAGGATGTTTTCCACAGGACTGACACCCGCTCTTGCTTTAATGGGGCCTCATTCGTTGTATTGACCAGGTACAGATGATCATGGAAGGGAACAGAGAGAGAAATTACCCTGGGAAATCATTTTCTTTGCTCATAAATCACCTGATAATTAACAGCCCTCTGAGTTGAAGTGGTTGTGTTAGAGCAGGGAAAACATTAAGTTGTGCAGGACAGGGGGTGCTCCAGAACCAGGGTCATGAACCTGTGTATTAATTTATTGCACTAATTTAAATACATATGGATGTTTTTATGTATGTATGAACATTTCATGATCATCTTTAGTTTTTGTCCCGCTGTTGTGAATTAGACCACTAGGTGGCGCTGTTGTAGAGCTGACCTTGATTCTGTAGCAGCAGGTGATTGCAATTTTCAAAGAAAAGTCACATTTTCATGAAGTTCAAATACCACGACTGATAAGTAGCGTAATTATCGCTTGTTTCTTTAGATGTGTAAATAGTCAGAGTTGCAAACCGTAAAACAGATTGTTTTTTTTTATTTGAAATGTTTTTCTTACTCATAATTTTACCGTCAGAGGAGTTTGGATTGCTGGTTCAAGACTGTCCTTTAGATACTCGTGACATTGTGTAAGGTAGGCAAAGAGACATGAATTTAAAGTGTTATTTAATGCACTATGGTGGGAAATAAAGTTCCTCCAGAATAAATGAAGCTCAGGAAGGCAGCGCTGTGTGTAATGGAGCAGGCCTGTAATGGAGCAGGCCTGCTGCTGGAAAATGGAGGCTGAGGGACGCATGTGTAAACTTTTCCCTTTTCAGTAAAATTGGAACCGATGAGAAAGTTGTTCGTGGTAAAAAAAAAAAAAATACTATGGATTTTTTGTTGTAAATGTCTGTAAATGTTCACCTTTTGTACCACGATAAACGGGAAGGTTTTCTCGGTAATTACTATAAGTCAGTATTTTACTCACAGTTGTGTTCAGTGCGTGTTTGGTGATTCTGACCTTTTACTGTGTTTATATTGCATTTATGAAAATTATGGCTCACAATTTGTTTTCTTTCGCCAATTAATCGTTGTGAAAATGTTTTTATATGGAGTGGGAGATAAATTCATAAACATTTTATCTTCGTTTTATCTTTGATTTGTTTATCCTGCAATACCACACTTGGCCACTGAGAGGCAATGTTTTATAATTCAAGACCATTTGAACGTCTTTTTAAATTCCCCACGTTTGGTTTATCATGTATTATTTGTTTTAATCGAAGGATTTTAATGCATTTTAAAGTTTTGTTTAAAAAAACACTTACTCCAGGGTGAGTTTGTAATACGGGTGTTTTTTTGTATTCTCGTCTCTGATTGGTCCGTTTTTTGCATACATTACCATTTTCCT
>JAOUQY010000038.1:12526175-12537670 GCA_028566355.1 Doras micropoeus | reverse complement strand
TGAAAGACACTGCTCACAGCAAATGGGAACCAACCCTCATAAACAACAGAAGCATAAGAGTCTGTTTTCTGTAGCTAAATCTCAAATGTTTACATTGCTTGAGGTTACTGGGTAGGACATTTTATTTGTTATTTTACCTGGATCATGGGGAATAAATGTAGAAATCAGGCTAAATAGTGGTAATAAAATGTTCCTTTAGAAAAATAAATATATAAAACATTAAACTGCTAAAGATTACCAGTACAGAGATGATTCCAGCCAGGGTCTACACAGTTCTGAGGATGATTCTCTGACAGTTGTGTTTGACCAGTTGATGGTCTGCACAGTTTTTTAGCTCTGTAAGTGTATCCTGACTGGTATTTGGGCAAGGAGTGAAATTTAATTTAGCATCAGTACTTGCATATGGTGTGGATTACATGGCACTGTAGATAGGAACAAAATGTGGTTAATTTACATTTGATATTGAAGGTGCATTATCTAATGATTTTTAATCTGTTGCATAAATATGATGTGAAAATTACATAATACATTTTGACGTGGTATGTTTGTAAAATCAAAAGTATCATGGAAACTTTGACAGATGTATATAAAATTATTCTTAATAATCATTTGGTAGCTGCATGCTGGATACCACGCCTCACCTCAGTAATCCCTGGGATACATTTCCTGGTACTGGAGCTAAGAATAATTCTGGCTCTTTGGAGTGGAAATACACATGATAAAGTTTCTGATTTCCTGAAAAAGCTTCTCTGGAAGACCCCTAAAGACAAAGTAAGATCCGTAACTGGGCTTTAGGCAGTATATGATGGATGTCTCCCCATAAAATGTCAGTGTGCCAAGTAGTTCCAGTCTTACAGCTTGTAGCCAACATACACCAATTCCTATCTGTATGTAAAATGCAGGTATTGGAAAACGGTACTAGTCATACATTACCATTCATGGCCGGGTTACTTATAGCATATGCTTATTGATTAATATTTAAACCTTTATTTTGTGAATAGCACAAGATTGATAGATGTAGATTGATAAAGGTAGACTTTGATTCTGTTTGCTGGCTCTGTATGATTTGGATGTTTTCTATGTTCTACTTTTATAGGGAGTGAAGCCTGGCAGTTTCGATAAAGTAGCCTTTCCTGAAGTCAAAGAAATCATCGAAGGATGTATTCGTCAAAACAAAGATGAGAGGTCCGCTGAACAAAAGTTGTACAAACATAACAATTGAACTCTCCTTTTAAAGTATGTCTTATTTATCTCTCTTGCATGCGTGTCTACTTTTTTTTCCTCTCTGTGCATCTTTTTACCCCAGATATTCCATCAAGGACCTGTTGAACCACGCCTTTTTTCAGGAAGAGACAGGGGTTCGTGTCGAGCTTGCTGAAGAGGATGATGGGGAGATGGTGGCTATCAAACTGTGGCTGCGCATTGAGGATGTTAAGAAGCTCAAAGGGAAATACAAGGATAACGAGGCCATTGAGTTTTCCTTTGACATCCTCAAAGATGTCCCAGAGGACGTGGCACAGGAGATGGTAGCAAAGCTTGTGGCACCTGCCATTTCATTAAACATTTCAGTCTATCTCAGTGACCTGTCTTTGGTGTTTAGCTTATTATACTTACTTTGTCTTTGTGTTTCTCTCTTTTTCTTCCTTAATAACTTTCCAGGTTGATTCAGGCTATGTGTGTGAGGGCGATCATAAGACCATAGCGAAGGCCATAAAGGACCGTGTAGCTCTGATCTGCAGGAAGAGGGAACAGAGGAAGCTGGTGCGGGAAGAACAAGAAAAGAGGAAGCAGGAAGAGGACAAGGGGCAGCAGCCTCCCAGTGAGCCTGCTCCTGCTCACTCCTCCACCACAAAGCCCCCTATGTCGACCTTGATACCAGTTCCTATAGAGACAGAGGAGCTAGACAGGGAACAACACCACCTGCAACAACAGCCTGCTTCTTGTAAGCAACGTAGTGAAATTTAACAATCATTGTATTATGTCAGCACCTGTTATGGCTGGGTCATGATCTATTATTTATTTGTATATCCTGCAGCTGTTGGTATAGAGGGCCAGTATTCGCTGACTGCATCCGACTCTCATCCTGTTCAGCCAGTGCTGCCATCTTGCAGCTCTATGCAGCCTGAGCAGCAGCCTCAGGCATCTGCCACACAACACAACTCTCATTCCCAAATTCCTCAGCAGCATACTATTCACCCACATAGCCTGGTGGGTAATATGTGGGATTCTTTTTATTTTTGCAGTATCAGACACCATTGTAAGTAAGAAGTTATTTGAATTGTTGTCTTATATCAGCCACAGGTTCCTTCTTCACAAGGAAGCAGTTCCCAGCCTCTGATTCCTGTATCGCATCCTGAATATAGTGCCCCACAACAGGTACTCATAATGTCTGCAGTCAGCTGTTACTCATTTTTAGCATTTGTTTCTGTTCATTTCCTTGCTCAGATATTAGGTCATTAGTGTCTGAATACTAACCATCTGTCCTTTTCTGTTGGCTAGCAGACCACTCTGCCAGCTTCTGTTCAGCCTAGCATCTCCCAACCGAATACCCAGCCTCCGTTGGACGCTGCACCTCAGAGCTCAACTCAGCCGCCGCCACCACCACATGGCTCTCAGGTGGTCCAGGTACACTACTAGTTTTACTAGTGATCACAGTAAAACCATGTATAATCATTATGGTGCACTAGCACAACTATACCAGCGTTGGTCATTATGGAAGAAGTCCGTGGATTAACCTCCCTTGTTTAAATGATAATGATTATTAATTATCCATTATGCTTGAAAACAGTAATATTAAAGCAGATGTTTTTACCATGTTTATACAAGGTCATAGCAATGAATGAATGTTTATACAAGGTCATAGCAAAGAGCATTAGTTCCTTTTGGTCCCTGTTGCTTATGAAAAGTAGGTAGAAAATGGAAGAAAACCCCCCCAGGAAATTTTAAGTAATTTTACAGTGGCTAATGAAAAGCACAGTTCCAGTTTTCTGTTGAAGATTTTGGTATTTCATCTTGTCCTTTAAAGTGGAGGTGCCATCTCAACTTTCACCTACGTAGAAATGTTATTTTACTTCTGCTCAAATAGTTCTTCTTAAAAATGCTTGAAGCCTAAATGATTACTCATGGTTCCCCTTTCACTGTCTGTCTCAATGTTCCTCTTTTCTCTTTTATAATATTATAGATTATAGATTATAATTCATACACTTTACAAGCATCTATCATTGCATTTGTGATTTCTTGTCTGTTTCACTGTAACTTCATATTTGACATATGTTCCCAGATGTCATTGCAAAAGTGCTGTTATTTTCCCACAATTTTCCATTTTGTCTGTATCTCAACTATTAATTATGCAGTAAGTTGTGCATTAACAACTGGCAATAGAGTTACAACACAATCATAAATAACTCTTTTATATGGGTGTTCATATCTTATTTCTTCAGAACTCATGAAATATGCCTTAACTGCTTCAAGGTTTTCTACCGTTAACTTTATTCTTCTCCTGTTTTGCATTCCCACCCACTCGTTCTTGAATGCTGGCTGCCAGGTATGGTCAAATCAGCTCAGCTCTTCTGTTTTCCCTCCACCTCCAAATGCTGAACATCTGTATTTCTTGTATCAGGCCTCTCAGTTACACTGGGTGCATAGTAGAAGGATGTGTTTTTCCACAAAAGAAGGCTGACTGCTTTCCTTCAAGCATTCTTTTGTTAAGTTAAAGGGCTAGACAGAAAAGTCTAAATTCCAAGCATGTTTAAAAGTAGCTAATGAATCTAGTCCATCCATTTTGGAATAACATGGGTCAATTTAAGTCTTAGACTGTTGCCCTTTTTATTTTAGGTTCCTCTAAGTGTTTCCCAGTCTCCAGATCAGACTCAAACACAGCCCATGTTGATTCCACCATCTGCAGAGAGGTATGTCTTGGGGAAAAAAATGTATTTACTGAATACTTTGCTTTCTTGTTTAACCCAGTCTGAAAGCTAGTCAAGCCTCAGTGCCCTTGTGGAATGTTTTCAGCATTATTTGCATTCATTATTCAGTGAGTATTGGCTGTTTGTGTGAAGGTATCAGGTCCATCTGAATAACCCGAGATACCGCTGTTATTCTTTATCTCAGTGGCCTGTCGGATGCAGCTTCAGGGTTGAGTGATGGGAATGAGGGCAAGCATGAGGCTAGTTCTACAAAGCGCTACCAGCGCCGCTCAGCCCGCAGCCGCTCACGTCACGACAAGTCTGCCAAGCCCAAGCTTGTTGTGCTTAATGTAAGAGATATCAGGTTTATCTCAGTGTTGGGTAGATTTCCAGTATTGCAGTCATTTAGACTACTTAAAATAAGTAATGTAATCTGACTGCTTGGATTACTTTTGGACTAATTTTGATGACTTGTCCTATTTTAATCATTACAAAAAGTGCAAAATCTACATGTACTACTGCTTTTATTACCCACATCAATAATGAATGAATGGACTGTAAATCAGAATCAAACAGTTCAAAAATGACATTTAAATGAAAACACTCCCGAATCCCTAATTATGCGTCTCTGTATTTGTGTTTCAGATTTCCAGTATTGGTGACAGAGTGGCTGAATGCCAGCTGGAAACCCATAACAGGAAAATGGTGACATTTAAGTTTGATCTGGATGGAGACAACCCTGACGAAATTGCACAGATCATGGTAACCTTTTTTTCCTGTATTTTCTGTACTCTCCACTGTAAAATCTAAAATGGCATCTTTCCTTTTTTGTTTTCCTTAAAACTACTAACTAGTTAGCTGGATTCGGCTGTTCACTGAAGCACTGTTTTCACCCCAGAAAAATGTCACTCTCTATAATCAAGTGATTGCTCCACACAGGTTATGAAATTCATCATTTCTGTTGCTTAACCCTTCACTCAGAGGCAGCAACATTTAGCCTCATATCTGCCAAGTTACCATGGTCCCTCTGGTAGTGGCAGTATGGTAGTGTGATATCCGCACATCGACAATACCTATACAATCTATATACAGAAGGAAAGCACATTTGACCACAAATCAGATGTCTTTCCACTAAAAGTAAAACTATGGAGGGAAATAAATGTATTTATATCTGTACTAGTGCCATAATGAGCCAAAAACATTGTTAATTAATCCCTCACTCACAATGGTGGTTGAGAAGTAGCTGAACTTGATGGAGTCATTTGTCACGTCACAACCCATAGTGTAAAATGAATTGCATTGAACCATTTTGTTGATGATATGCAGTACATTTTGGTTAATAAAGGATTGTGTTGTGCATTCAGGTCGCAAGTGACTTCATTCTGGAGAGTGAGCGTGAGTCCTTTATAGATCAGGTGCAAGAGGTTATAGACATGGCAGATGAGAAAAGAGAGGCTGCTAAAGACGGCCATTCTCAGGTATTGAATTCTCAGCACTTTTATTAACTCTTAGGGTTACAAATACAAGCACTGTATATAATTATATATGAAAATTAATATTCAGTGTTTATTACAGGTGATAAATGATGTAAACCAACAAATACCTGAAATATCAAGTCCTAATCTGCCAGGTAAGCACTATTTAAAAGGTGCTATTCAGTGTTCCCAAGATCATGGAAATGGTGGAAGTCATGAACTCAAGTAAATGCTTGATGGAAAAATCATGAAATTTTATTTTGTTGTATGTAAGATTAATAAAATTGTTATTGTGCACTTCTATGGATAACGATTCTTTTATTTGTTTGTTTTTTTAAATCAACTCAACAGGTCTGCCACCCAGTGTGGCTGCACAGGTGGTGCACTCAGCAGGGCGGCGTTTCATTGTCAGCCCTGTACCAGAAGCACGACTTCGAGAGTCAATTTTTGGCCCTCCCTCTGCCAGCACGTCTTTTGGAGATGACCTGGCAGGTGAGTCATTTCTCCTGATAAAGGCACAAGGATCTTGCGTTGGTGTATGGCATACATTGGATTTAGCTAACTTGTTTTCTTATTTTAGTGTCTGAACCTGCCCCAACTAACCATACCCAGGGGCAAACCATTGTGCCTCCCAACACCAGCCAGCCCTCAGTATTACCCCCTCAACCTGTATACCAGAGCCCAATTGCACAGAACACCTCTGCCACTGTGCCTGTTGGTTCCACTTCCCCACCTACTTCTGCTCAGATACCCTGGACAGGCAGGACATCCCCTTCCCTTGCCCCATCAGATCAGCCCATCACTCAGCGTCGCACCTCACTTCCCACTCCAACTGTTCTCTATCAGCTGCCTGAGAGCAGCATCACTGTTCCGACTTCTTCTGTTGGAGAACAGCTTCTTGCTCCTGCCCATACTTCCAACCCCACACCTCTGCCTATAGTTGCCCCCAGCCAGTGTGGGGAGAGTGAGGGGGAGACCCCGGGAAAGTCACCAGGCATCGAGGACATCCTGGCACTCGATAAGAAGCTCCGTTCTCTGTTCCATGACCAGGGTTCATCTTCAGGCTCCTCAGCCCAACCTGATGGATCAGGAGATGTGGCCCCTACCTCCTCGCCTCCCAACACCATCGGTTCTCCACCTCCTGGTGTGGTTTCCACTGCAGGCCATGTGGCACCAGTTAGCTTGTCTCTCAGCTCCAGTGGGCACTTTGCAGCTGGCATGTTTGCCACTCAAAGCCAAGGAGGTCCTGCTACTGTACAAGTGCAAACTAGTCAAGTTGATCATGGTGTACCAAAACTGCAGGTAGGCACTGCTGTACTTTTCAGGGTTTTTGCTGGTATCCTTGGTTTGGTGCAGGCTTTATTTCACTGATTTATTTTTTTTTTTTTTTATAAATTAGACTTCTGTAAGTGGACCCCAAGAGAGCCTGACTACTGTAGAGAACAGACAGTCAGTGGCACCACCAACTGGTGAAGGTTTTAGACTTGGCCGATTTCAGGTAGTGTGAAATGTTTGTCTTTTGGTTAAGTGAACTTTACAATGGTCATATTTGAACAGGCTTTTAAAATAATCTTTGTCTAGGTTTCTGTGGCCACTGATCAAGATGTGGACAGTGCCTCTTGCCAGAATACCTTGCCTTCAACTATATCCACAACTACTTCTTCTTCTTCTTCTTCTTCATCCTCAACGTCCTCAATTGTCTCAAGCCCTGAAAACACCATTCATAAGTTTCAAACCCTGCCAAGCCCTGAGAATGACCTTTCAGAATCCATTCCTGCTCCTGCTCCTACTCCTGCTTCTGCTGCTCCTCCTCCTCCTGATTCTGCTACTCCTCCTGCTTCTACTACCACAATTGGTCGCTTTCAGGTGACCTCCAGTCCCGATGTCAAAATGGGACGTTTCTCAGTTACTTCAGTTGGAAAGGAGGATGCAAGCTCAAAAGAAGATGAAGATGTTGATGTATCCACTGTACCTGCAGTCCAGCCTAACTCTCAATGCATCTTAAGCAGTGATGACTCTGAGCCAGAGGATGAAACCTTTAAGAAAGAGATCAGGCAGCTCAGGGAGAGGTGGGATTTGTAAAATAAGCTGTTTGAAAAATAATTCAGTACACCTTCAGATTTTCCCTGATATTTTTAATCTCTGATTTTATTCACCATCATTTCTTTCCTTCTAACAGGCATATGATTGAGATCCAGGCCTTGCAGTCTAAGCAGAAAAAGGAGGTTGAGGAGCTGTTCACACGAATGGGCAAAGCACATCCCTCCATAATGTCCTCCTCCCCTGTAGCTGTGTCAGGAGGCAGGCGCAGGCTCACCAAAAGCAAGAGCAACAAATCCAGCCGCAGTAGCAGCATCCACAGCAGTCCTCATCAGCAAGGTAATGCCACCAAGTTAATTTTCCACAAAGACACTATATAGTCACAATGGCAAATTCCTTTTTTTGAACATTCTTACCTGTGCTTATAGGAGATAAACGCAACAAACTTCAGTCACTTGACTTCAGTCTTCAGTCTTCAGACAGTCAGTCGACTACAGGAAAGGTTCCAGATCTTCTGAATACACTTGTTCAGGATATTCAGTCAGAAGGTAAACATTTTGGCTATTCATTCTTTTTGAGGCATTATTGAGTTATTAATGTTAAGTTATTTTTGGACTAAATAATAATTCTGTACTTATTGACTCATTATTAATTATGTCTTAAAATTTTGTGTTCTATTTCTTCTAATTTCTATTATAGAGACCACTATCACAAGTAAAGCAGAAAATGGGTCCAGCCAAGCTGCTAACCTTCCACGAAAAGGCACTTTTACAGATGACCTCCACCAGCTGGTGGATGATTTTGCTCGGGATGCCATGAGCTACACACAAGTCAAGAAGAATGGCAAACAAAATTCACAAAGCCTTGATGTAAGCATCACTAACCATATTTCACCTTTATTAGCTATAATGGCTTTACTGTCTAACTGTGATCATTATGAAATAGTCAGGTTAATGTATCCATAAATTCATCTGTAGAAACTGGGGACTATTTTGTGAGCAGACATTTTTTATCTTCATAGACAATTCCTCGCAAGTTCTCTGCACCAGGGCAGTTGTGCTCCATGGGTGGTTCTGTGTGTGCTCCCTGCTCCAACTTTTCGACTGGAAGGAAGGGTTCATTGTGCTTGAGCACCCAGCAGCACACCTACTCCAGTGCAACTTATGTCCCTGCACAGTGGGTGGGGCCAGCAGGAGCCTTGTT
Source organism: Doras micropoeus (assembly GCA_028566355.1). Lineage (NCBI taxonomy): Eukaryota > Metazoa > Chordata > Actinopteri > Siluriformes > Doradidae > Doras > Doras micropoeus. The sequence continues at coordinate 12,529,047 of JAOUQY010000038.1, read as the reverse complement.
ACAGCCTACAACCACAAATGCTCTACAGTCAGGTTTCCATGTGGCTGCAGGAGCCCACAAAGCAGGAGCTGATGGTGGAGGAACCATGCGGACCAGTCAGGCAAGCTGAGATAAAAGGGACATCACAACGCACAAGGATTTAGCCTAATTGTTGAATGTGAACTTTTCCATCACCTATAAGCATATTTTAGTCACAAACGAGATTTAATCTCTGTCTACAAAACTGGTTTTACAGGAGCAATGGCAGTGTACTAGAGCAAAGGGATCTGCTCTGAAAATTATGAATCTTGTCTCTGTTTTATGCTGTGGGAAATTGTAAGTAGACTGTTTACAGTAAGCAGCCAGAACGCCTTTAAAGGTCTCATCCTGTGACTGGGTTAGTACGTAGGAGGTATGTGCAGTAGGGTAGTAAGACTTTGGGCCTTACAGATGGACATGTACAGATTGGTATGACAGTGCTAGACTAAGACGAAAAGAAAGCTTTGGCCTTAATTACTGAGCGTTAGTCTCTTTAAATGGGGATGCATGGATGTCATGCTTTGAAATGTAAAAAGGTGCTTAGTATGCAGCTAAATGGTTACCATTTTCCTAAGCAGCCTGCAGTTTAGTTTACTGTCTCCTTATCTACGCTGTATAGTAATTAAAAAAACAGTGTGACGAGTTTGGACTATAAATGCTGCCAGTACCCGTCTTCTGTAACCAAGCAAGACAGCAATAAGCGAGATGAATAAAGTGAGTTGGTGGCAAGTTGGAGCAAGGAAAGGATTTGGTTTGGTGAGCTTAAATTATACAACCTTATTGCATACTAATCACGAGTAGTAGGGGACCTGTTTGATTTTGAAACGTGTTAATTTTTTTTCCCAAAAACTTTTCACAATGTTAGAATTTGACCTAAGGACAGAGATGTGCAATATATGAAGGTTAAATAAGCAGGGTGAGGGAGCACTTGACAAACCTTACACCTTTTTCCATTGTAAGTATTTACATTGTGACTTTTGTATTTGTGAATGCATTTGACTATACATTGTATTTTCTCAAACTCCTACTGTAACTTGGTGGCCGTATCAAGGGCATGTAACCCGCATTTAGGTGTTCTGCAGTGGCTAGTAGCTTGTAGCTCTCCGCAGACTCCTGGGCTGCATGTGTATGGGGTGCCTTCTTAAATGATCTTATTTGTTGTGCCAGCCTTGACACGTTGTTATCCTCCCTATAATGAGTTGGTCACAGTTCGCACTGGCTGTTACCATCCTGCTCAGATTGGTTGCAAGTTCTCTTTATCAAAAATCAAATCACAATATACACAGGAATGTTGCTGTGAAGAAAATGAACAAAGTATCCAAAATTCTCACTTTCTGCAGATTACAGTATTGCACAATTTTTCTTTATACTTTCAGTACCACTCTCCTAAACATAATTACTAAGCCACAAAAGAGTGCCATTCCCACACAGAAGTGATTTTCTTTCACCTCTGAAATGATTCGCTCGACTTCTCTAGAGAAGGAAAAATGTTACTGCAATGCAGGATATGCACCATTTTAAAAGGTTAAGCAGGCTCGGGAGGCTAATGTTACTTTTGATACTTGAGTGCATGAATTTTTTCTAAACCTTTTCTTTAATCTGATCTTCATAAACCACTTGATCACAACAGTTTTTAAAGTACCACTAGTGTCAGAACACACTTCAATCCAGCTATACTCGCATTGTTCTCAAAGCTGCATGTTTTAAAACCGGAATATTTCACCTGTTTATTAAATCAGCATTAAGCTTTTAGGTTAGAAGAGAGTAATACAGCTAATGCTTTGATTCTCAGTTGTCAGTTTTGTCCCAGGTCTTTTTGGTGACTTATATTGATGGTTATGTGTTAATCTTTTCTTTTTTTTCTTTTTTTTTTTAAAGTGTATATACAAGAGATTAAATAAACATTTTGGAAATGATGTTTGGTTTCCACTTAGTTTTTTTACTACATTTCATTTGATAATCAAGGCTTGCATTTTACAAAGCCAGCTCACAGTTTTAGAATTATTCTTTATACTGTCATTTAAATGTGTACACCTGTGCATTCATGCAGTTATCCAATCAGCCAAAGTGGGATTTTCAGTCTCTTGAGTTTACAAGGAACAGTGGGAGGAAAAAAACCCATCCAATTCTGTAGGTGGAAACTGTGGTGATGAGCTTGTCAGAAGTACATGGCTATGGTAACTCAACCACTCTTTACTACCATGCATGGTGAGCACAGTTTCTCAGAATATAAAATATTTCAAACTTTGAGGCAGCCACAGAAGACCACATGCTGCTCAGTTGTGTAAGTTGCTGTTTTAGCCCATCTGCCAAACATTCATGAACATTTTAGATTATAAAATAGTCAAATCTTAAACAATAGATTTCCAAAGAGCATGCAAATAGTACAACATGAAAATATCTTCAAATGTCAAATATTATACCTTTGCCATATTAGCCATTTTTCTTCCCAGTTTCTAAGTAATCTTATTCAGCTTTATCTTTTTTTTAAACTAATGAAGAATGTGATATACCCTTTTTCAGTATTACATTTAAGAGCTTTGTAAGTCTCGTAAACTTTTGAAAAAACGTTAAATATTTATTAACACTTCCACAACAATTCTGTACAAATTTTAAAAACGTGTAATAAATTAAATTCAACAAACAAAATGTCAAACAAGTTCAAGGCTCGAGCTTCCTTTTCTTCATGTACTGACCTTGGCGGTATGGGCTCTGCAGACCTGTGGGATTTAAGAATTTACAATCTCAGCACATATATATTTACATATATTTACAGCACATATACAGGGGTTAGACAATGAAACTGAAACACCTGGTTTTAGACCACAATAATTTATTAGTATGGTGTAGGGCC
>JAOUQY010000038.1:12041573-12052542 GCA_028566355.1 Doras micropoeus | reverse complement strand
GATAGATAGATAGATAGATAGATAGATAGATAGATAGATATTTTCTGTCTCAGAAATACGTGACAATAACGATAGATTGCTGACTGGGTCGTTGCCAGTATGACATTGTGTAGTATTTTATTACATTTGCGGTGTTTTCTTGATGCTGATTGGCTGCTGATTATGTAATTTCTGTCATAATTATACAAATGCACACGATTTCCAAACGAGTCGATATCATTTCTGTTCATCTGATACTGACTTTTATATTTGAAATTGATACATAATTTGATGTGAGAGAAACGCAGATAAACATTACGTAAGCGCATTCATTTTACACCATTTGTCCTGTTCTACGCCCCCTGACCGAAACTGCACGAGCCGTCGTTCGGCGCACGTGAAGGTCACGTGGTACAAAACCAACCAATGGGATTGCGCTTCGTGTTGTTGCCTGGGATGGAAACGAAAGCAAACCGTTATCTGTGCTTCACCGCTGACTGTGCGTGATAAAGGTAACGTTAATTATAAATAAAAACGAATGTATTGGGGATATGAACTGCGTTCCATTCAAGTGTTTTATTTCGTCATGCCTTTTTTGGTGTTATTTCAGTAAGCTAAGTGGTTAGCTTGTGCGTTATCTTAGCTGTTAGCTCACCGACAGCAGGGCGACTAGCTGACGTGATGTTTAAGTCGCAGCTTAGCTGAAGCCAAGCAGTGAGCCCCGGTACCGGGAGTCTCCCTTATACAGCAGGCAGTGAGCCCCGGTACCGGGAGTCTCCGTTATACAGCAGGCAGTGAGCCCCGGTACCGGTACCGGGAGTCTCCCTTATACAGCAGGCAGTGAGCCCCGGTACCGGGAGTCTCCCTTATACAGCAAGCAGTGAGCCCCGGTACTGGGAGTCTCCCTTATACAGCAAGCAGTGAGCCCCGGTACCGGGAGTCTCCCTTATACAGCAAGCAGTGAGCCCCGGTACCGGGAGTCTCCGTTATACAGCAGGCAGTGAGCCCCGGTTCTAAATAAACAAACAAAGACAGATAGATAGATAGATAGACAGACAGACAGACAGATTGATAGATACATAGATGGATACATAGATAGATAGGTGGATAGATGGATAGATAGATAGATAGATAGATAGATAGACAGACAGACAGAAAGATAGACAAACAAAGTGACAGATTTATAGACAGACAGACAGACAGATAGATAGATAGATAGATAGACAGACAGCGGTGTGAAGCATGTCCAGGTGTTTCCTTTTTATAGAAATTATTTTATGTTGGTGGAGATGTTGAACACACACGACTATTTCATCATTTAAATCATGAGCCTTATTGGACAATTGCGATGTATTGGGGAATCTCATGATCAGAAAGTGAAGCAGAGGATCATCTTTCTCCTGAACCTCTCCTCTCTAATCCTGTTCTGTCTGATGAGTCTGAACTGCACATTATGAAGGGGTTGTAGTGAGGATTTTACTTCAGTGACCTGCTCATCATACATACATACACACACACACACACACACACACACACACACACACACACATATGTTTGTCTTGCTATACTTGTGAGGACATTGACATAATTTCCATTGACATAATTATTACTGTAGCTAATTAATGCTATGCCTAACCATAACTACCTCTAATACAGATTACTCAGTCCTCTGTAGAATTGGGGGTGACTTGGTTAACCTTGGGTGACTCTTGTGCCTGGTTGATGGTGTCAGATGAGCTGGTTGGAGCAACTGGTTCAGAAACCGCTGATCCGTTGGGATTTTCATATCCAAATGTTTGTAGAGTTTATGCTCAAACCAGTCCGTCTGCTACCAACGTCCATGCCGCACTGGAAGTCACAAAGCTCACCCATTTTCTCCATTCTGAACAGTAAGTAAAGCTCTTGTCCGGTATCTGCATGATTTTATGCAGTGTGCTGCTGCCACACGATAAGCCGATTAGAAATCTGCATGGATGTACATGTGTTCCTAATAAAGTGGACAGTCAGTGTATGTGGTGACCAAATGAGACCTCAGATTGAGGTCTAGGAACCGTCTCCATGGGGTCCGTGATATTTTTTTTTAATTTTGTCAAAATGATGAAAATCACAACCCACAGAGTAATTTATTTAGGGGTCCGAGCACTGAAGTCTACTCGGACCTGTGTGCAGTTGAAATCTCAGGAAGAGAAATCTCTGGCGCTTTCAAATATCACATAAAATATCTCCATACTCAGGGGGTCACTGGTGAGATTTGCTGGCTGCAATTTATAACAGACCTAAACGCAATTCAGAAACTTAGAATCTTATTATGTTAATCTACAGTAAGTATAGGGTGTGTAGACTGACTTAAACATCTGTCTGTCCCTTCTTCTCTCTTTTATCCAACAGGCACAAGCAACAGCATGGCCACGGTGCAGTCGACGCTAATGTTCGCTGTGTGCATCCTGATGATAACAGAGCTGATACTAGCCAGAAAGGACTACTACGATATTTTGGGTGTACCTAAAGATGCCACTGAGCGTCAGATCAAAAAGGCTTTTCACAAGCTCGCCATGAAATATCATCCAGACAAGAATAAAAGCCCTGATGCAGAAGCAAAGTTCCAGGAAGTAGCAGAGGGTAAGACATTACATTGCCTGTAATATAAAAAGTCTGTCCAGAAAGTATTGAGAATGAAACTTACACATGGGGATGGTGGTTCAAGGTCAGTTAGAGGATCTCGGGTAAACGGTAGGACCCGTTTCAGTTGCGTTCTAGCCTTCGCAGCGCCCAGACGTTTGTTTTTGTGAAACCCTGCTGAAGTGCCTGTTTGGAGCAAACGTACACGATCAAATTCTGCGTGACGATCAGTAAAAATGCATCACGAACTCTTAAAATGTTGAAGAAAGGTTATGGACAAGCTATCCTATTATGACCCGATTGTTTAACATGAGAGCACAGTTTCCTGAACAGAGCGATGACAGGAGATGAATCACGGGTGTTCGGGAACAATCCTGAGACATAAAGACAATGCGCTGAACGGCACATGACATCACCACCTCGCCCAAAGAAAGCTCGCATGAGCAAATCAAAAATCAAGTCACTGTTCATCGTCTCTTTTGATTCTCATGGGATTGTCTGTAAAGAATTCGTACCAGAAGGCCAAACGGTAAATGGAGCATCCGTCTTCATGGATCCTCCATCATGACAACGCACCGAGTCACACTTCACCAGCTGTGAGAGAATTTTAGGTTGACACAAACATTCCAGTCCTTTCACCTCCACCCTATAGTCCCAACTTGGCTGATTTCTTCTTCTTGTTCTCCAAGAATAAAACACACCCCTATGCGTAAGATAGATAGACAGACAGACAGAGAGACAGATAGATAGATAGATAGATAGATAGATAGATAGATAGACATAGAGAGACAGATAGATAGATAGATAGATAGACATAGAGAGACAGATAGATAGATAGATAGATAGACATAGAGAGACAGATAGATAGATAGAGACAGAGAGACAGACAGACAGATAGATAGATAGATAGATAGATAGATGGAGACAGAGAGACAGACAGATAGATAGATTGATGGACAGACAGACGGACAGATAGATAGATAGATAGATAGATAGATAGTTTCTGTCTCAGAAATACGTGACAATAACGATAGATTGCTGACTGGGTTGTTGCCAGTATGACATTGTGTAGTATTTTATTACATTTGCGGTGTTTTCTTGATGCTGATTGGCTGCTGATTATCACAATGTAATTTCTGTCATAATTATACAAATGCACATGATTTCCAAACGAGTCGATATCATTTCTGTTCCGACAAAAAAATTCCAGTCCTACCACCTCCACCCTATAGCCCCGACTTAGCTGATTTCTTCTTCTTGTTCTCCAAGATTAAAACACATCCCTATGCGTAAGCCCTGTAGAGCGAGGAAATTTCATTCTCATTACTTTCAGGACAGACCTTGTACCTGTACAGTACTACGGTATTACATGTTGGAGAAAATTACCCTGCACTAATATAACAAAGATCACAATCACATCAGTTTCCTTATGCTCTTATGTACAAGTCCTTATAGTAATCGTAGCTCAGGGTTACCACGGTTTTCAGTTGGTAGAAAATATCTTGAAAGGAATGTTTATCGACAGAACTCTGGATTTAATGTAGATGAAATTTTCCGCAGTGTTTAAAAGCTACACAACATACTGATTGTGTCGCAGGCCACGTTCTTATGGTAATTGCAGCTCATTCAAGCTTCTTCTTACACTTCCGCAAGTCCAACGTTCTGCAGGAGGGGGCGGGATTGGTCAGAATTCCTTAGGGACTGGGATTAATACAATAAGTATTGTACACACCTCTACATCACAATAATCTTCCAAAGTGTGTAATTTCCCTTGTGTACAGTGGAACATGTAGGAAATTCAGTTTGATCAGATGTCTGAAATTCTTCCCTTGTGGTTAAAGGATGGCGATTTTCCTTCCTTTTGCTTCTTGTTATGATCAGTCAAGTCATTACAGTCCGGTCTAATCTCTCGTCTGTTTTCAGCATATGAAACGCTATCGGATGAGAAAAAGAGGAGAGAGTACGATCGGCTTAGACAGAGCACTTTCTCCGGCGAAGACGTGAAAGGAGGAAACCAGCACTTCCACCAGTCCTTCGACTTTAACTTCGAGGACATGTTCAGAGACTTCGATATCTACAGCCAAAACAGGCACGCACGCCCCAAACGGAACTTCGAGGAGCATTTCCGGGCTCACCAGCACGGCCACAACCGCCACAAGAGGCACTTCCAAGGAGCTTTTGGAGCCGGGTTCTTCGAGGATCTGTCTGACGACATGGAGAGGATGTTTACATTCGACAGACACGTCAAACGGACTGAGAGCAGGTTTCAGGGCATGGCAAAGCAGCACTGCAGGACTGTGACTCAGAGAAGAGGGAATATGGTGACCACCTACACGGACTGTACCTCGTCCTGAGAGTGACATGACTCCTCACTCGAGTTTCCTCCTCACCTATAGTTAAGCTAATTTTGTCTGGATTAGACATACTAATTTATAAACCCGCTGCTGTGATGAATGGAGCTCGACGTTGTTTATAAGTTATGATAAGGAGCACTATTAGGGATTTTCAGTTTATTGACCGACATTGATAACTGACTTCTTGCAGAATTACAAAACGAAGCCTCTTCTGTTGACCTGTGTTCATCGTAATTATGTTAAATTCAGATTGGACTTCATTTAATGATTAGACACATATATGATGTCGAAGCCTTCAACTTTGCAATTCAGATCAAAGAATGTATAAAAGAAACACAATTTCCAATTGGATTCTAATCAGACCCAGAGCTTATATTACTGTCTTGTATAATTTAAAACATATTGTTATTTATAAAGAATTGTTGTGGACTAAATCTCAGTATATAAGTAACAGCATTCCAGATGGACAGATGGTGTGTAGCTAGTGTTCTACCCCTTAACACACTTAACACATGGCACACCATGGACTGCTTTAGGGAATAAATTTTTTTACAGTGTGTATAGATTGTGAATTAAGTCCATTTTGCTGTTAATCTGATTCCATCAAGGGTGGACAAAGCATAAATGTATGATTTGGTTTTCTGGAAACCTAATTAACTAGGCTAAGAAGATAGCTGATAGCTGACGTAAGATAATAAATGGCAAGCTTCGTTAGCTAGATAAGTTTATTAACGCAAGCTAAGAGAAACGAACAAGTGTGTGCTCATGTTGCACAGGGGTTCTGTGACCTCAACAAAATAACTGCTGGCCGAAAGTTTGGTTTTAAGACACGCTTTTCTGTTCTCACATCGAATCTTTACTTTCTATCGATAGGTTCGTGATAGATTTGCGAAGTGACTGCATAGGGTGCTCTCCGGAGAGTTGTGTGGCAGCTTCCCGATTCTGCAATAACAGTCTGTCGTTAGTGCACACGAATTAATCCGACATGGGAAAGTCATTCCAGGCAAAGTCATGCTTGTATCGTGGCAGGCGCTCGGATTCAGAGCAGCACACGCTGTAGTAACAGCAGCACACCAATGTGATGCATACAGCTGCATACACCACAGAAAGGTTTAAGACAATAAGAAGTAGGGTTTACTTTTCTTTGTTTATGGTTGATTTTCACAGTGTGGTTTTTGCTCGTGGTTAGGCGTAGTATAACCCTACATTCAAATAGGAACGTGCAGGCGAGCGGTTAAGGCTTAAAGGTCCTACAAGGATGCTTAGACATAAGAATATATGCAAACTGATAACCGTCACTCCGTTTATCGTGTTTAGTGGTAGAAATGGCCAAACGCAAGGATCATTTTTGTTATAAAAATCTGTCAAGGATAATGAGATAAAAGATGATGATGTCACAAAGTATCATGAATGTCAACACCCCCCCAACCCCCACCCCCAAATAAAAAAAAGGATGTGAACATCTGTCTGAAAATCCCTTAATATGCATGTAACACCTCAGTAGCACATACTGTGGTACTTTGTTTAATTGTCATGTTTTTGGATTGTATCTCCTGTCACCTGATTTTTCATGTTGAATCATTTTGTTCTTGTGCAATACGTTAAAGCCAGCTGTGCCGCTAATATCACTGTTACTTGCTGGTCTTGTCATTGTTTTGACTTGACTTATCAAGCACTTACATAAATCCTATGGACCGAGGATAAATCTAAATATGACTATATATATATATATAAATATGAATGTCTATATTCAACAGTCAACGTTATCTAATATTCTTGGGTGGAATAAAATGTGAAAATGCACAAATTTTTTATTTATTTATTTATTTTAATTAATTAATTTTTATTACCTAAAGCAATGATTCTCAAAATTGTGAAGTTTTTATTTTGTTGAGAAAAACCACAGAAGTTATTATGAATATTGGCCCGATTGGAAAGTTCAGGGGAACAAAACATCGGCTTCACTAATTAAATATTACTGTAAAAAAAATAATGTGGCTAATTAAAAAAAATAGTAAAACGTGTGAATATTCTTTGATTACAGAACGCAAGCTGGGAACATGAGGGGTTTTTTCTTAATAAGAAAAATACATTTTTAAGTAACTATACAAGGTGTCCCCAAAGTCTCCATACATGGCAAAAAATCAACAAATATTTATTATTTATAATGATCTTATATTCTGTTTTATATTATATTACACATAGAGAATATTTTTAAATATTTTGTAATGAATATTTTGTGAATAAATCTACATTTTGCTACAGTTTCCCATTTTCCCTATGTATGAATTGTAGGGATTTTGGACACCCTGTATTTTTTGAACCGTTCTCTGACTAAACTCGAGTCCCTTCCCTCGCGTAAATGCATCAGCTGCAGCCGTACACAGAAAACCAGCTTAAAATAGTGCTTTCACGCGGCATCAAAAAGACAAACGCGGAAGTGTAGTTTCCAGAAGCTTCCGGAGAGCTTGCGCGGTCTGCATGGAAAACTCCAAGTCCCACAATTCCCCGCGAGAAGCTTCGTGCGCACGCAGCTGTCAGAACGGCTGGCTAATGGTGCTCGTCTGAGGGACGTTCGGATGACTTTGTGCCGTGTTTAGCAGCGCGGTTCACTCGCCGGTTCATTCATTTTGCGCAATGGAGGCTCTTATTCCGGTCATTAACAAGCTCCAGGACGTGTTTAACACCGTGGGCGCGGATATCATTCAGCTGCCGCAGATCGCTGTGGTCGGGACGCAGGTGACGCGCAGCTTTTCACTTTCGGTATAGCTAGCGTTAGCGTTAGCGTTAGCTAGCTAACAGTAATGCGTGCTGTAACAACATACAGAAAACCCTGAAAATAGCATTTCTGTTTACTCTTTAGTAACAAGGCTGGGTGCTGTGCTCTGAGGCATTTTATATAGCTAGTTAACTTCTGCTAGTCAGTAGTTTAAGATAACAAGCTCGGCTTAGGGTTAGCTAGTTAACTTAGCAGTCTGTAATGACTGTCAGAGCTTTCCACTAACGCTTCACCTTCTTCAGCGTTATTAGTGTTGTTTTAGCTGGATGCTGTGGTAACATTTACCTCCCTGACCTTTATGAGTGCACTATCTAGGGAACATCACTGGACATACAGTAGGTCAGGCACAGAAAGGGTCAATAATGTTATTTGGCAGATGCGCCCTATGTAGTGCACTCTGTTTCCATTAAGGAGTTATTTAGGATCAGCCACTAAACCAGACACCTTGTCTTCTCGATTAAAGAGCAACCCGGCCCTGAAACTCTGCTGCAACTTATCCTGCGTGTTTGTGATGTGCTTAAAGATCATGGTGATCATTTGTAGGTTGTTCCTGTGAGAAGACAGTGGTTGTGTGCAGTGTGACGTCACTATGCGACATCTGTTGTATGAGTAATACCGGGTATACAACTTTCTAATAAATTAATAAGTAAATCCTACTCAGAAAGAGCCCTGATTTGTCCGAGTTGCGATTCTGGGACGTCGCTGTGACGTGCCGGCGCTCGCCATGAAAAGTAACAGTGTAATGTCAGGTTTCAAGCTTCCTTCAGTTTACTCTGTCGTTTAGGCACGGATTCTCGCTCCGAGGGAAAGCGCCGTCCTTCCACTTCAACACACAGGAACTCACAGACTCACAGATGGCTGTTACAGCATCATCATCATCATCATCATCATCATCATCAATGCTTAAATCCATTCCTGACCAAACAACTCTTTCGTTCCCATTTTCGCCGACAGCTTACCCTGAGGATTCAGACAGCCGGGTTCGCTTGAACGCTCTAATTTGGAAAGTAGGAGGTTCCGAGTTGGAAAATTCTGCATGAATGCAGCGAGAGTTACTGCAGAGACTCGACTGATCTCGTTAAAGGAGGTGTTGAGCGTGACGTTAGACTGAAAGTTGTTAAAAACAAGCTAAGTGAAGATGGAAGTGTTGCTAACATGGCAGTGACCGTTCTCTTTAACAGAGCAGTGGGAAGAGCTCGGTGTTGGAGAGTCTGGTTGGCAGAGACCTCTTGCCTCGTGGAACTGGCATCGTGACGCGCAGGCCGCTCATCCTGCAGCTGGTGCACGTGGACCCAGAGGACCGGAGAAAGACGAGTGAGGAGAACGGTACCCATACCTCTCCCTTCCTCCACACTTTCATTCTTTTCCATTGTTGTATGTGTGTGTGTGTGTGTGTGTGTGTGCAAAGTTAGGGCTAGGCCAGCTTTTACAGTAGTCAACCTGTCACAACAATAAGACTGGCATGCAGTGTGGTTTTCTTTTCTTTCTGCTCACGCACACACAAAGCACACAAAGCAAAGAACAGTCAGTCAATCACTCTTCTGCTTTTTATTGTCATGAACAAGCAGAGCGACTTCTGTAACATAAAAGCCGCAAAAAAAAAATGTAGGACGGCTTTTGATTGGGAAAATATAGCTGTTTGTGCGAGTGCTAATCTCACTGATTTATCCCAGAAGAATTAAACAGGATATTCTGAGTGCAGTTCACGTCGGCATTCAGGTCACCGGCTCATGTGCCACAGCCTCTAGAGACTGCTCTGCTATATGGAGATAACAGTTGTCTTGGGCTAACCCTGTTCTTTTTGTCGTCTCTCTTTAACCACAGACCCCAATTCCTGGAAAAATGGACGCCTTTATAAAGGTCTCCTTTTCCTTCTTGCTTGCGCTCCTGTTTTTATTGAGCAGCTCCCATGTGATCATTTGGTTTTCATCTTTGTATTGCTTTTGATATATATTTATATATATATATTTTTTTTATTTCAACCTGAAATAGTAGTGGCTTAGAATAATCCACACTAACACACATGAAAGCCGAGATCATTTCTACAGCATTCCCATAATTTTCCCTTTCCCCTTACGTTCACACGAGCAAGCCGCTCATGTTTGGTGGAAGTTTGTTTCGTGTAATCATGGCTTTGTGTCCCACGCGTACATTGTAGACAGCGAATGGTCACCGGTCAGTTTTTCACTTGCTAGTGTGAACATAACGTGCTTCAGCGCTACATTAATATGCGTATGTGTCTGTGCATGAAAGGAGCAGTTTGTAATTCAAGTTTCTCAGCAGGTTTCTCTTCGGTATCACGGGGCAATGGATGGAGCTCGGCTCTTTATTTCAGGCTTCTGTGTGCGTCTGTAACTCCGCCCCCTTCTGAAACACCTGCCCAGTTCTGCCGCTTTTTCTCGGCTTCTCAAACTGCTCCTTTAAAGTGAAAGCGTAAAATCTTACGATAGAATAAAGTGCTCGGGTGTTGACATACTGGCCTGTACATGGAGATGTACGTGCTGAATTTACGGCTTTTTCATCACGCTTTGCCTTGTTGTTTGCTTTGCGCACGTTTGAATAAACAAATCGATTGTACTGTATGTAGCTTTCCTGTTTTGCAAACTTTTAGCAGACGTGATCCAGTTTAAGAACGGCTGGATAATTTAGATAACGTGGCTTGGTTTAGGTTTCTGAAAGCCCCAAATGCAGGTTCTGGGCTGGGATTATTAGAGTCCAATGTTTTCAGCAGGCGTGTAACTTTTCCCTTTTCCACAGGTGTGGAGGGCGAAGAATGGGGTAAATTTCTACACACTAAAAATAAGGTATGTTTCCACATTTCAGTAGGAGCAGTTTACAGTTTTATAGATGTTTATTAGGGGTTTAAGACAACGCCTTTGTCTAGATCTGTGTCTGTGTCTGGTTATTGCTTATAGTTGATTATTGATCAGCATGTTATTTTCTCAACGTGTCTTTGAGACCAAAAAGAAAATACAGTCGTGTGGAAAAAAAGGTGCATCCTCTATGGTTTTACATACAAAAACATCTGGTCCTTAGAAGGTCTTAATTAGGTAAATACAACCTCAGATGAAGAACACTACGCAACAAATTCCACCACGTCATTATTTATTTAACAAAAATGGAGAAGTCATGTGTGAAAAACTACAGGGGTTAGACAATGGAACTGAAACACCTGTCATTTTAGTGTGGGAGGTTTCATGGCTAAAGTGGACCAGCCTGGTGGCCAATCTTCATTAAT
>JAOUQY010000038.1:11889599-11903536 GCA_028566355.1 Doras micropoeus | reverse complement strand
TGTTTGGAACAACCTACCAGCCGAGTTCCTTCAAAAACTGTGTGCAAGTGTACCTAGAAGAATTGATGCTGTTTTGAGGCAAAAAGTGTGGTTACACCAAATATTGATTTGATTTAGATTTCTCTTCTGTTCATTCACTGCATTTTGTTAATTGATGAAAATGAACTAACAACACTTCCATTTTTGAAAGCTTTCTTAGTTTACAGCATTTTTTCACACCTGCCTAAAACTTTTGCACAGTACTGTATATATACTGTGTACACACACACACACACACACACACACACACACACACACACACACACACACATCTATGCCGCACTTGTGCATCCCAGTGCATCCTGCAGCAAATTCTGCAGCAAGGACATTAATGCAGGCTGCTGTAGGACATTCACTGTTTAGATATATTTCTCCAAGCATAAAACACAAAATGAATAGAACTGCAGCTCCATAAATCTGTGCATTTCATTTCATTTCTTCAAACTCATATTCCTCATACAGTCAGTGCTGCATAAATCTGTCTTAATGAAGTCAGTATTTCATTTCCTAACAAGGTGCAGAGCTACTCCAGTGATTCTCAGTTTGAAACCAGTCCTTTCAAAACGATCAAACCTTTTATCAAACGTACGATTTAAATGGCTTCTCTATCATACAGCGCTAACAATATAAACAGCTGTCTGCATTCTATGGGTGCTTATCTCAGTGACAGCATAATGTAAGGCTGCAGTTCATGCTGAATGAATAAGGAGTGCACTTGTCTCTGCTGTAGGCATCTCTCTCCCACATTCACTCACACAGGCACCCTAAAGTGCTGAATTCTGTGTTTCATGGAAGACTGCAGGCGGCTGAGGAGAGGCAGGGCCTTCTGACCTTGATCGCTCTTAGCAGAGGAAGGAGAGAGAACCATGGCTCGCAGATATATCAACTGATAGAATCCACTGTGAGTCAAAAAAAAGATGATGCTCTCTGCACAAATCCACTCATTTAATTTTGTCATTTTTCCAAACATGGAAGAGTATTTAAATGATTTCTCTGTGCTGCAGTCTGGTGCTGGTGCAGTGCATGCATTAAATTACATTTACCATTTACTTGTCACTGCTGGCTCATCTTACAATCAATCAATACAAGATAAGAGCACTTAGAAGCATGACTTTCACAACAGCACCAACAATTCCCTGTTGATGCCACTGGGTATCATGTGAACCATGTGGACAGGCGAGAGAGTGACGACTCACATTTTTAATGCAAAATTAAGACAGTCCGCTGAAAATCCTTATTGAATGCAACAAGATATCATGTGTGTGGATAACATAACAAGGCATTGATTCGATTTATTGGTGTTTTCATGTACCAGAGATTAGAACTGCCTGGTTCGAGAGATTGTGTTGAAATTCAAATGATTTCCTATAGTGAGAAAGGTAAAGATCTGTATCTTAATATCATTTTAGCTAAGGACAGCCATAGCTACAGAAAAAGGGGCTTTTAATTCTTTTATCTTTCCTCACACTTTGTCATTAAGTCTTCTTGATTACCATAATTCGAGTTTACCCATTATCATCCTGCCCACTCAACATAAGCAATAAATGTTGGATGGTTATATTTTTGTGTTTCCATTCAAACACACTTGTTTTGCCTTTGACCACTGGAACCATTATCACTGAAACACTGAGTAAACAGCAAGACCGGTATATCACAAGGTAAACAGAAAAGTTTCCCAGTGCACCTATGAGCTGTTGAGCTATGTCTCTCAGCTCACAAGCATGATTGTCCATCCATGATTGATGAGCCATATATCTTAACCTAAGTAACATCGATCGTTTGAGTGTGAACTGCATGGCATGGCGCTGTGGTGTGTAATGACTGAAAGTGTGTGTTCCTCCTCAGTGCCGCAGGCTGATGCGGCAGTGCGGAGAGGACAGAGAGTGTATAAGGTGAGATCATATCCCCGCAATCAGCAAGGTCAAGCCCGGCTCAGGTACCCAGTCAAGAAAAGCCTTAATGTGCAAAAAGTACAGATGCACGGATAGACAAAACGATACACGGACTGATTGTGCATTTTCTTCTTGCCTAAGACATATGGGCTCCAAATCCCACCACAATAAATATATGACATATAATATATGTCCATATGGGGCCATAAGCATCACATGTTCGTCTCTGCAGATGCTTACATGGCAAAGCCACAGCTAGTGTGTTTGGACTTGTGTGTTTGTGTACAATTGTCTAATTTAATACCTGTAAACCGCTTTTCTTCTTGTCTGGATTATATAAAAAAATTCAATTTTCACAAATGGATGGTGTGTGTTTGGTGATGTTTGCTATCCATACACAAGCACATTTACTGGCCTTTTATCTGACAACAAGCCCTGCGCATTTACTCAAGATG
The DNA here is from genome assembly GCA_028566355.1 of Doras micropoeus. NCBI lineage: Eukaryota > Metazoa > Chordata > Actinopteri > Siluriformes > Doradidae > Doras > Doras micropoeus. The sequence goes on along the minus strand of JAOUQY010000038.1, from coordinate 11,901,150 downwards.
GATGAAATGATGGTCACGATCTTAATTATTAACCATGGCTGACAGCAGCATTATGAAGATAATGTAAAGAGGAAGAAGGCCATAAAGTGGACCAAACGACAAGACAGATGCATTAATATGTGAATTTTGATGCAATATAAACGTCTGTTGGTACTGCATTATAAGAAATATAACGCAATATACAAAGAATTAACGTATAATATATTTGCATGGTGTCGTTCAGTATTGTATCGGTTTCATTCCAATGCAGTATAAATTGTTTAATGTGAGCGTGTGTGTTTATATGCTTTAGAGCATTTTGTTTTTTTTTACTGGGAGTGGTACAATGCAGCATCAGGAATTAAACATTTGTAGGTTGTAACCTGGAGAAAGAACAAATGATGTGGACCAACGTCCACCCAAGGAGAACATGGAGATGGATCTACTTGCTATTGGCCAATTCAGTAATCAAAACTATACCCTAATCCTCTGACGGTACACAGTTAAGTTGCCCTCAGTAGTTGAAAGTAGTAACAGCCTTTATCAATTCACTTCAACTACATTTTGTTGTTGTTGTTGAAAATCTGAACCAAAGCCATTCTACAATTTCAGACACTTATGAACAGATATAGTAAGCACCACTTAAAGTTTGTTTAATCTGATTTATTTATTAGTCTGATTTACAAACACAATAAAAAATGTACTGTATGAGCTGGAGGCTGTACCCTGTACAGACCGACCCTAGCACTATAAACCTAAAAGCCAGTACACTTATTTTTTTTTTAATTACATGGTCCTGATGCAATTTTTACATTCTGAATAACAACAGTCCAAAGAATTTTGAGAATAGGATTGATGTCCAACACAGACTTCAAAATGGATATCATTTCAAAATGGACTACGTCATAGGTATGTTAACATAGGCAACATATGCCGAGACTAAACGGAGGTGCTGTGCTTTTCAGTTTTGAATTTTAAAACAGCTAGCTTTCATTTATTTACGCCAAAATCATTGCTGATGCTTATAAATCCACTTAAAAGTTCAGTCATCGGACCACTCTGAAATTAGTATTTAAAATTTCCTGTGATGGACTAGTGTGCTATCCAGGTCTCATGCCTAGTGTTCCCAGCATCGTCTCTGGACCCATTGTGACTCTGACCAGGGTAAAGTTTGTATAAGATGAATGAATGAATGAATGAATTCATCCACTTATCCATCCATTCATCCACTCCATTCCATTCCATTCGTTTGTTCATTCATTTCAACCTTTACAGAAACATCAAGTAAAATTATTGGTTGTTCTGACCAACAACACAAAGATTGTCAAGAGTAAAGTGTCTATCAATTGGCCATAAATTGAAGTAACAGAAAAATACCTTCCATACACATTCACATCACTGATTACACTTTTTAATTCAGTCAAAAATAAGTCTGTAGCAGACCGGTAAATTTGAAATACGCAACTGTCCCAGAAGCACGGACTCTTCATTGAAGACCATTTGTATAACTCACTGTTTGTCTGTTTGTCATTTTAGTATGACTGGTTCTGTAATGTAGATCTAGTTCAATAAAAAGGTGTCGTTTAAGCTGCTTGCCCGTGTGGCCTGTCTGGCAGAAACCATATATCACTCTAAAAGTGTCAGAGACTGAACAGGTAAGCAGAAAGATCACAACAGCTCACACATCTGGGTATGTCAACCCAAGACACAATGAGATAAGATACATTCCTCTGTTTGTTTACTGTCAAATCTCTCTCTCTCTCTTTCTCTCTCTCTCTCTCTTTTACTGAGGAAGATGCACTCAGCCTGATTCCAGCCCAACCCACACCCATGGCTGCAGCAGAGAGGAGAAAAGAGACAAGCTGCAGAGCTGTGAAAGAGAAGAAGAGCGCAGCAGGGAGGAAATGTTAATCAGAGCTGCACCAGTCATACTCTCAGACCAAGAACAGACCCAGAATCATTAGCTGGCACAATGAATGAATGAATGAATGAATGTGGTGTTTTTTATAATCTTTACATTTCCAATCTTGAATGTAATTGATGTCACTAAAATGTAACTTAAAGCAAAAGTTTTTGGCCAGGTAACTGTTGAGATTCTCATAAATAAATGTGAATATTTCAACCGAGAGGATATGAAAAAGGGTTGAAGGTGGTTATTTGTATCACATTATATATCACATGCGGAAAGGGCAATACAAATTTCACAACTCTAATTAATTAATTTACCACTATTAACATTTTAATACACTAAACATCTCATACGATTAAGGAGATTGCCCGGTCTACTTTATTTCTGAGGGTACACATACTTTTGCACTTTATATAGTAAAGTGTAATACGTCCTAACTGTCTGCCTAACTGTCTGCAAAAAAAATTCTGCAAAAATGTAAAAACTTACCATGGCTAAATACAAATGCAGCCATTCGAAACATTAAAGATTAAGCAAAAAAGATGTATAACACCTCCTCCCTGCTTCACACAGTTTCATCTTGCAAAACTTATGCAAATGCAAAACATGATATAGTGATACTTATGTCTGTGGCAGTATATGATTCTGTAATTAATTAATAATAATAAGAAACGCACCAGTAATTCAAATGGAATTTTGAATACACTAAAACAATAAGAGGACATTCAAGGGTACGTGCATCCTTTTGGGCTACGCACACACAGATGTCCTTTTTTTTTTCTGCTCATTCCATTCATTATTTCTTCTTAGATTGCTTAGCTACTCTCATTACCCATGAGTAAGGCAAAAGTGTAAAGACAAAAGGTGACTTCACTGTAACAGCGTTGCCAGGTTCAATCTATATCCGCCACTGTCCTTCAACATTCTACAGCCAAGACGGAAAATGTGTCCTGCACTGACAAGCACTGTAAGAATAAAAATGATGAATACACATAAACCAGAGAATTGATCCTTAAAAATTTATTGATTTAAATATATGGTTAAAATTATAAATGACAGGAAGAAACAAAAAATACCCTTGCATAGATCATAGACCATGCCTCTGTCAGCATCTGACAAATAAAAGCATTGAAGCTCAATCCTTATAAGGAGACTAGAAATAAAAACAAAACATCCCCCCCTAAAAACAACTACATAAGTGTTACAAGGACCAAGCGTGAGATTTAAAAAAACAGGACAAACATGGAACCATCATTTGTTTAGCTGATAATGTCAAAAGTCAATGACTTCTGTAGGTGTTTTGAGCACACTTTCTGCCATTTTAAATCAAACGCATGGCTGACGTTACAATCAGTAGCCTCGTTCCTCTGCATCCTCACACAGTAATCTGTGCTATGTGAGAAAACACATGATCTGTGCAATTTGACTGGATTAAACAATGAACAGAAAAGAAAATTCCCCAAAATGGAAGTTAAAAGACTGAGACAGGCTCGGGTGTACACCAGAGCAAGGGCTTTAAATATTGTGCAACTAGAATATAGTCTATCCCTTTTGAAAGGCTTAAGCTCATGCAGTCATTAACCATGCATTTTTTTGGCAAACCGTTGCATTTGGGATATGTATCTTTACAGTACAGTTTGGAAATGGGATTGGAGTTCGGTATGCTTGCATGATGTTGACAAAGTAATAAAAGAAAAAGAGCTGACAGAACATTTTGGATGCTAATGCCATCGGACAATTCCATTTGGCGGCATGGATAATAATGGCTATAATCTTCCAGTCATGGCTTTCCAGATGGACATGTGATCAAGCCTTCTGTAGTTTTTCCACATCATAGCCACAGAGCTCAAATGGCTAATAGCAACACGAGGCCACGCAGGTGAAGAAACCAATCAGATCTATATCCCATCCTTTAGATCTGTCCTCTGAATAGTCATGTCCTGCTTATTGACTTCACCATTTACTTTGGCTTTATAGCAGGAGTGTCAGACTCCAGAGTTAAGCATTCTCACTGAACATAGCCGTTCAACTCATATGCAAATCATAAAGGCCGTCTCGGTCTGAAAGTGCTGCGTTAAAAGAAACAAATCTTGATGATTGAAATCCAGAATCTGACACCCTGCTGTACAGGAATTCTTTAAGAGCATTAAGAGAAACTGCACTTACAGGACGGTGTGTTGTTTTTCACTCTGTAGAGAAATCTCAAGAAGTCAGGTTAGTTCACTTTCCTTAATGAAAATCTCACATAAAGAAATAAAACACAGTGCCTTTTACTCTGGATTACACACTGAGCAGAATCACTCCTAACAAAATGTCCTATTTTTGGGGGCTCTGAACTTCACTAGAGAATTTAGGTCGATTATTACCAGAAACGCACAAACAGCACAATAAACAAAGTGAGTAGCAGCTATTCATTTAACCTTCCTGTCCTAGAAAAAAAAAGCTCTTTCTTCAACAGTAGACGTTGCTATACCTAGCATATGAGCAGAAACTGGTATTGCAAATTTTTCTCTTGCATCATGGCCACAACTTAAAAAAATAATCTAGCCTTTAACAGCTAAAATACCCGCAGCCCTTAAGTGTTGCATTCCTATGAGACCCTAAGAGTTGTAAATAGCAACATGTCATATGGATCTCTAATCTCTATTGCTGTCATAGTGTATGTTGGTGTTTAATATCTGCATAGCACCATATGGCTCAATCGCTGTTGATGTACCACTGCTAGCTCTAATTGCTAATTCCCTCTATCATTTCCTGTGTTTCTGTGTAACATTAAAATACTTTCAAAGGTTATTAATATGGTTGGATAATAAACTCTGCATCAGTTAAAATTGTCTTATTGTCAACGGACATATAAGATACACAGGAGCACCGAGAAGCCTCCGTGTCATATAAGTTTGAATCTAATTACATTCCTATTTATATTTTATGGTTTTGTTTATGATTTATTTATAATATTGTTTGAATTAACATGAGTATACCCAACTTTCTACATAGAGTAACCTTCCCATTTAGGAAGAAATAACCTACACCAATGATGAACCAGTGACCTGGGAGCATTTTAGTTTATTAATAGCACATGGAAGACATATATTAGATCGAAATCCCAGTTTAAAAAGATGTAACCTGATTCTAATTTTAACCCTGTAGTTTAAGACACTGCGCAGTGTGTTATGCTTTGCAGGTCAGGCTGCAGATCTTTCCTACAGTATAGCTATAAGGATAGAAACGGAACGAAAATGTAAACTAAGGATGACTGAGTCTTGATTGTGCGTAGCTAGGCGGGTCAGGGAGTGGTTCTATTGTTGTATTTGTTTTAAGTGCTTCTCTAAAGGCTATTTTTTGGGGGAACTCCAAATTGTATTTGCTGGAGTATCACTTGCCTTTATTGGAGTATCACTGCCCATACTTTTCCCACATGTACAGGTTCGAGACCAAGGAGCTGTTTCGCTCAATGGCAGGACCCACAGTGATCACCTCACTGAGGTAGAGTCATTATGGCACATCACAACCGAAAACTACAATGCAAGGCAGATTTGAAGCTCCAAGAATTTCGATGCACCTCCCTGCCCTATTAATGTGGCCCAATTTTAATTGTGCAGTCGGGCCTTAATTAAGTGCATGTCAACAGAAACTGCTAAGTTGTGCCTGACAAACCATGTGTCGTTAGTTAGTTGTTTTGTTTTGTTTTGTTTTTTGTTCAACACATACACACATTAGTGCTCATCCTCAACACACATGTTGTGGCAGGGGGGCTGCCCTAATTCCACGAAATCTGTCTTACTGAGGCACTTTCACCTATCCTGTTGTTGAGAGGGTCAAAAGGCACTATCAACTAATAAAAATAATTCCACTGTATTTTCTGTTGCATCCCATTAAATGAAATCCATGACATTTAAAATTTTTGACTGCAAAAATGGAAGCATGAATTATATTTTACTCACTGTGTTTTTTTTTTTTTCTTTTGATCAAAGGCCCATGCACAGCGCTGTATTTAAGTTATACTGATTTTAACAGGTACTTAGTATGACTATATGCAATTTTGTAGTATTATTATTTTGTTTTCTCTGCTTCTTTGACCACTTTTTTAGATTAGAAAGTTTGCATCCCTGTGTTGGGGCTTGCCTATGTTGTTGTTTTTTTTTTTGTCACATTTCAGAAGATTTCAGGACTTTGTCCATAGTTTCCCTGATTGTAACAATAACACACCAGAGGAGTGTCTAAATAGCAACAAGCTGTATAATACTGCTGTCATGCATTAAATATACTAGGATACACAGTACCTTAGTTTGAGTAGGCCATAATGCAAGTTATTTTAACATGCTATGATCCCATCAAGATCCTCTTTCCCTTAAGTTTAAACATTCAGTCCTCAAGATACGCTTAAATGAGGAGCATTTCAAATCATATCAAACCAGTGCACTTTTCGTTGGAAACCAACTACAGGGAATAAATTGCAAAGGAAAAGAGATATCATATAGAAAGGGGTAACGTCTCACACATGCTGATATCAAAATGAGAATAGTCTAAACATGCTTATTAATAAGCTATTTTTCCCATCATTGTGCTGTCTTGCATCTAAAGGGCATGGCATCAAATCACTTGGTGATATCTATTACAGCTTCTGCTGGAGAATAGCAGCATTGCGGATGTCCATGAGGAGTTGACTTTTTCCCTCACAGCATCCCAGCAGGAGATCAGTTTTGTTCGTATAAGGTGCTTTGCTGGTCAGTAGGTCTGGAGTATTGTGGGGAAGACCAAATATAGGCCAAACACTGCAGATGGCTTGGCTTGTCCTTGTGGAACTGAGTATTATTTCTTTTTTTTTTGGATGCACTGTGCAACTTGCTGATATGTAATCTGTAATCCATGCATAATGTTTCAACATCACTTCACTGCCAGCTCAGAACAGTGATCTGGAGTCCTCTCCATGGCCTTTTGGTTAAGTATGCGTGTTCCTATACATTCTAGAGAGGGATGTTTTTCCTATGCATAGCTATGTGCATTGCCCTGTCATAAATTCAATAAACTAACTGCATATATACATATAGGTATTTATCTCATACTCTAATGGCGTATTGTATGTTTTTGTCTGTTCTCCTTTCATCGGCAGAGAATAATAGTTGTAATGCAGGAGTGCACTAGGGAGTTAAATAACATATTCAACTACTGAATCATGGCTGTATGGAGTACATATCTGGAATCTAAACATCGGTTAGCAGCTTACTTTTGTTAACGCAATTTTGGTTGGCTATTGTACAGTTGCCAGTTCTAAGGTTGGCCTCTCTGAAGTTGTCCATGCTGTTGTTCATGTCACCATCGATTTCCATGTACTCAGACTTGCTGACAACTGAGGAACTGCGGCGACTGGAATCAGAGTCAGAAGCGATGTTGGGGTTACTCACGTTCAGAAGTTGCGCTTGCTCCTCACCCTCAGTTTCCCTGTGGTAGAAGTAGTTGAAATTGGATACGATGACAGGCACTGGTAGGGCAATGGTTAGCACACCAGCGATTGCACACAGAGAGCCTACAATTTTGCCCCCTATAGTGACAGGGACCATGTCTCCATAGCCAACTGTGGTCATTGATACAACAGCCCACCAGAATGCATCAGGGATACTGTTGAAGTGTGACTCTGCTTCTTCAGCTTCTGCAAAGTACACAGCACTCGAAAACAAGATGACACCAATGAAGAGGAAGAAGATAAGCAACCCAAGTTCCCGCATACTAGCTTTTAGGGTCTGCCCTAAAATCTGCAGGCCTTTGGAATGTCTGGAGAGTTTAAAGATCCTAAACACCCTGACCAGACGAATCACCCTGAGAATGGCCAGTGATGTTGCCTGTTCCCCTTTGCCCTCCTTACCATCTGCTTCTTCTGCCATCTCTGTGCCCAGTGTAATGAAGTAGGGGATGATAGCTACTACATCTATGGTGTTCATTATGTTCTTAAAGAAGGCTGCCTTGCTGGGACATGCAAAGAATCGAACTATAAGTTCAAATGAGAACCAGATTATGCAGAGGGTCTCTACAATGAAGAAGGGGTCTGTAAGGATGTTTGGTTTGTAATAAAAGGTGCTGTTCCCTACTATCTTTATTCTCCCCGCAGGGTCCTCCTTCAGTTCTGGCAAAGTCTCCAAACAAAAAATGACAATGGAAATTAAAATGACCATGACAGACACTATGGCAATTCCTCTGGCTGGCCCTGAGCTCTCAGGGTGCTCAAACAGGAGCCAGACCTGGCGCTGGAACTCCCGGTCGGGTAGGGGTCGTTCTTCTTCTCGGATGAATCCCTCATCCTCACGGAACCTCTCCATTGCCTCAGCTCCGAGCTCATAGAACTTAATTTCTTCTGAGAACATATCCAGTGGGACATTTACTGGCCTCCTCAACCGCCCTCCAGACTGATAGTAGTAGAGGATTGCATCAAAACTAGGACGGTTCCGGTCAAAGAAATACTCATTTCTCAAAGGATCAAAATAACGCATTCTCTTCTTTGGGTTCCCAAGCAGCGTCTCTGGAAACTGAGCAAGTGTTTTGAGTTGTGTTTCAAAGCGCAGCCCAGCAATGTTGATGACCACCCTTTCACAGCATTCATGGTCATCATGATCAGGGGAATATGTGTCCTGAGGATGCCCCGGGACAGCTGATGTTTCATCCATGTTATCTCCGGCCACTACGGTCATCCTGCAAGTCCAAGTCAAAGCACTGCAGGAGATGCGGGACTGCGGTTAGTGTAAAGGAACAGACATGTAGTTCTCGTCCTGAATTCCTCCTCAACTCACGTTTCCCTGTGCAGCTTTGATTTTGTGCCCACAGAGCTGGCTAGGTTGTTCAGCTAACAGCTAGACCACTTTTCCTCAGTCTGGACCCACTGCAGCTCCCGCTGACTCCACCATCGCTCCTTTCCACTGCATCCGCTACTGCTGCCTCTGCCACCCAGTCAGAGAAAAAAAATGGATCGAACAGTGGAGAGATTTTGCCAGCTCAGCAATTTCCACTTTATTTATTTATTTATTTATCTTTCCATCATTCTGTCTATCAATGCATCTTCTTCTATGTTGTGCACATATGTTTCTTGCATTAAATGTGTACAACCACTGTTCTGCTCCATCTGAAAATGATCTGACATGACCATGTCACTTTTACTCTTAGCTCACATGCAGGCTAGGCTCTTATTCAGGACTGGAACACTAGATCTCACTCCAAAACAACACGAGCAGACTGCACTTTTTTTTGGAAGTAAATAAAGAGAAGCAATGCAGAATAGAGCAAAAGATCTTCATATCCACCAGGTACTGGTGCTTACCTCTTGGAGATACTGGAAACGGGTGAGATGCCTCTCGTCATCTAATAGTAAAGATCTTCTTTTTCGTCTTGTGTTCATTCATTAGCACTTCAAATGTCTTTTCGTGTGCAGTCCTCGAGAGCTGCAGTTCTTTTATCCTTGGCCGTATGACACCTGACCATCTTAAGTCGCAACCGCTAAACGGTCATCTATTGAAAATCTATTGCACATTTGCTATAATGCAGGTGAGATTTCGACGAAGAGAGAGCAAATGCGAGGGGGGGAAAGGTGCTCAAATGAAATACAAACAGAAGCCGGGAAGCCGCAGCCTCCCTCCTCGCGGTGCGGTGCTCGTGCGGCGGCACCCCGGCGCGTGAATAAGTTTTATACCGCAGGAGAGACTCTACTACTGCAGCTCGGAGGAAGGGTGGGGGGGATGCATTAAAGTTGGATGGGTGGAGAGGAGAAAATGGGGTTGGGGGGGCGCAAACGCACAGCTCATGCCATTTCCAGACATCACTGAATCAGCAGAAATTTCCGCGCTTCCGCGTAGACAAGAGGACGAGAGGTTTGCTTTATCAGTCCGCGCGAGCAAAAGGGAATGGCGGTAGAAGAGTGCTTAAAGGGGGTGTGGGTGAGGGATCAATGAGGGGATAGAGAATAATTCTTTAATACTACGCAGTATATACCGGTGTACATGGGGAGGCGGTGGAGCGCGAGGGTGGGGGAGAGAGAGAGAGTTCGACGCAATGCAGACCGGCTCTATAACCCAGGCTGCCGCGGCGCGCGCGCTCCGGTACAAACACATCACAAGAGCACGCGGCTAGATCTAAACCGCATAGGATCCTGCTTTCGAAATAGTATATCACGCCACCTATGGGGCAGTTCCACCTCTGGGACAAGTGGAAGTGTTCCCATTTCCCCTGTATTGAACAGGACAGCGACTGCCAGCCACCTTCACGTTACTCTTAATAAGGCATAATCCTTAATAAGGCATAATCCATTCAATTATGACGTAATTGGCATAACTGTGATTGCAATGTCAGTGCACCCTGTTGGACCAATGTTTTTAAAGCAGTCCATAGAAGAATAATCAGATTTTAATCCTAGGGGTAAAGATCACACAGTGGATGTCATTACTAAATCTAGGACATATTATGTATAGAAGCTGTATTTGCAGAACATGTGATTCATGCTTTGGTGCAAAATAAACGACCCCACAATGACTTCACTGACTGCATAGTGTATCTGCAGTTACTAATACTCAGGAGATTTGGTCAAAATACCAGCAGCTGGATATGACGAGCTGGATGATGAGCTAGATATGATTCACTGAATCTGCAGGAATTTTACAGGAGTAATACACATTTAAGAGATGAGATCTAAAGAGTTGGGGTGACAAGGCCACCTCATATGTGTGCCTACACCCAAGTAACCTATAATGAACTGTACTGGCAGCATCACCCAGGTAACCTATAATGAACTGTACTGGCAGCATCACCCAGGTAACCTATAATGAACTGTACTGGCAGCATGGATAGAGATGGGTTCCTATGGGTGTCTAATATAAGCAGCACCTGTTTTATATTTTCCTGGATTTTTTTTAAAGGAACAGTTTGTAATTTTCGAATCTCTTGCAGAGTGTGAAGCAATTTGCAACTGAAAACAAAAGTAAAACATTCACAAGCCCTTTCTCCCAAGTAATTCCCAACCACTGTTCAAGCTGCACTCAGTCTTTGAAACTATACCTTTATCATGAGCCAATAATATAAACTTCATCTTCTGCAATGTAGCAACTGAGCAACTGATCTCCCACAAAATTAAAATGTTACGTTTGTAAAATATAAATGAGCAAATCTTTGTGGTGACTTCAGGAAACTTGGGATTTGGATACACTTTAATTACACTACACAATTTAAAATGTTATATTATGAACTTAGTCTACACTGAAATATACTTTGATTAAGGACATTTTCATTTCTGTTATCATTTACAAATATAAATGACCCCTACTACCCCTACTACTACTACTACTACTACCCCTACTACTACTACCCCTACTACTACTACTACTACTACTACTACCACCCCTACTAGTACTACTACTACTACCCCTACTACTACTACTACTACTACTAATAATAATAATAATACCCCTACTAGTACTACTACTACTACCCCCACTAGTACTTCTACTACTACTACCACTACTACTACTAATATTACTACTACTACTACTACTACTACTACTACTACTACCACCCCTACTACTACTACCCCTACTACTACTACCCCTACTTGTACTACTACTACTACCCCTACTAGTACTTCTACTACTACTACCCCTACTACTACTACTATTACTACTACTACTACTA
>JAOUQY010000038.1:11774899-11791004 GCA_028566355.1 Doras micropoeus | reverse complement strand
TGTGCAATTAATGAAGATTGGCCACCAGGCTGGTCCAATTTAGCCATGAAACCTCCCACACTAAAATGACAGGTGTTCCAGTTTCATTGTCTAACCCCTGTATGTTTTGGTTGTTGTTTAATTTTAATTCTTTAACTCGTACACAGTGATCTGATCTCTCGTGTTCAGTCTCCTAGCTCGTAAGCCATTATAAACATCACTAAAGATTGAAAGGAAAAATGGAGAACGAAGAAGTTCTAGCTCTTTTTGGGTTGCTGTATTTTTGTATGTTATATCAACTTAATGAGCGACGGAGACGACAAAGGCGAGAGATCCACATAATACATATGCAAACTCCTTCCCTTCCATTGCGGGGGCGGGTCTCTGAGGTAAAATCGAACCAGCCAATCAGGGAGCAGCACAACAGAACTTCCGGTGAAGTCCTATACCCATGTTCCCTAGCTCCCTACACACTGTGCAGTTCCCTTTAAATTTAACAAAATGAAAAGACATCAATCATCTTTAATATTTCACTTTTATCAAATGCAGCCAGTTGAATAATAAGACAACATTCACCAGTCATTTCTCTTAAAATAGACCAGTGATAAACGGCAACAATTTTTTCAATGGTCCTACGATGCCTGCCTGCATGTACAACGCAAATCAAAATTTAAAACCGCAAGTAACACGCAATAAATAAAAAAAAAACAATCGCACGATTAACACGATTTAAAAAATGAATCGCATGACAGCTCTAATTAAATAAATACAAGTAAGCACATAATAATGTTTATGCAATACAGCACAATGTATCAAATCTGCTGTTTTCAAACTCCCACAAAACCACATCAGATGCTCTTAATCGAAAATGGAACAGAAACGAACAACAGTAAGTCCTCAAGCTGTACTTCAGCATGTCCATTAAGCCGTGAGAGTGTGTTACATCTCCTAACAGCACCACTGCACTTGTGCTCTATTGTATGTCTTTGTTAAGGCTTTGTTCAGATCTAGTGTATTCTTTCAACCCTCCAGTTTGTCCCTGTGTAAAGAGCTCCACTACTCATTAGAATAGAGTGAGTTACTATTGCGAGACAATGAGGAGACATTTTCAATCTATTATGCTCTCCTGCCACATATTGTCAGCTCAGACAACTGTACAGGCAGAGACGAAACACACATTTTCACCATCAGCTCACAGACATATTAAGGCTCACAAAAATATCTAAAAAATGATTATAGTATTACAATACACAATAACAGTAACAAGCACTTTCTTTCCAATAATTTTAGTCTCACTCATTTACTTTTTTATATTAGTTACAGTTAGAATTCCTTTGCAGAAGAAGCAAAGGGGTGAGACACTGGTGCATCAGGTTCAATCCTCAATTCAGGGTCCCAAGTTCAATCCTGAGCTTGGTTTACAATCTTTGTGGAGTTTTGCAGGATCTCCAAATGTCCTCTGTTTAGTTTTGTTCTCCACCTTCCAAAAACAAGCCGGTTGGTGGACCAGCTATTGCTAAATTGCCCCTAAATTCTGGGGCAGAATGAAAATTCTCACATTTTCTCCATCACCAATGTACTGAGATGATTGTGTCCGTAGAGAAACACGGATCACTGTTACAGAGCACTAAAGTAAGTGCTAATTTGTTTGCACTGTGCGTGCAAAGTGTTTGTTTTTTAAAGGAAGTCCATTCGTCTAACATTCTTCTGACTGCTCTGAGTAAAGAGGGCTCTCTCTCTCTCTCTCTCTCTCTCTCTCTCTCATTACCTCCATCCACTTGTCAATTAACATGAAAATGAACGGTACACAAGCAGATTTTATGATTTTGTCAGTAGAGAAACACGGATCTCTGTTACAGAGCACTAAAGTAAGTGCTAATTTGTTTGCACTGTGCGTGCAAAGTGTTTGGTTTTTAATGGAATGTGAATTAAAGTCCATTCGTCTAACATTCTTCTGACTGCTCTGAGTAAATAGGGGTCTCTCTCTCTCTCTCTCTCTCTCATTACCTCCATCCACTTGTCAATTAACATGAAAATGAACGGTACACAAGCAGATTTTATGGATATGGACAGAGTTATCCCCGGGTCAGATATCAGCTAACTGCACAGACAAAAGGCCAAATGATCCAATACAATATACAAGAACACAAAATTTATAATTTCATTTCAGTGACAGGATGCTCACAAATAAATAATCTCTTCCTGTACAGGGATAAGCTCTATGCTGACTATCTCTGTAATTTCCTTTCCCATTCTTTCCAGTAGGCAGTAAAGCAAAGGCCATGCACGCATGTTAAAGACAGGTGTGGTCTTGGCACTCCTCAAGTACTGAGGCTGTCCTGTCTGGTGCTGAGAATGTCATTAATTTGTCAGTCACTAATGTCAAATCAACATACAGCTCTAAAACACCCTACTGCTGTAAGACACAATACTAGGATTCCTAAAACATTAAACTAGAATTAGTGAGAAATCCCAGTATACAACCAGTATCCTTCAAGGAATGCTTTCAAGGAATCCCCCTCTCTCTGGAACGCTCTTCCTTCACCTATTTGTTCCGGCTCCCCTCTCTCTATCTTTAAAACCCAGCTTAAAAATTAAAAATCTTTTCTCTCACCATCTACCACCACTCCTACTTCCACTCCTCATCTACCACCACTCCTGATAAAATTCTTTTCTTATTTGTTTATTGCTGATCCATATTTGTAAAGCGACATTGGGTTTGTGAGAAAGGCACTATATAAATATCACTTTTTCTCATTATTAGTATTATTAGTATTATTATTAGCAGTGGTAGCCCAGTAGCTTAGGACTCGGACTTCGGGTTGTGGTTTGGAAGGTCAGGGGTTCGAGCCCTGACCGGGGCTGCCGCAGTTGGACCCCTGAGCAAGGTCCTCAACCCTCTGCTCAACTCTGTCTCAGCACCCCGCTTAAGGAGGAGGGTTGCACCAGGAAGGGCATCTGGTGTAAAAACTGTTCCAGACCAATGGGACCAGCTCCAATGGGAGCAGTTGAAGGAAATATGTACATTATTATTATAACTATTATTACAATCATCATCATTACATTACTGATTTAATCCTGTCTACTTTATGACTGTTTGCATTCATCTCACAATTCGTCTGCATCATGTTTTTGAGCACTGCCCAGCTCTCTGGTTTTACCTGCAACAATAAACTCAGAAAACCTGCACTGGTGTCTATCTGTCCACAAGAGTCCAACTGATGGAAGACAGTTACACTGTGCAACATACCCAGGTGTGCATCTCATGTATCTATCACAAAAAATAAACCCTAGAGACAAGATCCTTGTCCTTTCAGTCTCAGAAAAAAAGAGGTACTGTAACATTACTAGCTAGCATTAGCTTTTGGTTTGTAGCATTACCATTTCATAATTGTGTTCTATAACAAATAAGATACCCCACTATAGTTATCTGGCTTTGTGTATCTTTATAAGACCTGCTTATTATTATTACGTGATGACCTGTCAGATTTTAAATTTAATTACATTTGATTTTGTCTTCATTCTCTTCTCCATGTCGTAGTGCCTCTGTCAGGTATCACGACACAATAGTAAATCAAATGGACATATTTGATATGCAATTTCTTTCACTAGAGCAGTTAATGCTCCCCACTGTGCATCTCATTCTTACCACAGCTTTTCCGTATTGCGATAGACAAACCATACCCTAAGAGCATTCTAAACTTTGAAACACACCCACACCACAAACTCTAAAGCACACCGAACAAGACACGTGTGCTGCGCACTTTCTGCATCCACAATCAATCATTACTAAGAACTATGAGGTGAAAAAGAAAGAATGCAATGAAAACTGCATTCTGAAATACCTAACACACTCCCATCCATGTTCCCTAACACCATTTAAACAATATGAAACACAGAAATGAATTACAAGCTTCCTTTTTGGCATTTCAGTTGAGGAGTGTTGACTCTGTAAGCAAAGATCTATCTTTTCTTGTAGGAGCGACCCCCTCAAATCGCCCCCCTAACCCCTACCTCAACACAAATGCATGCACTTCACACATACACATACACACAATGTATGATATATTGTAAGCTCATTTTCATTCACTCATAAGTGCCAAAAATCTGTAAGGAAAGAACTCTGATTCTATGTCCTGTTGGGAAGAAACTGAAAAGCCAAATAACAGCTGCCATTCAAAAACACAAAACAAGCAAGAGGCATGATCATCACGAAAGCCTGACCTAAATATGTTTGGTGCTGTGCCAAGTGTCCTTCATAATACAAAGAACGCAGCTAATATTGGAGCCAACAAACATACACTGCAACGTGGGAGGGAACTTAACACCAAATTTCAAACAAGCAATCAAAACTTGGGAAACTTGGAAGAGCACCCAAGATAAAATGCCTGATAAGCTTCCTTAAAAATTCTGAGTAAAGCAGATATTTGCTACAGAATAATCCCATGAAAATGTGTCTATAATTTGAATATCTGAATCCAGAAAGTGCATTAATTCCATCCATTTTGCTAATCCATCAAGATTGTAGTATCTCAGACATTTGCCTTGTTTCATTATGCACTGAAAGCCTGCCAGCTCTGTTAGTCTTCTAATGTGTCTTCTCCACATACAGGCTTCATTCATTTTTCAGACATATTAAAACCCCATGCTTCTCCTCAGCAAGGCTTCTGAGGAATGCAGTAAAGTTGCACTCAGAAAAACTTAATGAACAAAAGTGCTTTCCACAGAGTGCACACTCTAAGTGCTTTGTAATGGAGGCTGCACCTCTCTAGACAGCCCTCGTGAATCTGTTATGGATCTTGTTATGGCGTCTTTCACAGCACGCAATAGGAGCAGCCGCATGCCACAGATTTCTGCCTTTACAGCGATAAGCAGCACTGTTTATGGGAATTTCTGAGTTTACAGGGACTGCTGTTAATCCAGCGTTCAAAGATGGGATAATGAGTTGAAGTTAATAGGTGTGAAATATAATCAGTTGTATTAGTGTTTATGAGCAGGGACAAAAAGGAAAAGCTGTCTGCTGGACCTCCTGAGTCCAGATTTGTTACATCACTTTCTAAGGACTGAAAGTGGAATAAAATGGCCAGGGCATATTTTGCCACAGACAGGATTCTGGTAATCCTTCACAAGAAAGTCTTTCTGTTTAAATTTAAGCATGAATTGGAGATACTCTTGGTGCTGAAGCCTGGCTGAACATGGGCATAAACTTAAGGCCCCACCCTGAATAAGTCTCATGAAGAAGAAAAAGAAGAAGAAGAAGCCTTTATTTGTCACATATACATTACTGAACAGTGAAATTATTTTCTTTAAATGTCATAGGTTTGTTGGGAGGCTAGGAGTGCAGGGTCAGCCATGATGCAGCACCCCTGGAGCAGAGAAGGATAGAGGCCTTGCTCAGGGGCCCAACAGTGGCAGATTGGCAGTGGTGGAAGCCCTGACCTGCTGATAAGTAAGCCAGAGCCTTAAGCACTGAGCCACTGCTGCCTACAATTCAAAGAGGATGCGTCTTAGGGAACTGAAAACACCTCAGAAGCAAAATCATTATCATGAGCCAAACAGTACATAAAGGCAAATTGCCCCCTTAGCCTGAGAAGTGTATCACTTTCCTAAAAGCTTCATTGCATCTATTGTTAGCTGTTCGGCAACACTAAATCCACTTTATATAACCTTAAGCACAATCATGACTTAGCTACAAAAAAATTCACTTGTAATAATTAACAAGGGATAAAACTTCATAACATGTTACAACTGCTGTGGTCACCAAATCATACACACTTGTCCAACTGTGCATACACACACTCCAGAGCATAAACACTTCTTGTATTTTTAGGTTTGGAAAAAACATGCAAATTTTTTCAAGGCATGTTTTGCAATGTCTAAACATCAGGTCCAAAAATGCAGTTGCTTTCTTTGGTTTAATGGTCTAGTGATGGAATGTGGAGGTTAAGCTTTATGAACAGAAAATATAATACCTTTGTCCTTTGTACTGGTGGAGCCCTAAGAGAAATAATCCAGTCCCTTCAGGACTCTTTGTCAAATATTACATGGTATCCAATGGCAACCATTTGTATTTCATGTGAAAATGCATAGCCATTGAGCACAAGGGCAACTAAGCTGCATTAAAGAGTAGCTCAGACAGAACAATGGCAATCCAGCACTGCAGTCTTGGCCACTCTTTGTCATTTTTTGTGTTGCACAAAAAATAAATGTTGTGGAAGTCTCTGTTTTAGTCAGTGTGTATGAATGTATGCCATGGCCAAATATGCACATGTGAGGATAAAGGCCTAACCCTAACCCTATCTGGTAATAGAAGGATGAGCTCCTGATAACAGTCTAATCTCTGAGACAGCAAGTGAGATAGAACCACTCGCCTCATTCAGCAAACTCCCTTTCTTCAAGTTCTCAACACACAAACAGCTTTGTCTTCAGACACAGAAATCTGCATGAGGACAATGGCTCCCCCCTCCTTGTGTAGCAACCCCCCTCTTGCCCCTATCGCAGCCCCCTCCTTCTCATCCTTCTTCACAAAAGGGGCCCATGCTCAAGACCCCCAGAATGCCGGAGAGCCTCACAAAGCTCACGGTATCCATGCCAACAACAAATGACAGCCAAACTTCTCAGATTCGCCTTCTTGGACCTTCTGAATATGGAGGAATAGCCATGGAAGATGCTCTTGTTCTTTAGGAGTCATACAGAGGAGCAGCTTGTTTAACTTAGGCCCTAATAGTGAGCAATTACAGGTAAATAGAATATATAAACTAGCCCAATGTTAACAGCAAGAGATGGTTTCATTGTGAATTGTTTAGCAATGTATTCACAGTTTACTCACATAATGGACAAAAAGATTGGACTTGATGGACACATAATGGACTTGAGATTCTAAAATTCAAACCATATCTAACAGGTCAAAACATTAGCTTAAATACAAACTGTAGCTAAAACCATAAAGTCCAGAAGTATTTCAGATTTATGACGTTATCCCTCCTTGCTGACATGTCTGGTATGTAGCCCTGAGCAGAAGCGACAGGTAATAGAATAACAGAAAGGAACAAAAGCAGCCTCTCTATAATAAGTAGATAAAATAAAAAACATTTGTGCATTTTTATGCAAAAACATTCACTCAATCATTTTCAGTAACTGCTTTATCCTGGTCAGGGCTGCACTGAATCCAGAGTTTGTTACAGGAATACTTAATGTTAAACAGGACTTGGACACTTGGATGAGATGCCAGTCGACTGGAGGGCACCAAGCATACACATTCAGTGACATGGGGCAATTTGGAGTCAGCAATCCACCAACATCCATGCTTTTGGACAGTAGCAGGAAACCAGTAGGAGGAAACCCAGAGGAAATCCACAAGAGCAAAGCAAATCAGTGGCGTTCTTAGTGTTAAGGGAAGCCCTGGAATTCCTATGTCTCACTGCGCTCTTTAGAGGGTATCACCAGTACCAGAACACCACCACAATACAAAGCAGCATTTAAGACAAGCCTGTGGTAAGTGAAGCACACACCAGGTGAGAGATCAGAGCAACAACCCATCTGCATCCTGAGCAGCTCACTGATGAGCATTACCCAATCTTCTCATTCTCTTATGCGTTCTTTGACAGCACAGGAACACTCCTTAGAAATGTCTCTAAAGTAGACACGGAGAGCATGAAAACCCAAAAGACATCCTATTCCTCAGATGCTTTAAGGCAGCACTTTCTAATCTCAATAGACATAATAAGTTGCACTGCTTTGACACTTCTTTAACATACCATCATGAGGAATTTACATTTACATTTGCATTTAGGCATTCAGCAGACGCCCTTATCCAGAGCGACTTACAAAAAGTGCTTTGAGGTCACCATCAACAAATATATTCTGATACTAGCTCAAATGTCTATTAAGAGTACAATCAGTTATGAAAAAGGTTTTTTTTGTGTATGTGTGTTTTTTTTTTAATGAAAAGGATACCTAGTTTAGGAATCTGTGGAAAAGAAAAGTTTTAAGACATCGTTTGAAGATGGACAGAGATTTGGCTGTTCTGACACTTAGAGGAAGCTCATTCCACCACCTCGGTGCCAAAACGGAGAAGAGTCGTGAGGAATTAAGTACGTTAGAGAGATGAAAACAGCAAATCGTTGATAGTACCTAATAGATACTGTGGAAATGGTTTAAGTCCTTATTTTTAAATTGGTTAAATAAAATTAAAAATTAAAAGGAAATTGATATGAATTTTCACATGAAATATGAATAATGAATTTTATTTTCTTGTGGCATGAACTTTAACTTGATGTGGGTAAATGTGGTACTTTGAACACTAAGACTAGGATCAAGCTCTGCTTGTGATCTCTTTCTCAAGAAAATGCACCTGTACCAGGAAACCTTTTTGGCTAGTTGTTCTAAGCACTGTCACGTACCCCGGATAATCAAATTAAAGCCACGTCCAACACACAGTTGCCTGGAACCACAGACACTTGCTTCAACAAGCCTTATGGCTCTAACAGACACCAAAAAGCAAAAAAAGAGCTCAATGAACCAGACCAGACTGAATCATTTGAATAATGAAATAAAAAATACTATTTGAATAATTAATAAAAAATAAATCTGGGCTGCGAAGGTCTGTGGATTTTTTTTATAGTTACAAGAGCCCCTGGCTACAAAATGTTAATGTGATTATCCTCTAAAATATTTTGTTGCAAAAATGCAAAATATCAAATAAAATTCAGGTCAGAACTGTCTTGAGAAAGTCAAGACAGTCAGCCTTAAGGTTTCTTCACTTTCTGTATGAAAGTGGGTCTGTTTCTGTATCAGGATTGCTCTTAACACTTAAATAATCTGACAATAGGTGAGATATGGATTGATTTAAACAAATATGGCCCTATGTATAATCAAAGGTATTATATGATAAAATACATATGGTACAAGAAGAGTCTTACCTGATACAGTCAGTGTCATAGTGGCCTCCAGGGGCCTGTTGTTGTCTAAGTCTTTGCTCAGCTTCAGCTCTCCTGTGTCCTTGTTTAGAATCAGCAAACTGAGCTCATTCCCCTCTACAAAGGTGAAGAGGAGCTTATCAGACACATCTGGGTCATGTGCAGGAACCTTCCCGATGACACCTGCAGGGAAGCTGTTGGATTTATTAGTGATGTAGTTGTTAAAAATGATCTCGAAATCCTGCAGAATGGGATAGTTGTCATTCACATCCACAAGGCGAATGTGTACAATGGCCCTGCTGACCAGTGGCGCAGACGTGGCCTGAACTACAATCACGAACTCCATCTTGGTCTCGTAGTCCAGATCTGTGAGAGCAATTAGATCCCCATTAAAGATATCCAGCTGGAAGATTTCAGGAATATTACCCTCAACGATCTGATACAGGATCTGAGCATTTGTTCCCTCATCTGGATCTGAGGCACTGACACGTGCCAAAGTGGAACCCACAGAGCTGTTCTCCTCCACGTAGATATACAACACATCCTTTTCAAACACAGGAGCATTGTCGTTAATATCTAGCACTGAGACCTGGATTTCCATTGCTGCTTTGAGAGGAGGGATTCCTTTATCCACTGCATAAGCCTTGAGGTTGTAGGTGGCTACGTTTTCCCTATCCAGCTTCCTGGCTGTTCTGATTATCCCTGAGTATGGCTCAATAAAGAAATCCCCATCGCCATCATCTCCTCCCTGAAACGTATAGCTCACTCTGCCATTTGAACCTGAATCTCTGTCAGATGCAGAGACTTGAAGTACACTTGTGTACACAGGTGCATCCTCAAACACAGTGCCTTGGTAGATAGCACTCAGAAATTGGGGTGCATTGTCATTGGCATCAAGCACTATGATCTCTACATAGGTGGTGTCAGACTTCTGGGGAATTCCATTGTCTCGTGCGATGATGGCCAGTGTGTACGAGGCTTGATCTTCATAGTCAATCTCGATCTGTGTTGTAATGGCGCCAGTGTCAGGGTCAATTTTAAACTGAGACACATTGTCCTCCATCATGTAAGTAATGCGTGCATTCTCACCAGTGTCTTCATCTGTAGCACTGATGACCACAACAGTGGAACCCACAGGCCTGTCCTCACTCAGCAACACCTGGTAATTGGCACTCTGAAACACAGGCCGATGAGTATTGGCATCGGTAACATTGATGAAAATCTGTGCTGTGTCGAAGCGTGTACCGTCTGAAGCCATTACAATGAGAATATATTGACGTTCCTGTTTGTAATCCAGTGGCAAGGCTAAACTAATAAGCCCACCACCACTCTGACTGGTGATGGCGAACCTATTCCGTGTGTTCCCGCTAGATATCTGGTAGGTCACCACACTGTTCACATCCCTGTCAATGGCTGTGACTGTGAGCACACTGGCTCCCACTGGAGCATCCTCGTTAATCTTTAGATTATACAATTTCTGCGTGAAAGTGGGAACATTGTCATTCACATCCAACACTGTTACACTCACGCTGGCTGACGAAGACATCACAGGAACGCCGTGATCCCTTGCTTCCACACCAAAAGTATAAAACTCAGTGGTCTCTCTGTCCAGCTCCATACTGACTGTAATCCACCCTGTACTGTTGTTGATGATAAAGGGAAAGCTAGGTGATGTGTCTGTAAGTTGGTACTGCAAATGCGCATTATTTCCTGAATCTGCATCGATAGCTTGAATGTGTATCACTGAGTAACCAACAGGAACACTCTCCAGCACTGAAGCTTGAAAAGGTGTGCTCACAAACATCGGAGCATTATCATTCACATCCACGACCTGCACAACAACCATGCCTGTGCTGTTAATGAGAGGTGGCCGACCACCATCTTGAGCTTTTATCCGCAAATTATACTCCCTGATCATCTCATAATCGAGAGGGTTAATGACACTGATGACGCCTGTGGGGGAATGAATATAGAACTGTCCTTTTACATTCCCACTGATTATGCTGTAATGCACTTTAGCATTGTTTCCAGCATCCATGTCCGTAGCTTTGACCTGAACTACTTCAGAGTTAACAGCCACATTCTCAAGAACTTGGACGACATATCTTTTCTCGGTGAACTGAGGAAAATTATCATTCTCATCCTCCACGGTGATATGCACAGTAGCTGTAGCACTGCGCGGCCCAGGATCTCTACCTTGGTCATTGGCCTCGACTATAAGCTGATAATGTGAGCGGACCTCTCTGTCTAGACGAATCCTGGTTTTTACCAAACCATTCCTTGGATCAATTTCGAAGACCTCATTCACCTTTGCCTCATTCACAATCTTGTATATCATATTTGCATTGGAGGGAGCGTCTCCATCAGTGGCTCGGATTGTCATCACTTCAAAACCCACCTCTACGTTTTCTCGGATGCTGACCCTATACTCAGTCTGCTCGAACACTGGCCTGTGGTCATTTGTGTCGCTGACTGTGATTGTGAGATACGCTGTTGCTGACCTCCGTGGGGTCCCCTTGTCGGTTGCCATGACTTTAAACACATGGGTGTCTTTAACTTCCCTGTCTAAAGACTGCAAAGTTGTGATGCCACCCGTCTCTGGATTGATCTGAAAGTAATCATTAGATCTGCTGTCAAACAGAGCGTCCATGTCATATTCAAGTACTCCTGCATCTCCGTCATCAGGGTCAAAAGCTTTGAGTGTAATTACTCGGGTTCCAGGCGGCTCGTTCTCAGGTATAGAAACCTGGTAATTGGGCAGCTGAAACTGCGGAGCTGAGTTGGTGTTTCGTTTTTTACGTCTAGCCCATGGGTCGGGCAACCGGTGCTCACCATTCTCGAACAAATGTAGACCATAGGCCGTGCCAACAGGCATGTTCAATAAAGCTCTGTACACAGTGCCAATGTGGACCTTCCTGCCATCTCTTGAAGATGTTATTTTTTCAGCTCCTTGAGAGGCTCCTCTACCTGGGTGTCTTGGGTAGTCAGTTCCACTGTTTCCCACAGTGTGACGCCCCTGCATGCCAAACTGCAATGTTACTCCCAAAACGAACACACTTTCACGTGAACTGGGCACGGTGCAAAGAAAACTGGCACCATAATGCAGAGAGCGGTCAGTGCTCAGGTTTGTATCCCCAGTGTGTGTGTTCTCAGTCTCTTTTTCCTTGCATGTAGCACTAAGCGCTGGAGACTCTCGCGCAAACTTCGGTAAGTATTCAGGTATAATTGTGTTCAATGTGCCCGAGTTCACGCACTCAGCATTCCCAGAATGTAGATAAACATATGCGTCCGGTTTACGCTTCGGACCTTTCCTTCTGTATTTAATAAAGCAGTTCTGACCGTGAACAAACGTGTTGAAATGAATCAACACAAAGTTTTCCGACGTCAACGATGTGACCCGTAAGAACAGCGGGACTGCGCGTCTGGCAAAGAGCGAACAGTGAACTTTACGGGCGAGACTTACAACTCCATCCCCTCTCCCAACCTTCACACTGTGTCCGAGGGATTTTGGCGTTAAACTCCGGTCTATTCTGTAAATCCATCCTGTTCCGAGAGAGGCGTTCAGCAGCGCTACTCCAGGGTCAAGGGACTCCGAAATGTGTAGATCGAAGCATCCATACAAGGGGACGCGAATAAGTATCCCAAACCACATCCATTTAATGAGTTCTTCCATGGCTCATAACTCCTCATCCACAAAACCTAATCCAAACAGGTTACACGATTAATCCTCGAATGGTTAAATATTATAGATAAATAACTAGCTGTAGTCCAGAACTCGCCGGTGGATCGCACCATGCTGCCGTCAGTGATGGATGACTCGTAAACGAATCGTTGCTTTCTTCTTAAACGACTCCTTTAAGTGACTCGTACGAATCGGTTCACAAACAGGAATGAATCATTGCCATTTTTTTTTTACTTTTGCCTTTTTAAATTGTTGATTTCTTTTGTGCTATGCTGTCTAACCTTCAAATACAGTCTGCATGGCATGCATTTAATAAATAAACTAAACTTTGAATTATAGTCTAAATGTGCGTGAGTGATGAAACGTGAGGCGTTCATAAGAGTCGAATCGGCAAAGTGATTCATAATGCAGGTCGCCTGGAAATCGCACACATTCAAAATCTAACTCATATGAAACATATTACTTTTACAGTCATAGATTTCTATATGAAATATTCCGCTTTGTTGTTATGCAGTCTACATTTCCTACATTTATAACATAGCCAATCAATCCGTTCAGAAATCCTTAGAAGTAAAAATGTAACAACAATTTCATCTCATACAAAGAAGTGCAAAGTACAATATACACTAGGGATTGGCATTTCATGATCCCTTTCGCGTTTCATCTCAGCAGCTGACATTTACATTTTTGTAATTGCTTAAATTAGGATTGAACCCATTAAAGTGACCAGCCAGTACTTATTAAGATGTGAACAGACCCCCATGTGGACAAATGGTTTCTGTACAGCAAGACCATTAATTTATAGATTATAGATTATTCTTCCTAGTAAAATACAGCTGGATAATCTCATCACGGGGTCAGATATCTAATTTCACATGACAGGGATCTACAGAATACAGTAAGGCGGCTCAGTGACTACAATTAGGTAAAATGTAATAACAAATGTTATTACAAATATTGTTTGTGTTTGAGAAGGTGCAACCATTACATTTCAATGTTTCTATTCCTTGTTTTTTGTTAAATGCCACAACAGCATTAACTAGTAAATTAAAACAACATTAAAATGCAGGAGGAAAAGGAAGCATTTCATTGTTTTGTGTCATTTATTGCAGTCAATGAGTACAAGATTAAAGTGTTATGTTATGAAAAGTGTTTAAACAAAGATGTAAAATGGCTTCTGACTGCACTGCTTCATTGTTTATTTTTTCAGCCATTAAACATACAATAACATGTACTTGACTCCAGAGAGGCTAAACCATTAAATACCTAACAAGAATACAAAACGTCACAGGAATCATGTCATCACAGAGCATATCCACAGTTCAACCAGTTAACTTGAAATTACTGAAATTCTTGATAATCTTGTTAATGTTCAAAGTGTCTGATATAACGGATGCTGGCCAGGCGCTATTGGTAGTATGGTCTATATCGGGCCTGTTCTGGGTGGTGTGGTCCAGGGATCTGGCCCTGAGGAGGCCCCTGCATGCGAGGAGGGTGAGGGACACGTGGCGCAGGCCACAAGCCTGGGCTCAGTGCTCCTGGCTGGTTAAAGGGTGGGCTCATGGTGCCCTGGTCCTGGGGCAAGGTGTTAGGGTTAAAATGATGAGGTGGTGGGGCACTAACAGGTGGTGCACCATGCTGAGGGAGAGCAGCAGACAGTGGGTGGTTCAGGAACGGGGGCATCTGGTTTATGATATGTCCGGGTGGAGGGGTGATAGGTGGTGGTCCAGTGGACATTGGTGGTCCCTGGTTGTAGACCATGTGAGGAGCCCCTGTGGCCTGCATAGGGTGGCTGATTGGGGGTGGTGGTGGAGGTGGAGGCCCGTAATGTTGCTGCTGAGGTGGTGGCATGATGTGGTGAGGGTGGGACACCACACCCTGCCCTGGGTGATGATGAGGGGGCAGACCTGGGGGAGTCTGCGGGAGGGGTTCACGTGGAGAGGGAATGGAAGTGCCCGAGTCATCCTGGATGGGCACAGTGATGAGGTTGCTGTGCTTGCGCGTTGTCACAGTGGCTATCCGGAAAGTCTCCGGTGGCAAGGATCGAGACGAAGGCCCTAGATCAGAGGGCGATGCAGGGGGCGGCTGGCCAAAGGGGTCGTGACCCTGCAGAGGCGGTGGGATCAGGGGGTGGGACTTGGGCAGGTGAGGGGGTGGGGGCAGGCGGAAACGGTCTGGTGGGTCTGAGGTCAAGGTCGGAGTCAGAACTGGGGATGGGGTAGGATGAGAAGACTCGGCCCGCGAGGCTCCAGGTTTGCCTGCTCTCATGTGCCGGTGATTGATGTGGGCCTGTAGGTCCCGCTGAGAGAGGTATGTGCGCTTGCAACCCTGCACGATGCTGCACATGTAGAGGGATCCGCGTTGACACTGCTCGATGCGCTGGACGGGCTCGGTGCAGCTATACAGGGACAAACTGAACTTATAATTTAGTATAGGAAATGGAAGCAGCACACAATCATGCAGTTCATAAAGCTTATACTTAACCTTATTCATATTGTACAGTATTTTAAAACTCCCTAAAACTCCCTAATTAATGAAATAATAACATGAAAGCATAAAACAAACAGGAGAAAATAAATGATCATATTAACCATGTTTGGCAAAGACATGAGGATCAGTGAGTGAAACAATTATTTACAATATATTTTAATTGATTTAGAGTTTTTTTTTATCAGCTGTGATAATGATTAATCACTGCTGGGTAATAGTGTCACCACAAACTGTGAAGCTATCATGAGTAGTGAGGTGGTAGCTTTCTTATAATGAAACCAATTTCTCATTTATTTATGATATATACATTTGAGGGAATCTAGACCTAGTAATTCACAATGTAGAAGAAAATATCAATAAGTTAAAACACAAATTGGTTGAATAAGCATCATAAATAATCTTGAGTTAAATATTGAAGTAAATATCTGTGGTTATTATTATAGGCATTACCATGCAGCCCTAATCACAAGGATTCCTCCAACACACAAGCAGTAGATTTAGTCTGGGATGTGTAAATTAACTTACCCTGGACATGTTTTATCACTTTTCTTCTCATAGAGAACTGCACAGTCATAGCAGAATACGTGCTTACAGGGAATCTGTTTAAAGATTAGAGAAACCACATTGCAAAAAAACATTTAAATGTCACGGTTGTGAGACCTGCAACACTGTGGCAGACATGAATAAATGCAAAACATTTGGTATAATATACAGTACTGTGAAAAAGTTTTAGGCAGGTGTGGAAAAATGCTGTGAACTAAGAATGCTTTCAAACATACAAATAATAATTGTTTATTTTTATCAGTTTACAAAATGCAAAGCGAGTGAAGAAAAGAAAAATCTAAATCCAATCAATATTTCGTGTTACTACCCTTTGCCTTCAAACCAGCATCAATTCTTATAAGTACTTTGTAGGATTATAGTCAGGTGTATGATCAACCAAGTATACTAAACAGGTGCTAATGATCATCAATTTCACATGTTGGTTGAAACACAGTCATTAACTGAAACATAAACAGCTGTGTAGGAGCTTAAA
>JAOUQY010000038.1:11735841-11757858 GCA_028566355.1 Doras micropoeus | reverse complement strand
ATAGTGGATTTCACATGTCCTGGATCTCTTATTCATGCTCCCACCACACACACACACACACACACACACACACACACTTGCCGTCGCTAACGATCAGTAGAATCCCTAAGCGTGGAAAAAGCCTGGGCTTTGTCTTTTGGTGTTTATTTTTGGCATTTAAAAATTATTTATAAATTACAATACTTAAAATAACGTTAACGTTCATTTAATTAAATCTAAAGAGGTGGCCTGGGTCTGTGGGATGCTTTAAGTAGTCTGCGACAGTTTAATTAACTTTGGCATCTATCATGCATCAAGTCTTCTTGTTTGGTGCAATTAGCTGTAGCTAGAGGAGACACCTGTACCTGGAAGGAGCGTGTCAGCCAATCAGAGCCCAAGCCCCATTCCTCATGACGTAAGCACTGGGCGGAGCAGCGAGCGGTGGGCGGGGCTTTCCCGATGGAGCGGTAGAACCCCTGCCTCGGCTGGAGATGAGATGTGGAAGACGCTTCACTGCTGAAAGTAAGTGCAAATGTTGTTTAGGGATTAGTTTTTAAAGGACAGGTATGCATTGTGTTGTCCGTTTCGTCTAAAACATTTCGTCGAATTATTTTTGCTGTTTGGTCATGACTGTGCGACAGTATGAACGGTGTGCGCATCCTGTTTGTCCTTTGCATCTAAGTGATAAGTATCTGTGTTATAAATTATTTTTGGATTGCACTATGTAGCTTGCCACGTTAAGCTCAGGTGTTTCTTCGGTACGGACACACACACACACACACACACACACGCGCGCACACCCTTTGCAGCGTGTAGTGAGGTGTTGGATGCAGCTAAGAGTGTATCCTGTTTTGATGGCGCACCTGTTCTGTATATACAGCTAGTCTACTGTATATACAGGTAGATATTTATCCCATTATCCTCGTCATTATTTCGGGAAGTTTAGAAATTATCCAGACGAACAGACTGCACATTATAAACTGCATGGAGTCCAAACGCAAGGATATTTCTTACAACGTATACAGCAGTAACCCTTTATGAACACTGTAGATGCAAACACTTTATTGTCTTCATAATGCTCCTTACATTATTCCATGTGAATAGTCCATATATTTTCCACATAATACAAAGTGTACCTTTGTTACAGGTGATCTTATGTCTGGGCCCTTCATTTGTTAATACTAGACACTACTACAGGTGAACAGGATAATTTAAACATAAATTATAATGTAAAATTTATGCATTATAAATACATATAGTTTAGGTTTAATTATAAAAAAACACACACAAAAGCAGTCTTTGCCAGTTGATTACTGTTATTGTTACAGGTATTTATATTTGGATTGGAACATTTATTGTTTTTGCAGATGAGTCTTTGCGTACTTGTTTTATTTATATTTTCCTGTTTATTTCACTGTGAGGTTGCTCTCAAGAGATTTTTACAAATTGCAAACTCTCTCCAAGGTTTGTTGGAAAATATGTTCTTGATTGTTCATGAGTTATTAAAAAAAAAATAACGTCATGCACTGTTAAAAATATCTAAGCCATAAACCCTACAAAATACAGTGAGTTTAGTGTGTTTCAGAAAAAAAAATTCAGATCAAAATTGAGATACTGTATCAGAGATATACTGTTGTAAGGGATATGGTATGATTGTGACCTGGGTTGGGACTAAAGCCTTCAAATTTTTGCGCATGAACAAAAACAGTGAAACAAATTTCACATTTCTGTTGTGTTCCAATATTTGTATGACTATTTTGGAAAAAAAGACATGCTAAAAAATTTGGGATGATGTCTTTTTTACCTATAGTATCTTGCCTTAAGCTTTAAATTAGACTATATCTGATGTAAAGTCTTAAGTATTTGTTACTTTTTAATACTCATTTGATCTCTTAGTGCCATACTGAATTATGGTGCCATAGATTGAATTGGTAATGACATTTTTAAAATCTGATATAAATGTTTCATATTTTATTTGTTTCATTTTACTTAAAGTGATTTTAGGGTGCCAAATTCATTCATTGTTGCATTCAATTAATGGTAATTATTTAATGTAGTTCTGTAGTGTGTGGCCAAAGATTTGTAGACACCTGACCATCACATGGTGCATAATGAACATACCACTCCGAAATTTTTCCCTCCTTTGCTGGTATAATAACCTCCACTCTTCTAGGAAGGCTATGAGTATTTGTCTATTCAGTCACAAGCATTATTGAGGTTGGGCACTGATGCCAAGTGAGAAGGTCAGGCTTGCAATTGGCATTCAAGTTCATCTGAAAGGTGTTCAGTAGGGTTGAGGTCAAGACTCTGTGCAGGCCATTTGAGATCTTCGACTTGTTGGAAAACCGTGCCTTCATGGAGTTTTTGTGCACAGGGCAATATC
This sequence comes from Doras micropoeus, assembly GCA_028566355.1. Taxonomy (NCBI): domain Eukaryota; kingdom Metazoa; phylum Chordata; class Actinopteri; order Siluriformes; family Doradidae; genus Doras; species Doras micropoeus. Next base: position 11,755,496 of record JAOUQY010000038.1, on the reverse strand, counting down.
ATGCTAGAACAGATTTAGGCCTCTTGGATCCAGTAAAGGGAAATTGTAATGCTACAACATGCAAAGACATCCAATATAATTGTGTGCTTCTAACATTGTGGCAGCAGTTTGGGGAAGAACCACATATGAGTGTAATGGTAAGGTGTCCACAAACATTTTGCCATATAGTGTACATGCACAAAATGGTTTGTGTGACACCACAGGTTTACAGAACTTGCTAGCTATTTGATTTACTTGACTCTAACTGTGGTGAAGAGGTCTACATTAACATTACATTTAAAGTTTATAGAAAAGTTTATAGTCAGGACACATGAGCACTGTAAGAGTTGATTTCATACAGGGATTTTACTGTGTAAATGTTATGTCTGTGTTCAAATCTAGTGCAAGTACACTTTATCCTTGACAAGTGCAACACTCAAGCGGGTCATTTTAAACTAGAGTACAGCCGATACAAAGTACCAAGAATCACTTGTGTGTTGGGAGGTGGATTCTTTTGCATTGATATTCAACTGCGGAACAACAGCTGCAAATGTAATAGTTTATTCTATTTGGAATTAATTCAGCAAAAATCTATAATATCACACAAGTGTGTTTTTTGTATTGCTTTTTGATGCAAAATTGGTATCAGTGTTGTTATTTGAGTTTAAGTTACTTCAAGATGACTGAGCTACTAGGCATATGTTATATATGAGAAATAGGAAGTGAGAAGCTCATCTTGACCTTGTAAGCTTCAGACATACAGTATTGTTATTTTTATCTTCAGACAGCATGGCTCCACAAATTTCCTTTCTGGTTTGCTGTGTGTCTTGTATTCTGAGTCAGCAAAATTGTATTACATATGAGTCCTGTGATTTGTATTTGTATCACTTTCATTCTCTTGCCCTTGAACTGCCCTCAAATTCACTTTGTCCATTCTGCCCCAAGAGACATTCTCATGTTGAGATTCCACTGTTGTGACGTACAGGAGACTTAACCCAGAGCTGTCACTCTGCAAATGTCCCACATTTTGAATATTTGCTCAGAGCAAGTGAACATTTGAAGTGTTTGTAGGAATTACATCATGGAAAGCTTTGTGTAATAATGCTATTATATTTTTAAAAAAGAACCTTGAATCTATAAACAATCTCTAAACATTAACACATCAATCTAAGGAAATATTTATGAAAAAACTGTCATTTATTCATTTAAACTTTTATTTAACAGACAAAAGGACAAAGAAAAGATTTTCAGTGATTTCAATGACAAACTTAATTCTATTTGTTAAATAAAAACCGCTTTAGAAATTGATGGCTGCAACACACTCAAACGTTAGGACAGAGGCAAAATAAGACTAACAGGTTATACAAATAACACTGGATGCTTCCACATTTAGCAGTTTAACCTTTTGATAGCAATGTCCATGGTGTTCTGGTATCCAACCTCTTAGTCAATGAGGTACCACGAGATTTTAGGATTATGGTATTTTATCCATGGGAATCTGAAGATGATGGGATGCTTTGCCATGACAGTGTTCAAGAACATGATGGTTTCATGATGATGAAGTGCACTGACTTGGAGTCATAGGGGTTCAGTCAGTAGGATGATGTTCCCATTTCCTGTGAGACCCCCATCAGCGGCCCACATCCTAAGAGGATTCTCATAGGTATGTTTGCATGGTTGCATAGGTATGTTCAGCTACATCACTGTCTTGTGGTCGATGAAACTGCCTTTAGCCCCAGAATTGATTAATGTTGTGTGACAGAAACACGGTCTTAGTGCTTTATCTGAATGTTCATGGTTGACTGCCAGTGAGAGATAAACTGAGATGGACTCCCTGGAGAGGTGTGTGCAGGGATGGTTGTCCTCTTCATTTGGCTTAGCTTTCCTTGGTTTCACAGTAGAAACCAAGTTGCAGGGTTCAACTTAGTTTGACACAACTTCTTGGGTTCTGTGAGGTCAGTCTTTGGTCATAGTGCTTGCTGGTCCCTTGTGAACTCAATGATTTCAAAGAAGGTGATTGAGCCAGGGCAGGGCAATCAGGCAGTCTAATAACACCTTATCTCTACCTACAAGTTCAGTGAGCACCTCTGGATTCAGACCCTGATGGAAAGTGGCTTTTAGTCTAGGCTTGTTCTATCCACAGCCTGCTGCAAGTGTGCAGAACTCCAAATGTTGTGCTACATTTGCCTTGCTTCATGAAGAGGAGCTGTTTTCTGATTTGCCCTCAAGAGAATGGTCAGAAACATACTGGAACATCTACTCTTTGCATGCAACCATCTCTTGCACATACACTATATTGCCAAAAGTATCCGCTCGCCTACCTTCACATGCATATGAACTTGAGTGACATCCCATTCTTGATCCATAGGGTTTAATATGATGTTGGCCCAAGCTTTGCAGCTGTAACAGCTGCAACTCTTCTGGGAAGGCTTTCCACAAGGTTTAGGAGTGTGTTTGTGGGAATTTTTGACCATTCTTGCAGAAGTGCATTTGTGAAGTCAGACTAAAGGGGTTCTATCGGGTTGAGGTAGGACTCAAGTTCTTCTACACCAAACTCATTCATCCATGTCTTTATGGACCTTGCTTTGTGCATTGGTGTGCAGTCATGTTGGAACAGGAAGGGGCCATCCCCAAATTGTTCCCACAAAGTTTGGAGCATGAAATTGTCTAAAATCTCTTGGTATGCTGAAGCATTAAGAGTTCCTTTCACTGGAACTAATGGGCCGAGCCCAACTCCTGAAAAACAGCCCCCCACCATAATCCCCCGTCCACCAAATTTTACACTTGGCACAATGCAGTCAGACAAATATCATTCTCCTAGGAACTGCCAAACCCAGACTCGTCCATCAGTTTGCCAGACGGAAAAGCATGATTTGTCACTCCAGAGAACACTCCGGCAAGTCTCCACTGCTCTAGAGTCCAGTGCCGGTGTGTTTTACACCACTGCATCTGACGCTTTGCATTGGGCTTGGTGATGTAAGTCTTGGATGCAGCTGCTCGGCCATGGAAACCCATTCAAAGAAGTTCTCTACGCGCTGTTCTTGAGCTAATCTGAAGGTCACATGAAGTTTGGAGATCTGTAGTGATTGACTCTGCAGAAAGTTGGCAACCTTTGTGCACTATGCACCTCAATCCTCAATGTGCCTCATGCGTTGTTCCCAATTGCTTCCACTTTGTTATAATACCACTGACAGTTGACTGTGGAATATTTAGTAGTCAAGAAATTTCATGACTGGACTTGTTGAACATGGGGCATTCTATCACGGTACCACGCTGGAATTCACTGAGCTCCTGAGAGCGACCCATTTTTTCACAAATGTTTGTAGAAGCAGTCTGCATGTCTAGGTGCTTGATTTTATATAGCTGTGGCCATGGAAGTGATTGGAACACCTGAATTCAATGATTTGGATGGGTGAATACTTTTGGCAATATAGTGTAGCTGCCATGGACTCTGTTTCTCAGCATAACACTCCACCAGCAGATTCACACTATATTACTATTACTATAAATGCACACCTGCTCCCAAGTGCCTTCACAGCCTATAATTACAGACTCTAGATGAAGACTCTTTGCAAATAATGCTCATTGTGCTCTTACCTGGCTTACCAAGCCTTAACAATTCCATTTGCCGATCACCTGACTTTTGCTAGTCCCTGTTCGAGTTCTTTGTCTAATATTCTGGATTTGTTTACCTGTACTTTTGATAATAAAGCAACTATGCATTTGCATCCGTGACTCCAGAGAGTTCCATGACAATTTCTTTGATTTTTCTATCATTTACATTTTCTATGTAATCAGTAACCCTTAAAATAGATTACAAAATGCCTATTCGAACCTCTCAGTAATACCTCAAGCAAAAACTCATTGGTCATGAAGTGGAAGCTCCTTTGCTATAAACAGTTGCCTGGCTACTTTAGTGTAACTCATCCATGAGCAAATGAACACCAACTCTGAACACATGTCTGAATGCATGTATGAGAGTATAAATTATGTATTCCATCTTATACTCTGCATTTCACATGCTGTGTTGACTGCAGTTCCGCAACTTACTACAGGCACAGCTTGCCTAATTAGATTAACCAAGGCTTTCCTGTGGTAATCATTTAGTGAGCCTCTTCCTTTGATGAACACTGTGCTGCTCAAGATGGCATACTGAAGGTCAAATGGTTTTCATTAAAGGAATGGACTATATCTTGGATGTCTGGTGTTTCACTCTTCTCATGTGAAGTGCTAAACAGTTGGCTGTTAGAACAAATCATTTTCTTTGAGGTGTTGGGACCTGCTCACAGTTATTTGCCGTCTTTTCTCATTGCTTCAGGAATGGATTTAAAACTACTATGTGAGTACGCTGTGGACATGACACTTTCTTTTACATGTGCAATACGCAATACATGTGCAAAATAACTTCGAGTTTGGATCATGTAGTCTGTTATTATATTAAGGTTCAAATGTGTGAATGCTATGTTATGTGAAGCTATTCTGTAGCAATAGTGCCCTTCTTAACCATGCCACTCTTATAAACTGGGTGTGTATCATAATCTTCACCAGATCGTATTTGTTCACATATTACTGCAATATACTGATGCTTGTGACTTTTATATTGAGATGTTTAGATGTTGTCAGCTTGCAATCAGTTTTTGCTTATTAGATCTTTCACATTTTTTTCATGCACTTTCTTTAAAGTAGAACTTTGCCAGTAAATCTGTTTTGCATGTATTGCCTAAAGCTGATCATTTATAGAACAGAGTCTTGTTTTATGTAACGGAACTAAATTTATCCCTTCGGTCTTAAATGGTCTCGTCAGATCTTGCCTCTGAAGCACTGATGGAGAAGCCAATTGTCACTTGACACTTGTTTATGTCTCCCATGAAGTGAAATACTGTTGGTATGATTCCCTCACTGATTAATCGTAGAGTCATTTCCTTTGGCATTTGGCAGAAGAGCCGTGACCTGTGACTGCATCTGAATGGTGCTCAGGGATGTTTGCCAGCTGTCAGATTTCATTATTTGAATTTTAGTGGCTGTGTAGTAGGATTTAAAATGACACCGAGTTAAGATCTTGCAAATCTTTTAGTTTAGCTCTTTGTCAGATCTTATCCACATCTCTGAAACAGTTCTGAATTTTTATAACTATAACACACCAATAATGGTTCTTCTCCTCTTTTTCAGATGTAGTGCAGAGTGGCTCTAAACAACCTGTATCTTCAGTGACCCTTATTAATCCACGATGAGAAAACATACACAGTTGCATCAAATGGACATAGCTGTTTACATGCTTCCAGTTTTGGCAACTTGTATTCTGTTTCCCTGAGTCATTAGTAGTTTATGGGTAATTCTGGGTTTTACCGCTGAATACTTTATTTGGTGTGCTTCAGAGGAGATATGGCCCGAAACTCTCACTGTCGTTCCAAGTACAATGCAGACGCCAACCATGATGCTGACTTCGGCTGCACTCTCCAAGAGCTTCGGTCACTCATGGAACTCAGAGGCACTGAAGGATTACAAAGAATCCAGCAGTGTTATGGAGATATCCAGGAAATCTGCACCAGGTTAAAATCATCACCCACAGATGGTAACTGAACTATTTTTGTATTGAATTTTATCTGGTGTCCTGAAGCCTTTTTTTACTGTTGGTGCTTCACTGCTTCTCAATGCATCAGAAGGTTTTCTTCATTATTGTCATTACAGTAGGAGGTTTAGGTCACATGTGCCGTGCTGATCTCTGGTGTAGCTGATACTTGAGCAGCTGAGGCAGACACTTTGTAGCTCTGCACTGTTTCTGTAAGGACTGTTTTGGCATGGTGTACAAAAACTTCTCAGCAGGCTTACCATCTTTAATCAAAATAATACAGAGAACTCTGCTTATCACTGAATAAATTAGGAAGCTGTTAAATGCAATACCGGTTTGTGTCCTTGAGTTATTCCAAATTACTGTATGTATTTGCTTTTATATACATTGTGAAATCTGATTTAACTGCTGCATATAATATAGCAACTTGTAGCAACTCCTAAAATACTCCATAAGATCTACTGAAATCTGCCATGTACTATCCAAGGCTATTATGTCAGGCCAGATTAAGTCAGTAGTTTTTATCCTTGCTTACTGGTGTGTTGTGCATGTTCAGGCACATGAAAGAATCGCTTCACTCTAAAAATGCAGCTTGTGTACTGGTGGCATTGCTGGATGATAAAAGACTTATTTAAAAAAAGATGATGGAAAAAGATTATAAAAAATATAGTAGTCTTGCAGGGTGGGCTGTTGAGGAAGGCAGGCAGAATATTTGATAGCCATTTGATTCTGACCAAATATAACTAAACAACTAAAAAACCTTTACACAAGTGAATTGACACTTTATGCTATCTACTTTATTTTTTATTATTATTTGTAGAAACTTTAATTGACTCTATTATTCATATTACTGTTATTTTCCCTGATAATATGTATTATACTATAGAGTGTTTGTGACAGGTGGTAGCAGATCGATTTCTGCATGTAATCCCACTCAGAGTAAATCACACAGCAAAATCCTCAGTGCAGAATCTTCCAGACTGACAGCGACACACTTTTGTTTTGCTTTTGCCCTTGTTGGCACTTTTATATGAAAGTACATGGGCTTTGAAATTGTATGAGAGGACATGGACTTAAAATAGCAATGCCCATGGTGTTCAGGCTTTTTATGTGTGGCTGCTATTGTCCTATTCAAGTTTTAAAATATTTGTAATAACAAGGTATAACAAGCTAAAATATCTCATATCTATGATGACTCTCCAGTTTTCTGGTTAGTTATTTAGTTTGGCTTGCTTTGCACACTTTGTGGGTTTAGGCAAGAATCATGTTTCTGTGTTGGACCTGTATTTTTAAGCTAATTCCTCTACCAAGCCATTTCAGTGCCCGAGATTGTTGATGCATGTGACCAGCCAGTTTAAAAAATTTGTATAGTTCTCATACACTATATTGCCAAAAGTATTCACTCACCCATCCATATAATTGAATTCAGGTGTTCCAATCACTTCCAGGGCCACAGGTGTATAAAATCAAACACCTAGGCATGCAGACTGCTTCTACACACACTTGTGAAAGAATGGGTCGCTCTCAGGAGCTCAGTGGATTCCAGCGTGGTACCGTAATAGGATGCCACCTGTGCAACAAGTCCAGTCATGAAATTTCTTTGCTACTAAACATTCCACAGTAAACTGTCAGTGGTATTATAACAAAGTGGAAGCGATTGGGAACAACAGCAACTCGGCCAATAAGTGGTAGGCCACGTAAAAAAGCCCACCCCAGAGCGGGGTCAGTGGATGCTGAGGCACATGGTGCGCAGAGGTCGCCACTTTTCTGCAGTGTCAATCACTACAGACCTCCAAACTTCATGTGGCCTTCAAGAACAATGCATAGAGAGCCTCATGGAATGGGTTTCCATGGCCAAGCAGCTGCCTCCAAGCCTGGATGGCCCCTTCCTGTTGCAACATGACTGCACATCAGTGCACAAATCAAGGTCCATAAAGACATGGATGAGTGAGTTTGGTGTGGAAGAACTTGACTGTCCTGCACAGAGTCCTGACTTCAACCCGACAGAACACCTTTGGGATGAATTAGAGTGGAGACTGAGAGCCAGGCCTTCTCGTCCAACATCAGTGTCTGACCTCACAAATGTGCTTCTGGAAGAATGGTCAAAAATTCCCACAAACACACTCCTACACCTTGTGGAAAGCCTTCCCAGAAGAGTTGAAGCTGTTATAGCTGCAAATGGTTGGCTGACATCATATTAAACCCTATGGATTAAGAATGGGATGTCACTCAAGCTCATTTGCATGTGAAGGCAGATGAGCAAATACTATTGGTAATATAGTGTATTAGTGCAATTAAATGTCAATCAATAAAATTAATTGCCTGATCTTTTCTGAGAACTCTCAGTTTACGTTGTGGTGAAATACAGCTAAGAATCATGACTGCACAATGTTTTTGCACTGTATTACACTGTGTTTCTTGTATTATATTAATTTCTATTGCAGAAAAAAAAGACTATGGAAGTTTTTGGTTGACTAAGGGACATTTCTTTTTTTCTCAATTTTAGGACTGAGCACAAATGCTGAAGATCTTGCAAGAAGAAAAGAAGAATTTGGAAAAAATGTCATACCCCCGAAAAAGCCAAAAACATTCCTTCATTTAGTGTGGGAAGCACTGCAAGATGTGACGCTAATTATTCTGGAAGTTGCAGCCATGATATCCTTAGGCCTTTCCTTCTATAGACCCCCAAATGCTGAAAAAGAAAGTGAGTGTATTGGGCATTTTAAGCACATCAGAACTACATCACTGCATTAATTACCAGCATATAATAGAAGAACATGAGTTTTTAAAGGTTTGACATTTAAAAGTGTAATGTTTTATATTCATTACATGTAGAGTGACATTTCAGCATTTGTTTGCTTTAATTTTAATCATTATGGCTTATACATCATGAAAATCAGAAATCATCAGTAATTAACATAAAAAATACAACAGTTTAACTTTTTGAATTAAATTATGAACAAAAATGAACTTTTTCCATTATATTCTATTTTTTTGGAATGCACTAGTATTAGCCTTGTGCTTGTCTTTTGGACAATGCAGTTTTACAAATATATTGTAATGTTACTCATTAAACAGCAAATATGAATTGTGATGTTACGCATTAAACAGCATTCTGAATGCTTTCCAGCTGTGCTCTGGACTGACAGTGTTTTCTATGGTAGACTGTGGAAGGGCTGCAGGAGGCGTGGAGGATGACGGTGAAGCAGAGACAGGATGGATAGAGGGTGCTGCCATCCTTTTATCAGTCATCTGTGTGGTGCTCGTCACTGCCTTTAATGACTGGAGCAAAGAAAAGCAGTTTCGTGGCTTGCAGAATCGTATTGAACAGGGGCAGAAGTTCACAGTGATACGAGGAGGCCAGGTCATTCAGATTCCTGTGGTTGAGATTGTCGTTGGAGATATAGCTCAAGTAAAATATGGTAAAAAATTCCCTTTCCTGTATCTCCAGTATTGCTCTGCCTTCTGCTTTGGCTTATAAAGCTTTCATTTTGGTTTTTTAAGTAAAGCTTCTCTATATTTGCCTGAGGCCTGACCATCTGGCCTGTGCTGCGTGCCTTCAGGTGACCTCCTTCCTGCTGACGGCATTCTAATCCAAGGAAATGATCTTAAAATTGACGAGAGCTCTCTTACAGGAGAGTCGGACCATGTCAGAAAGGCACTGGACAAGGATCCGATGCTACTCTCAGGTTGTGAATCCTTAGAATTTAGCCATTTTCTTCACATAAAGAAATTTTTTATTACTGAGCAAGAGTTCAATTAACTGAATGTGTTCTATTGAGCAGAAACATTTACTCTGCTATGAAACATAATGAGAAGAAAGAAGGGCATTGCCTAGTACAACTGAAAAGACAGTAGAACTTAATAGTTCATAACTGAATAAATGTCTAATACACAACAGATATATATGAATTTTAGAATGTACAGTATGTACAGTTGTGGTCAGAAGTTGACATACACCCACCATGGACATGAATGTCATGGCAATATTGGGCTTTCAATGTTTTCCTTGAACTGTTCTTTTTGGGGGCAGAATGAGTGTACAACATACATCTTTAATAGAAAAAAAACAAGAATTTTATTTAGATTTACATGTCAGTAATGTCTCTTAGTTACATTTCCAAACAACTGCTGATTCCCAGATCATCAGTTCTCATAATTGTAAGTACAAGTTATTGTGACCAACCCAAAACCACCAAGGCACAGGCCTACCATGAAATAGAAATTTCTGAAACACCAGTGTCACTGTCTACAGTCAAACAAGTTTTACATTGCCGTGGACTAAGAGGCTTCCATCCAAGAAAGAAGCCCTACAAAATTGACTCCTTCAAGCTTGACTACAGTTTGCAGCTGCCCAAATTTTATAGTCAGGTGTTAGAAAGATTGCATTGTTTGGCCAGTGACCAGAAGTATGTTTGGAAAAGTAAAGGTGAGGTATACAACCCTTAGTACACTCTACCAACTGTTAAGCATGGTGGTGGTAGCATCATGCTCTGGGGCTGTTTTGCACCTTGTGCAAAGTGTATGGTATAATGAAGAAGGAAGACTACCTGCAAATTCTTAAGCATAACCTCAAACCATCAGCTAGACAGTTGGAACTTGGACACAATTGGATGTTCCAACAGGACAATGACCCCAAATACACATCAAAGATGTTTGTGGAATGGATAAAGAAGGCTAACTTTAAGTTTTGGAATGGCCTTCCCAAAGTCCTGGCCTCAATCCTATTGAAAATATGTGGACTATGCTTAAAAGTCAGGTCTGTGCCAGGAAACCAACAAATTAATTGAACTCTATCAATTCTGCCATGAATAGTGGTCTAATTCCAACCAGAATCCTGCCAGGATAGATGGCTACAGGTTGATAGCTACCAAAAGTGACTGGTCAATGTGCAACTTGCTAAGGGACACTTAGTTTGCTTTATAAGGGACATTTGGTTTATGTTGTATTGTATTTGTTATTTAACAGCAAAAAGGACAAATAAAAGATTTTCAGTGTTTTTGAATACAAACTTAATTGTATTTGTTAAATATAAACAAATGTAAAAATTGATGCCTGTAACACCCCCCCAAAAAGTTGGGACAGAGGCATGTTTACCATTGGCTCATATCACGTTTTCTTTTAATTATACTTTTAAATTTTTTGGTAATTGAAGATACTTTTTCTGAGATATTTTTGCCCATTCTTGCTGTATACAACACGGCTGCTCAACAGTCCATGGTTGCCATTGTCTCCTCTTCATGATGCACCACACATTTTCAATAGGAGACAGATCTATACTGCAGACAGGCCAGTCAAGCACATACACTCTATGCCTACGAGGCCATGCTGTTGTAACTCATGCAGAATGAGGCCTGGCATTTTCCAGGGAAAATGCCAGTATATGCAGATCACCCATGCCGTCACAGATGCTGGTATTTGCACTTTTTGTTGGTAACAGTCTGGATGGTCTTTTTCAGCTTTGGCATGTAGAATACGGTGTTCATTTTTTTCCCAAAACAAGCTGAAATGTGGACTTGTCTGACCACAGAACATGTTTCCAATACCTTTTGGTCCATTTCAGATGACTTTGGGCCCAGAGAACTCAATGTTTCTGTGCAAAATTAATATATGGCTTCCTCTTTGCATAATACAATTTCAGGTTGCATTTCTTGGTGTAGCAGCAGACTGTGTTAAGTGACAGTGATTTTCCAAAGTATCTCGGGCCCATGTGGCTATGTCCATCACAGTAGCATGACGGTTTTTCAACCAGTACCACCTCAGCAGTGGTTTCCGCCCTTGGCCTTTATGCACTGAGATTTCCCCTGGCTCCCTGAATCTGTTCATGATATTATGAACTGTAAATGGTGAAAGACCTAAATTCTTTGCAATCTTGCACTGAGAAACATTGTATTTCAACTGGCTGACAATTCTCTCATGATGTTTGGCACAAAGTGGTGAACCATGACCCATCCTTGCTTGCAAAGACTAAGCCTTTGGTGGCTGCTCATTTTATATCTTGATGTCCTCACCTGTTACCAGTTAAACTGCTAATTGTGGAACCTTCAGTGAGTTGTCACATTCCATTTTTTTACGCACACAAACACATACATACACCGATCAGCCATAACATTAAAACCACCTTCTACACACCACCACAGATTTCAGGGTCACTGTAGTGCTGACAATCATCCACCACCCAAATAATACCTGCTCTGTGGGGGTTCTGACCACTAAAGAACAGCATAAAAGGGGGCTAACAAAGTCTGGAGGAAACAGTCTCTATCTGTAAAACTACAAAGTGCACCTGTAAGGGCAGTGGAGCTAATAATATGGACAAGTGTAGACACAAGGAGGTAGTTTTAATGTGATGGGTGTATGTATATATTTACAAAATACAATTAGGTTTGTCAGTGAAAACAATGTACTTTTATCAGTTAAATAAAAGTTCAAGTGATTCGGCAATTTTTAGTTTTTACTGCATTTTTAGAAAGTGTCCCAACTTTTGTGTAAATGGGGTTTGTATTGGGTTTTGTAACTTTGTATGGGGTTTGTAACTTTTGCACAAAATTCTTGTTTTCTTCCTATTAAACATGTATTTTGTATACTCATTCTGCTCCAGAAAAAGAATAGTTCAAAGAAATTATTGAAAGCCCAATTTTGCCACGACATTCATGTCCAGGATGAGTGTTTTTTTATGGCTCATTATCTGAAACTTGAAAGAAAATGTTCCAAACCATTAAATACATGTTATCTTTAATCTTTTATAACTACTGTCCTATTGCTTCAGGCACTCATGTCATGGAGGGATCAGGAAGGATGCTGGTCACCGCAGTGGGCTTGAATTCACAGACTGGTATCATCTTCACCCTCCTCGGTGCGGGAGATGATGACGAGGATGAAAAAGAAGAAAAAGAGAGGAAGAAAAAGAAGAAGGAGGAAAAGAAAGAAAAAGAAAGGCAAAAGAAGGAGAAAAAAGAAAGGAAAGGTAAGAATTTGCACAAAAACTTGCACCTTCACGTACTTCAGTACATTTATTAAGTACACCGCTATGTTATTAGGCTTGAAATGTTGCAAGCATGCTCATCTACTCATTTAGACTCTGAAAGTGTGCAAATAAGTAAAATTACAAGGTATGTATTTACAGCATGGTGTAGTGTCGACAGAGAATTTGTGCCGTCTTTGTTTTTATAATAGCCTCCACTCTTCTGGGAAGGCTTTCTCCTAGATTTTGGAGCAAGGCTGTAGGGATTTTGCTCATTAGTGAGTTCAGGCACTGAAGTTGGATGAGAACAGCTGGTGCACAGTCAGCGTTCCAATTCATCCCAGAGGTGTTCAGTGGGGTTGAGGTCAGGGTTCTGTGCAGGCCATCTGATTTCTTCTAATCCAAACTTGGCAGACCATGTCTTGTCATGTCATGGATGTCATTTGTGCATGGGGGCATTATCATGCAGGAACAGTTTTGAGCTAGACCCCTTAGACATCCCATACAGTTGTCTGATTCCACATTTTGTTTCAACAGTTTGGGGCTGGCCAAGTGTCCACAAACCTTTGGTGATCTAGTTCAACTCACTCACAGTGGCCTTCCAGATGTTTTTGTGTGATCCTTAATGAGAGATTTCAACTATAGCAGTATAGTATAGAAGTCTATAGAAAAGTCTATAGAAGTCACACAAGATGATCTGATCTTGCTTCATCTGAGGGATTGCTGTTGTTGAGTGTTTCTGATGTTCTATGAAATGAGGGTTTGATGTTTAGGCCCACACAGTGCAGAAAGCCATACAAATCATTCATAAAGTCTAGTCTTGTGTTTAATAGCTCATGTAAATGTGCCTTTTTCCTACAGACAAACAGCAGGATGTGTCAGAGATATACAAGGGTAAGTGCTTTATATCTTTTTGAAAACATGTGATTTGGGCTATGGTCTTGGTTTTGTGGTTCACTGTGCTGAACTGTGTTGCCCCAGCCATATGGTGCTCCAATCACGTATGGGCCATGTATAATTTACCTTTTTATACTGATGGTAACAAGGAGATTACTGAGACCCCTGATGATACAGCATTGCTTTTCCACCCTACCTAGTAGGAGTACTTACACAGACAGACACAAACACAGTACATTACAAAATATCTATTGATTCTGTTTTAATTTTGTATGACTGCATAGCTGGTAAGGTGTGTATTTGCCAAATGTGGTTGCATGTACTTGAAGACACTTCATTTAAAATGGTAATATACGAGTTGTATTTATACACCAGGTTAGAGTAATCCCTGGTGTTGGCACACATCATCACAGAAAGCCTCACAAAGTTATGCTACACATTTCTTATGGAACTAAAGTCCTGGTGTGATGTGACTTTTCATTTACTACAAAATGTAAATAGTCAAATGTTTGTTATATTTATATACTTAAATTAGATTATAATATATTATGCTACAGATATGAGCTTGATGAAGAAATACATTTGTTAAAGGTGAAATAATTGATGTGTGAACTGACTTCACTTACATGCAGTATGTAGCACTAGGTGGGACCAAGGCAAAGATGGCATTCCATCATGCAACTATATGTGCCAATATGAAGCCTAACAGTTTTTTACAAGTTCTGGGTTTGACACTACTGCTGTTGTCACTGCTGCTGGTACTGGCTGTGCAGATAAAGATGGAGTAGGTGCTGAAGGCCAGCTTCTCAGCAGTGAGGATGGGACAGTGGTTGAGGAGAAAAAGAAATCCAGTTTGCCAAAGAAAGAAAAATCTGTACTTCAAGGGAAGCTCACCAAACTAGCTGTGCAAATTGGAAAAGCAGGTTAGAAATGATGTGGTGTGTTAATATCTTTATTATTGTAAGTTAATTATATTTTATTTGAAGTATTATATTGTTTCACATGACTTTTTGAATAGGTGCATATAAAAAGAAAACTTACACTTGTGTTTTATTCACCAGGCCTTTTCATGTCAGCCATCACAGTAATTATTTTGGTGGTGCTCTTTTTGGTGGATACTTTCTGCATCCAAGGACTTCCATGGAGTAAACAATGCATCCCTGTCTATATCCAGTTCTTTGTCAAGTTCTTCATCATTGGAGTCACTGTGTTGGTTGTTGCTGTGCCTGAGGGACTTCCTCTCGCTGTCACCATCTCATTAGCATACTCAGTCAAAGTATGAGTCCAAGAGCATGAACTTTGTCCGTACAATGTATAGGACAGGTTGACAGTATCTAGAGAGCATATTCACTATAGATATGACCAAAGGGTTGTGGACACGTGACCATAACACTATTATGGTTTTGTGATGGTCAGGCATCCACAAACCTTTTGTCCATATAGTGAAGCTCTGTAAATTGCATTATGCATTTACTTGTATAAAGCCACAAATAAATGAATTTTCAATGGAAATATGAAATGATAATACAGCTAAGAATGATTTGCTATGGTTATTGCTTTATTTGGTGGTTATGGTGCTCTGCAACTGTTCTCTTGATTTGGTCTTTTAGAAAATGATGAATGATAACAACTTGGTCAGACACTTGGATGCATGTGAGACAATGGGCAACGCCACTACCATCTGCTCAGATAAGACGGGCACATTAACCACGAACAGAATGACTGTGGTGCAGGTATATGTAGGAGACAGACACTATAGGAGGGTGCCTGAACCAGGACTCCTTCAAAGCAAGATCTTGGACCTGCTGATTATTGGCATTAGTGTTAACTGTGCATATACTACTAAGATCATGGTGAGAAATCCTGGCTAGTACAGTATGCATGTTGACTTGTTTTCCAGCTAATTTATCATCTTGAAAAGTATTAATATTGACCCTAGAAAGTTGGTCAGTGTGTGTTGTTATTTATTTTATTAAATACTATTGAATTACATATACTCTAAACACAATATATTTTAACTGTAGAGGTACTGTATAAATGTTTTACTTCTGTTTGTGTGTGTATTTTTAGTCACCTGAAAAAGAAGGTGGATTACCTCATCAGGTAGGGAACAAAACTGAATGTGCCTTGCTGGGGTTTACGCTTGACTTGGGCAGAGACTACCAAATCATCCGCCAAGAGTATCCAGAAGAGAGATTTTTCAAAGTATATACCTTCAACTCTGTGAGAAAATCGATGAGCACAGTGCTGAAAAATATTGATGGAAGTTACCGGATGTTCAGCAAAGGAGCTTCTGAAATCCTCTTGAAGAAGTAGGATTGCACTTTATATTTTGGACACAAATTAGGAGTAAACGTGTAAATAAATAACATTTGCTCTGTTTTTGTAGGTGTTGTAAAATCTTAACAGCT
Organism: Doras micropoeus; assembly: GCA_028566355.1. Lineage (NCBI taxonomy): Eukaryota > Metazoa > Chordata > Actinopteri > Siluriformes > Doradidae > Doras > Doras micropoeus. The sequence continues at coordinate 11,739,676 of JAOUQY010000038.1, read as the reverse complement.
AGTGGAGATTCCAAAGTCTTTAAGCCCAGGGATCGAGATGACATGCTGAATAAGGTGATTGAGCCCATGGCTTTAGAGGGTTTGAGGACAATCTGCCTGGCCTACAAGGACTTTCCTGCCTCAGAGGGGGAACCAGACTGGGACAATGAGGCCGAAATCCTCACAGGCCTCACCTGCATTTGTGTCGTGGGCATTGAAGATCCTGTACGGCCAGAGGTTAGAACGCACCTTTGTCTTATTTTACAGGTTTTGTGAGTAACTTCCACAATTACGTATTCCTACAATTTTAAATGAATATGATTGACTGAGGAAAATTATCTTATTTCAGATACTGAAAATAACCAGCCATCTTACCCACATGACTCATTACTATTAATAAATGTGGATATATTTTCAGTTTCTAACTTGTGGGTGCTTTTACTGACTCAGGTTCCTGATGCCATTAAGAAATGTCAGCGGGCTGGAATCACAGTACGTATGGTCACCGGAGACAACATTAATACTGCCCGTGCTATAGCCAATAAGTGTGGCATTCTCCATCCAGGGGATGATTTCCTGTGCCTTGAGGGCAAAGAATTCAACAGGCGAATACGCAATGAACTAGGAGAGGCAAGTTACTAATGATGTACATTCATCTGTAAAAAAGATGTTTAAAAAAAAGCTGTTTAAAGACTTTTTAAAATTACATCATATTCTATTATGTTGAATTTTGCACTTTATATAAAAGAACAAGTCTAAAATGCTACTGATCAACTCCAAATTTTATTTGGATATTTATCTCGTATGAAAAAAGCAGCATAAACCAAAAAAGAGCAAAAATAAAAATGTATGGCTTTCGTGGCGTTTTGTGTAAATCTGCTATGATTTTATATGATAATATATGTCTTCATTTCAGATTGAACAAGAGCGTATTGACATGATTTGGCCTAAACTACGTGTGCTAGCAAGATCCTCTCCAACTGATAAGCATACATTAGTAAAAGGTGGGATTTTGGAACTAGCAGAGATTGATGTCGTAAGTTATATCCCATTTATAGATATAGATACTCAATCCAGCAATGCAACTCTTGTGTAATTTACCATCTCAGGTATAATCGATAGCACTGCTGTAGAACAAAGACAAGTAGTAGCTGTAACAGGAGATGGAACAAATGATGGCCCTGCCTTGAAGAAAGCTGATGTTGGCTTTGCCATGGTATGTATTTCAGAATGCTAAACAGGATTAGAAAAATTTAATCTGTGATGGATGTTGAGACAAAGTGACACTTGGCAAACATTCTGGAATTACCACAGAGGATGTTTATCTGGCAGTTTTTTTTTGTTTGTTTGTTTGTTTTTTTTACATCATTGCAATTAAACATATCACAGATATGACACAAAACAGTTTTGTTTAATAGCTGAACATTCTGGCTTCATGGGCATACCTCAGGTTATGTGAATTAATGGCATGCAAGTACATATAAACAAAATGGGAATGTTATAAAAAGAAAATATACAAGTAGACAAGGAACATGTCAGGGTAGAAAACTCAAAGCAATATGCCTTGAAAATAAAAGATTCCCAACAAAACAACAGAAAGACAAATGGGCAGAAACAAGAGAGGATGCTTATGACAGAAGTGTAAGAAACTGGCTGAATGAAATGGGATTTACATATGGAAAAGCCAAATTAAAACCAGCACTCCACAGAAGAAAACAAGGTTACAATGGGCTAAAGAAGAGCAACCATGGAATGTGGATGACTAAAGGAAAGTGTTATTGAGTGATGAATCATGAATTTGCACTGGTCGAGGAGATGATGCTGGAACTTTTGTCTGGTGCTGTTGAAACATATAAAGATGACTGCCTGAAGAAAACAATAAAATTTCCCCACTCATTTATGATATGGTTTGCATGTCAGGACCAAGGAAAATGAAGCAGTCATTACCTCAACAGTCTATGCACAGGTGTACATTGAAATTTTGGATACCTTTCTCATTCCGTCGATAGAAAGTAAATTTGGTGATGAAGCCATTTTTCAGGATGATCATGTATCTTGCCACAGAGCAAAGGGTGTTAAAGCTTTTCTTTAGGAAAAGCATATCAACTCTGTGGCATGGGCAGCAAACAGTCCAGATCTCAGCTCTTGGTGAAAATTGGTCCTCAAAGAATTCAAGCTATTCAAAAAGCCAGAGGAGGAACAACAACTTACTAATTGATTCCATAATTTTATCCTCCATGTGATCTGTAAATAAATGTGTGATTTATTTCATTAACACAATTACATTCAATTTGTTTGAAGTAGATCCAGAATGGTCATATAAAAATTGTTTTGTGTCATATGTGTGATGTGTGCTACGAAGTAAAAAGCTGGGTGAACATCCTCTGTGTGGTGATTTCCATAATCTTGCCTAGGGGTTGCATTTGTCATGTTGATTTGTCATGATTCTTTAGGGCATTGCTGGAACAGATGTGGCCAAAGAGGCCTCAGACATTATCTTGACAGATGACAACTTCGCTAGCATCGTGAAAGCTGTGATGTGGGGGCGAAATGTCTATGACAGCATATCAAAGTTCCTGCAGTTTCAACTGACAGTCAATGTAGTGGCTGTAATCGTTGCATTCACTGGTGCCTGTATCACACAGGTCAGTGTTTCCTCAAAATGGTCCTCCTTTACTGGAAGTATTTTTATGTAGATGAATCACAGAGTTTTCCCCCCTTACAGGACTCTCCACTAAAAGCAGTCCAGATGTTATGGGTAAACCTGATCATGGACACATTTGCATCACTGGCTCTGGCCACTGAGCCACCCACTGAGGCTTTACTGTTGAGGAAACCTTACGGTCGCAACAAGCCCCTTATCTCCAGAACCATGATGAAAAACATTTTGGGTCATACTGTATACCAGCTCACCATCATCTTTACTCTACTGTTTGCTGGTGAGAAGTGCATTTTTAGTGGTGTGATATTGTATAATGTTAAGCAAGAATAAGCCGAGAATCCCAGTCAAAAACTGCAACATGAGTTAAAATGGAAGCCAAAAAAATTTGATCTTCCTTTTGACAAATCTACATAATCTTTATCTTATGATTTATCCCCTAACAGGTGAGAAGATCTTTGATATTGACAGTGGCAGGAATGCTCCTTTACATGCCCCTCCTTCAGAACATTACACGATTGTCTTCAACACCTTTGTCATGATGCAACTCTTCAATGAGTTAAATGCTCGCAAGATCCATGGCGAGAGAAATGTGTTTGATGGAATCTTCAACAACATGATTTTCTGTTCTATTGTTTTTGGCACATTTGTTATACAGGTAAAGTAAGACAGCAGTACTGTGGTAATATAATTTATTTAGATGGACAAAATCTTTCTACCATTCATTCTTTCCCACTTCAGTCACTTTGCTGAACTCCTTACCACAATGCTGACACTACAGACTACACACTGGACTTATTATTTATCATCCCTTACATCTGCACTTTACACTTATTAATATACCTCTTATTTGCACATTTATACATCACATATTTGCATGTTTAAACCTCATTCGCACATTCTAATATATGTTAATTGCACATTTTCTTCAACCCACTGTACTTGATATATACTTGTATATTGTATATAGATAGACATGATAGACCTTACTAATAGTAAAATTACTCTATATGATACACACTAGCTTCACTATTATATATATATATATATGTGTGTGTGTGTGTGTGTGTGTGTGTGTATGCACTGGAGAGCAAAATTAGAGAACAATGTATGAACCCTAGTTTTTGTCAGAAATAATGTAATCTACATTGATCAACATTTGAAGGATTTTTTGTAAGGGGTACACCATGCCACTAG
>JAOUQY010000038.1:10750716-10764400 GCA_028566355.1 Doras micropoeus | reverse complement strand
TGTGTGTGTGTCTCTGTGTGTGTGTCTCTGTGTGTGTGTCTCTGTGTGTGTCTCTGTGTGTGTCTCTGTGTGTGTCTGTCTCTGTGTGTGTCTGTCTCTGTGTGTGTGTGTGTCTGTCTCTGTGTGTCTGTCTCTGTGTGTCTGTCTCTGTGTGTGTGTGTGTCTGTCTCTGTGTGTGTGTGTGTGTGGGACGAGAGCAAATCTACTTCCTCCATTGTATTGTTCAACAGACACTGATGTCTTTACTGTCTCCTTTTAGCAAACTGGAGGTCTTCTTGGAAGAATTTGCTGATATTGCTAAAGAAGACCAGATAAAGAAACTCCATGACATGCTGGGACCGCACATGCTCAGAAGACTCAAAGCCGATGTGTTCAAGCACATGCCCTCCAAGACGGAGCTCATCGTCCGAGTGGAGCTCAGTCCCATGCAGAAGTGAGTGAGGACAGAAGGAATGAGTAAGATTAGAGGAAAGGCGAAGACTAAATTCAGAGCAGAAATGAAAAGCAGGTTTATCTTTTACCCGACTCTTATCTTTCAGTGTGCTAAAGAAACGTTCTTAAGAATCATCTTTATACTTTGTAGGAAATATTATAAGTTCATCCTTACTCGCAACTTTGAGGCCCTGAACACTCGAGGAGGTGGAAATCAAGTGTCCTTGCTTAATGTTGTTATGGACCTCAAGAAATGCTGCAACCACCCCTACCTTTTCCCCGCAGCTGCTATGGTAAGCAGTTTTCACACATTTTGTGCAGGAATCCGAGAACAATGCTATGAATTATCGTTCCAAAATATGAAATGATTCTTGGTGGTGTTAACTGTCCTCCTGGAAGCCCTGCTCCCTTGCTTTATTCCCTTTCTCACATTAGTAACTCTTTGACTTGTGTGTATTGTATTTCTCCGGGACGAGCAGGTCTGAATATATAGAATTTGGGACGGTTAACTGGTTTTAAACTGATTGCTGGTGGTTTGAAACAGGAAGCACCCAAGATGCCGAACGGGATGTACGATGGCAGCGCTCTCACGAAGTCTTCTGGGAAACTGCTGTTGCTTCATAAAATGCTTCGGAAGCTGAAAGAGGGAGGGCACAGAGTGCTTATCTTTTCTCAGGTACATCATGAGCTTGTGGACCAGCACAATCGTACACAAGCCGTTCTCCGTCTGCTGTATCCATATGAGAGGGAAATGGTTAATTCATGTGTTGCGTGTTGTAGATGACTAAAATGTTGGACCTGTTGGAAGACTTCCTGGAGAATGAAGGCTACAAGTACGAACGTATTGATGGAGGTATCACCGGGGCAATGAGACAGGAAGCCATTGACCGCTTCAATGGTAAGTATTTATAGATATTATTTATTGTATTGAATAGGACACTACTAGGCACAGTCATGCCTGGAATGCTGGATTCACACGTTCACGCTTTTCCTTCACTTTGCATGGGCTGAAATGCGTCGCAGAACTGAATTATGGGGAAAATCACCTTTTATCAATTAGAAAAAGATCCTGCTATTATGACACATTAGCATACTAGCCTGCTAAGTAGACAGCTTCCTAGTGAAGTTAAACAGCAGTAAAGTCATAGTGGTGTGATTGGCTGTTGACAAATGGTAGTGCAAATATCCCCCAGGCGTCAGACAAGCGTTAAGGCAACACGCACGTGTGAATCCAGCCTAATAGCATTTTCCACTTAACTGTGTGGTGTAACTGTACGTTATAGCTCTATAGTAAATATAATAACTGTAAATGAACCCTGTACCTGCATGTTAATGTTTTCACTGCTGAATAAGTAGTGCTGTGACCGTTTATAATCTGCACTAAAATCTTGTGTGCGCAAAAATACTGTTAAATATTAAAAGCAGATTTGGCATTAAGAAAGGCTGAACTATTCCCATTTGTCCCTCAGCTCCTGGTGCTGTTCAGTTTGTTTTCCTTCTGTCTACTAGAGCTGGAGGCTTGGGTATTAACCTGGCCACAGCTGACACGGTTATCATCTATGACTCAGACTGGAATCCTCACAATGACATTCAGGCAAGTTCATTTACATCATCACAGCCTATTCCAGGTATACACACCTGAACAGTACTTTCTGTTCTGCTTTCTCTTGACTTCATTGTTTTTTTTTTCTCTTATGTAGGCCTTCAGCAGAGCTCACCGAATTGGTCAGAACAGGAAGGTCATGATCTACCGCTTTGTCACCAAAGCTTCTGTTGAGGAACGAATTACTCAGGTATTCCTGTTTTGCTGAATAATTTACTGAACTTCTGAGAGCTTTTTTTTTGCCCATTGTTTACATTTGATTGCGTGTCTGCTTTTCATTTGCTTAGGTGGCCAAGAAGAAGATGATGCTGACCCACTTGGTGGTACGACCGGGCCTGGGTTCTAAAACGGGCTCCATGTCTAAGCAAGAGCTGGACGACATTCTGAAATTCGGCACAGAGGAACTGTTCAAGGATGATGGAGAAGGTGATTACATTGCCTTGTGAGAGCCTGACATGCTAACCAGTCTTTGTAAGGGAGAAGGCTGAACAGGACTGCTTCTTGAGATGATCTGTGATTTAGGTGGTTAGACATATTCTATAGAAATGACCGTAGTTCAATAGTGAGCATCATTGTTTCTGAACTTCATTAGGGGAGAACAAAGAAGAGGACAGCAGCGTGATTCATTATGACGATAAGGCTATAGACCGGCTGCTGGATCGTAACCAGGACGCTACAGATGACACGGAGCTTCAGAGTATGAACGAGTACCTCAGTTCCTTCAAAGTGGCTCAGTATGTGGTCAAGGATGAGGATGATGAGGTTAGTGTGTAGCAGATGTTTTATGACGAGCACCTCTGTAGAAGAAAAGTCTCATTGTGTTGGACTGCTAGATGAGGTTGTGAATCCTGAGGGTAAAAAGGTCTTATCTGTGTTTCTGTAATAGGAGGAGGAGGTGCAGAGAGAGATCATTAAGCAGGAGGAGAGTGTGGATCCAGATTATTGGGAGAAGTTGCTTAGGCACCACTATGAGCAGCAGCAGGAAGATTTGGCTCGCAACCTCGGCAAGGGCAAGCGCATCCGTAAACAAGTCAACTACAACGACGGTTCCCAGGAGGACAGAGGTATTAACTGGAGCATTTGAGCCTAAAGTTACCTAGCATAAATTTTGTCTGTATTAACTTGATTTTTTTCCCCACACCAGACTGGCAGGACGACCAGTCTGATGGTCAGTCGGATTACTCTGTTGCCTCAGAAGAAGGAGATGAAGACTTTGATGAGCGAGCAGAAGGTAAAATGCTTCATCAGTGCCTCATCACAAAGCCTGGAAACAGATTTGATTGAAGCCTGAAATGCAGCTGTTTTGACTGTTCTTACCTGTGATTGATTCTTTTCCAAATTTAGCGAACTCCCGTAGACCTAACAGAAAAGGGCTCAGAAATGACAAGGATAAGCCTTTGCCCCCCCTGCTGGCCAGAGTGGGAGGCAACATTGAGGTGAGCTTATTCAAGCTGCTTTTTTCATTCGTGTGTGTGTGTGTCTGTGTCTGTGTGTGTGTGTCTGTGTCTGTGTGTGTGTGTCTGTGTCTGTCTGTGTCTGTGTGTGTCTGTGTGTGTCTGTGTGTGTCTGTGTGTGTGTCTGTGTGTGTGTCTTTGTGTGTCTGTGTGTGTGTCTGTGTTTGTGTGTGTGTGTGTGTGTGTGTGTGTGTGTGTTCTGATGTGTAGTTCAAACCTGTGATCTTGAGAAGGATGCTATAGGATTGTCTGTCACTATTTCTATATCTCTATCTCTGTTGCTGTCCCTATTTCTTTCTGTCTGTTGCTGCTTTGTCTCTGCTTTCTGACTGTTGTTGTCTCATTCTGTCACACTTTGTGCCACTTTCTCTCTTTCTGTCTGTTGCTGTTTCTCGTTCTGGATTCGGTATGTTCTGCGTATATTTCCGTCACTGCTTCAGTTTGCTGTTGATTTTTCTTTTTTGGTCTGTACCCGTCTCTGTTTCTCTCTGTCCCTGTCTGTGAATAGTCTCTGTCTTCCTTTCTGCCTTGGATCTTGTTCTCGCTTACATCTGCCTGGTCTTGCTTGCCTTCTGATGGAGCTTAAACTCAGGATCTCGTGTCTGTCTGTTTTGCAGGCGCCTCCCCTGTATGCACCTCTTCCATCAGCTGTGTGTGGATCAGTGGCTTCTCACTAACAAAAAGTGCCCCATCTGCAGAGTGGACATAGAGGCCCAGTTATCCTCTGAAAGTTGATGCTGTTTTTCTAGTGACTTTTTTTTTTTTTTTTTTTTGGTCGTTGTACTGTTTTATGTTTTGTTTTCTTTTCATTTTTTTTTCTCCAGTAATACATTCAACCAAAGATGGCATGAATTACTTGTGCAGATCCAAAACTGAAAAATGAAAAAAGAGAAAAAAATTGACTGCCAGCTATCATAGTACCAATAATGCTAGAAATTACATTTTTCATTAAGGGTTTCAAATTTTATTGTATTTATAAAGCTTTTATGTAGCTTTTCATTGTTTCATAAGTGTCATAGTACATTTTTTTTGTTTTGGTTGGTTGGTTGGTTTTTATTTTATTTTGCATGGATCCTTGCAATGCATTTCTTTGCACATATAAATGATAACAGGCCTGTCAGGCTTTACAGACTTGCAGGCAAGAAGAGCTGCTCTGGTAAAGAAGCATTTTTATATACCTAATGCCTTGCTTTACTGGAATAGTATATCAACCTCCATTATAAAACATTGCAGGACTCATTTTATTGATCAGTATATTGATTAGGTTTATGTTTTTAGACGGTGTGATCTGCAAATGATTTTTTTTTTTTTTTTTTAAAAAGCGAATCAACACATTCCTTAATTAGGAAGTGAGATCATGTTTAAGATGGGCTCTTGTTATCAGTGTTCACCTTCTCACAGCGTTCATCATCACTCTTCTCACCTCCGGGGATCAGCGTACGTTCGTGTCCTGATGGATCCAGCTGTGCGCCTCAACCTCACCACTGGGGGGGAAAAAAAACCCTGAATGTCACCTGTAACTGTATCTGTTTTCAGTATCATTACAATCAGAGCTGTGTTAAGCCACGTGCTGTCTCTCGAAGAACTGTCACTGCTAGGTTCAGTGAGGATCTCTGGCACAAACACAGTCACCACACAGCCTGGAGGAATTATAAAACTGAGTATTGATTTCCTCATGCTTTCCTGGATTTTTTTTTTTTTCCCCTCCCCTTTGTCTCTCATCTCTTCGCATCTCTGAAAGTGACTCTTACAGGTTGATTATTCTGCTCAGATTAACACGAACTCTCCGATTAACACACACTCATGAGTGCATTCTTTTTTCTCTCTCTAGAGCTGTGCAGCAAACTGTTATTTTATGATTTTCCTCTGTTTTCTTTTTGCTGCTGTGAAAGCCTAACACTAATATTATTCTTAACTAGCTAACTTGCATATACTTGCACATGAGAGACAAAAAAAAAAACAGGAGTGCATTGAAAAAGACGTGTGCTGAAGTCATGGATTTCCTCTTTTTGCTGAGTTGTAGGAGGAAAAAGCTGTAATTTTGAATGGAGTGTTGGAATACAGTACTTAATGGCAGGTATCCATGCATTCATAGACTTAATGATCCCAGGGCGATACGCCTTGGGATTTACGTTAGGTTTTAAAATAATAATATTAATAAAGTTAGGTAACTCTTTATGATGTGTTGTGTTTCCTTTATAATAAAAGCTTTTGTGCATGTAACTGAACTCATAACCATCTAAATACTAGCATTTTTTTGTTAATACGACACATGAACCTGGCGTCTTCGGTTAGATCCTTCGATACTTGGACGTTTATGGAGTTATTGTTTTGGCTGTCTACCACCGTATGCTGTAGTTACAACTGAATAATGACATAAAATCTAAGTGCAGCTCTAACATGAGTGTATTTACATCCAAATTGTGAACCTTACAGGAATTACAGCATGTTTTATGGTCAGGTGTGTTATTCCGTCACTATTTTTATTCATTATTTGCAATGCGGCATTTGGATTTATATTCTGTGGCTGTTAAATCTCAATATCAAGTCTAGTAGAAATGTTAGGTGTGGCCAAATCAGCTATTTAGTACATTCTTAAACAGAAGGAATGCACTGGAGAGCTCAGGGACCACAAAAGGCTGGAAAGATTGCAGAAAAAAATATGGTGGTAGATGACAAGAATTCTTAAAAACAGAAGGACCAGGTTAGAGTTCTGGATGAGCCTATGGAGAAATGAGGCAATTGTACCTTCATTGTACCTGGGAATGGTGGGAAGAGAAGAGACGAGACGAGACTGCTCATGATCTTAAGGACACCACTTCATCTGTGAAGCATGGTGGAAGTAGTGTTATAGCATGGGCATGCATGGATGCCAATGGAACTGGTTCCCTTTTATTTATTGATGTTACTCCTGACAAAAGCAGCAGGACGAATTCATGAGTATCAGGCTATACTCAAACTTCAGCCTGAAGCATATTTCAAAATAAACCCATAACTTTTTAAGGCAAAGAGGTGGATTGATTGGCCGGGTCAATCACCTGTCACCTGACCTCGGTTCAACCGAGCATTCATTTCACTTACTGAATCAAAATGCCCCAAAACAAACAGGAACTGAAGACAGCAGCAGGGAAGATCAGCATCTGGTGAGGTCTATGGGTTCCAGACTTTGAGCAGTCATTGACTACAGCGGATTTGTAACCCAAGTATTGATATTATTTCATCTCAGTGATTATCTGTCTGTCTATCTGTCTGTCTAACTGTTTGTCTAGCGTATATAAGCAGTTATCTAATCAGCCAACCATGTGGCAGCAATGCAGCGCAGTAAATATATATGAAACATCAAACATCACAATGAGGAAAATGTGATCTCTGTGGTATGGTTGTTGGTGCCAGATGGGCTGCCTTGAGTGTTTCACAAACTACTGATCTCCTGGGATTTTAACACACACACACACACACACACAGTGTCTACAGTTTACACAGAATGGTATAAACAACAGCAACAAAAAAAATTATTGTCTCCAAATTTTGCTCAGTTATTCTTGAATTTAACCTCAAAGTTGATAATGGGCTTTAAAGATACATGGGCTTTGTGTACGCTTACAGTGCATGTGCAGGAATAAAGCTTTGTTTACATTTATAGCACTTATCCAGAGCGACTTATGTTTATCTCATTTACACAACTGAGAATCGGGTGCCTGGCTCAGGGGTCCAACAGTGGGATCTTGAACTGGTTTGATTAAGTTATCCAAGAGGTGAGGAATCTAATGACATCCTCACTTTTCTGTTGTTCCTAACCTCTTGTCCATGTCATATATAGTTTTGAAAATGAAATTAAGTGAACTACATTGTTCAGAGAGAGAACACAACAGGAGGGTGGCCCTTAATTCAGCATCCTCATTCTGAAGCGTCATGCAATTTGCATGCAGTTGCACAAGCGCATTCAGTGCACCTTTCCTCATCCACACACACAAACAATTTGTGGTAACATGGCGCCAGGCCCACGACCTCCTACTGCGCATGCGCCCAGAACCTCCTCGCGTAACCCTCGCGCATCTACGTCTTGACGTCACCGCCGTCTGAGGTAGTATCAGCTCTGACGTCCATTCGTCGCTTTGCCGTACAGAAGTGGAGAACTAAAATGGCGTCCGGTGCCATTTCAGCAGAGACTAAGAAGATAACCGATTTGCGCGTTGTTGATTTAAAAACCGAGCTCAAGCGCAGGAACCTGGACGTTACAGGAGTGAAAAATGTTCTTATCGCAAGACTGAAACAGGTCGGTTCGCTTAAAGTTGCTAAACTGACGCGAATGCTAGCATGCTAGCTGTGCAGAAACCAAGGTGCAAGCTAATTCGCTATCGATAAGCTAAGTAACGCTTAAAACGGTCTCGTTGCTGCTAGCTTATTTTATTATCTGCTATGTACAATTTGCAAATAAATACATATATGTGTATGTGTATTATATATATGCATAAACTGTGTGGATAATGTTTTTTACACGTTATCGTTTAGCTAGTTAATGGCGTAGCTTGAAGCATGCTAGCTAGTCCTTTTTTTTCTTTTACGATTTTGACAAATGCCGAGCCGTTTGTTTTGTCCAGACACAGAAGGGATGTTTTGTAAAGGGTAAAGAAGTTCGCCTTTGTGTTTGTAACGGGAGGAGACGCTTTAGAGCCGGAGCAGCCTGCAGGCCCGAGGCGCCTCAGAGCCGTGTAGCGGTGCTTGTGAGGGAGGACGGCGCTGCTTTTTGTTTTTAGCAGGCGTGGTTTGGGGAGGCATTAGCATACGCTTTTCTTATTTTTTTATTTCTCTCTGAGGCTTTGAATTATTTACAGCCCGCGTGTTGTGTTTTTCTCCCCGCTTGCTAGTAAGACCTGCTTTTAGAGAGCAAAAACTGTGATCTATGACAAAAGGGGGAAAATGGGACATATACATGCTTTTTGGGGGCCTCAGAAAGCTGTCCAGCTCCACCAGACCACATCAAGTGTCTCCAAGAGCCTCTGGAGAGATTTCTGATAAAGTGCTTGGTTGAGGGTTTGAGGACAGACCAAGGTCCAGGTGCAGACAAGACTGTGAGAAAGGACAGCTTTCAGTCTGTAGTTCCTGGTGCATTATGGACTAATGTGTATCTTTGCATGGAAATGGAATTTGGACAGTTTGTACATAAAAAAAGAGTAAGTGGTGTAGCTCAGTGGTTAAAACATTGGACTATTGATCAGAAGGTCATGAGTTCAGATCCCACCACCACCACCACCGAGCTGCCCCTGCTGGGTCCTTCAGCAAAGCCCTTAACCCTCAACTGCTCAGTAACGCAAACGAGAGAAAATGTCAAGCACTCTGGATAAGGGTGCCTGCATAATACCATAAATTTACATTTAGGCATTTAGTGCTTTAAGGTCACCATCAACAAATATATTCTGATACTAGCTCAGAGTTTCCTAAATGTAAAGGAAACCATCATTTTCTGAGATGCCACTGGGTAGAGTGTACACTGAAGTACCAGAAAAACTGGTATACCAGTTAACACTTGGTCGGTCCCCCATTGGATCTCGGAGGGAACGTTGCAGAGTCCTCATGCTGATGTTTGTTGAGGTTCCAGCATTGAATTCTGTTGTTACTTGAGGCAGTGTTGCACGCCTGTCGCGTGAAACGATTTTCACCACAGTCTTTTTACGGACACGCTGCCGTCCTACGTTCGAGATTTTGCCAAGATTCTTATAGTCACGGTAAACCCTTGAAATGCACCTACGTGAAAATCCAAACTTTGCTTCTCCTCTATGACCCATTTCACGAGCTCTAATTATTAAAGCGTGCTGAAAATCGAAAAAAAATCTTGATGATTTGTCATTCTCACAGTGGAAAAACCTCTAGAAACTTCCATAGATGTCTGTCCCTTTATATATGCACTAGTGGCGTGTCTAGGTGGTGTTGCTATGTACTTTGCATAGGCTCCAGTACCAGTTTTTCTAGTAATAACTAAAAGAGAGTAAAAAGATAAAAATAACTTGGTGGTTGTGTTTTGGGTCGAAATGTATTTTTAACTCAACTTGTGTATAATGTTTTATTATTCTCTGTTTATAGGCATTAGAGGACGAAGGTGGAGATCCAGAAAACATTGAGATCCCCGCTTCAGCCGACACATCTACCAGGAAGAATGCAAAATTCAAAGGTAAATAGGGTAACATTTTGAATAGAATGAGTAAGACCAAAGCAGGAGGGACCGGAAAAACGGCTCATAGCTTTAAATCCATACATTAAATATTATTGGCAGAACAGGAAAACTGCGTGTGACCTAGTTTAATGCCGAGGCAGTGCTTCCTGTTGAGTGCATCTCGAAACATTTTGAATGTGCCGCTTGCTGTGTCTGTTCAGAAAGGAGGAACGACTATGAGGTTGACACCGCGATCGAAGAGGAGGCGTCTTCCAAGGTAAGGGGCTTTATGGACAGACGTTATGAATTCACGGGGAGGATCTTATCTTTATGTAGCCGTCTGTGTTTACGCTCTTGGTAAAACTGGTGGCGCCTTAAGGTGTGGGTACTACTATTTATAAATACCAATATGAAATAAAATGAAATGAGCTCTGTTTCTTTCAGGAGCCTGAAGAGGAGGAATCTGAGAAAGGTATGTTTGGTCTCAAGTTGGTGTGGATTGATAACATTTTTAGGCTCCACAGGTTCTTTGATTCTCTGAAGGTGGGATTCTCCTTCCTCATTCCTTGCTCAACACAACCTCTGCACAACCTCATCTTTCATTACGGACAGACCACAAACCCATCATATAAAAAAAAAAAAATTCAAACAATGTCCAGAACAACTGCTTCATCAAATGAGCGATCTGATCCGACAGGTTCTCTTCAAACATTATATCAAACGTGTTATAAATAGGACTTGTTTCAAGAAACGTGCTATCGTCCTGCAGCTTCTGAATCACAGAGGATGCTTCTCAAATGCAACAAGGACTGGTTAACATCATTCCTCACTACAGGTCAAGAGTCACTGCATCAACAGTTATTCTCACCCATGGACATTAAAGCTGACAAGAAGCGGAGTCAGGATACACGCCTTGGATAAATGCTCAGATGACGACACGCCACCGTCTCAACTCTCTTCTTTTTGACAGCAGGTTTTTAGTAGCGCAGTGGACAGAGTGCCGTGGCACGGATGGACTGGCGCTCTCAGGTGCTTCTGAAAGGACACGGTTCTCCGTTTTCTCTCCCTTACCTAATAAGGAGTGCTGGACACTCCAGGAGAGCTTTCCACATATGATGCTGAACATGGCCTTGTAAAGCCTCATGGCTTCCCTGAGGCTGATGAAGAACGCACTTCTTTTTTCACGTTGCCCTTTCCCCCAGAGAACTTGCACGCCAGCATTTTCAGCCATTGGAGGGGGAAAGGGTCCTTCACAGATTGGTCCAAGGAAGAATACTGCTGGATTGTGTTCTCTACACTATAAGAAAGATGTTGGAAGATTGTTGAATACCTCCATTTTTTCTAAGGAATGTATGTTTTGTGTTAAACGTGTGGTTTCCTCACCCCCGATGACCACTAACCTTAAACTTGCTCTCTATTCTACTTTCTAGGTGACATAGCTCAGAGATGTGAATGCTAAACAATGTGTTTGTGCCATGTTTTATCCTTGTTAAATCCCTCAGATGTAACTGATACTGATGATGCTACTCGTGAAAATACTAAATCCTTCTCCGACGGGGATGGCCTCGTCGAGCCCGAGGCAGAGTCTGAGATTGAGGCCGAGGCAGAGCCTGAGATTGAGGCAGAGCTGGAGCCTGAGCTTGAGGCTGAGGCAGAAGTTGAGCCTGAAGTCCCAGTGATGGAGAGCGAAGCCGCTCCCGAACCTGGCAAAGAGGTCGAAGATGATAACATATCCGTCACCATCCAGGCAGAAGATGCCATCACGCTGGATGTGGATGGCGACGACCTCCTGGAAACAGGTAAACATGTGAAACTTCCAGATTCTGAGGCAGACAAGGGCTGCGAGGACCCGGGAGCCTCTGCCGAGACGAGGCAGGAGGCAGACTCGATGGCTGAAGTAAAGGACAGCCACAAAGATGGTAAAAGAGACGACGGCCCGAAGACTGATACCACCAAGAAGGACAGCAGGGAGGCCTTGAAGAAAGCTGAAACGGGAGACAAAGAAAAGGATTCTGGGAAGAAAGGCCCCTCTTCTGCTGGGGCAGCAGGTCAAGCAAAGAGGTTTGTCTTTCTATGTCAGTTCTTTACGATACTTCTACCAGGTTCCAGATCAATAAAAGCTCAGCATTGTGAGTAGCTGCAAGATTTTTCCCCATAACAAGTTGCTCATTGTACCTAATCCCTGCCATTGGTTTCCTTTGATTTGTTTGGCCATTTTTTGAAGTTGGGTTATGGGTGGCGTAAAGCGAGGAGATGAGAACACACCGCTGTTACTCGCATATCCAGCACTTTTATTGCCTTTTCCAGTCCATACTTATGGGTTAAAAGAGCAATAGTCCCAGAGATGACAGAGGGGTTTATCAGTCCAATGAAGTGATTCGCTGTGAAGTTGAACACACTCCAGAAGATTTCATTGATCATTGAAGAGAATAAATTGGCAGAAAACCTGACCCACCTTGCTCCTGTGGAAAAGCAATGAAAGAAGCCTTATTGGAGTGTTACCCATGTGCAAGCCTTACCTATGGGGATTGTTTCTTTCTTTTTTTTTTTCCATTTTTTTTGTAATGCACCAAACCAACATTTTGAAAGATGGTTGCTTTACCTGAATATGTACCTCATTGCCCAAATGTGCCCATGGTCTTGTATGATTTGCTTATTTTTCTGTTTGTTGCTCTCACAATACTTGCATTTTAGCACCTCAAAGGACCGAGATGGGAAGACCGCAAAAGATGAAAAAGGTACGCATGCATTTACGGTGGAAATCAGTGTTGCAGTTTGTAAAGTTTAACACTTGTAATAATAACGTAGTTTCAAATGAAAGAATCATTCCCAAATAAATTTAAAGAAGGTCCTAATGGTATTTTGAGAATTAAATCTTGTTTGTATTTAAACTGTTAAGTAATGGTTAAGTTGGACAAACATTGCAGCTTTTTTCATAATCCATGCATTTATTAAAGACAAACACCAAGAACATAGCTTATTTTACATAGTCATTAAAATAAAACGGTGATGAACTGAAGTGTAAAAAGTTATTGCTGCCGTATGGATGAGTTTGCATTCAGCGTTCTTACAGTGATGCTGGTTAATAGGTATTTTTAGACTGAAGTGGAGGTGGAACATATAATAAATATAATACACTGTCCCATATCCAATATATAATTTTCACAATTGACAATTCACACAATGCTTAATTAAAAAAATGTAATTACTGCCATCATGAAACTATAATGCCTTTTTTTGTCAGTCATTGTAGCTAAATACGCATTACCATGAGGGTAGATGGGCTTGTTTCTTGCTCTGAGTGGTGGTGTCATTACCTGTTTGCTTCTGGTCTCTGTTCAGCAGGAAACAGCAGCACTAGCTCTACTCATAACTTGTGGGTGAGCGGCCTGTCATCCAGCACTAAAGCAGCTGATTTAAAGAATCTTTTTGGCAAATACGGAAAGGTGAGAGCCCTTATTAAATGCTAAGTAATGTTCTTAATTGTAAAAAGACACAATATTTTCTCCTCCTCCCATTCACCTGCACGTTTGTTTACTTCTAATCAAGGTTTTCAGTGCCAAAGTAGTCACCAATGCACGCAGCCCAGGAGCTAAATGCTATGGCTTGGTGACGATGTCCTCCAGTGCTGAAGTGGCACGATGCATATCTCATCTGGACTGCACTGAGCTTCACGGCCAGCAGATATCCGTGGACAGAGTAAGGACTGAACTGTGGTGCTGCATTCACACTAGAGCTTGTACCGTGTGTTTTCTGCCTTGTCACTAAATGTTTCAGCTTGGTGTTCTTCTGCACTTGAGCATAGCTATGTACAATGTTAAAACACAATTCCTGTGTGCAACTGGACTGTATCTTTGCTGGTTTGCACCACAACAAATTGCTTGAACTTCCTTAAAGTTCTTGTTCTCAGGTGCAATAAAGACCAGTTCAGATCTTCTATTTAGATGTGGATGATGAATATTATTTGTATGTACAGGGGTTAGACAATGAAACTGAAACACCTGTCATTTTAGTGTGGGAGGTTTCATGGCTAAAGTGGACCAG
>JAOUQY010000038.1:10678453-10688516 GCA_028566355.1 Doras micropoeus | reverse complement strand
GGCCGCAAAAGGAGGCCCTACACCATACTAATAAATTATTGTGGTCTAAAATGACAGGTGTTTCAGTTTCATTGTCTGACCCCTGTATGTCAAACCTTTTTGTGTTCATTTTTATTATTATGCCTTACAGTTCATGAAAATCAGAAATCCAGTATCTCAAGCAGTATATATATGCCATGTATCTCTTGGTCTAGTTCAGCACGCACGCAACCACGCAACCACAATCACGGGGAAGACTGCTGACTCGACAGTTGTGGAGAAGACGATCATCAACACCCTGCAGAAGCTCGTTGCTGAAAAGGCTGGCTGTTCACAAAAGACGTATTCTAATCTTTTGAGATACTGAATTTCTGCTTTTCATGAGTTACCAGCCATAATGATCAAAATGAAAAAAAAATGCTTGAAGGATGTCTCTTGAGGTGCAATGAATATAAAATATATGACAATCTTTCAAATTAAATTATTAGAAATGAAACAAAATTGCTGAGAATATCAACATTTTCCTCAAATGTTACTTACTTACTTGAAAATGACTTGTGCAACTATAAACGACTCCTAAACACACTTCCACAGCATGTACCCTGTTGCGTTTATCCAAAACTTCCAGTCAATTCCACACAAGTAGGTCGTTTCTTCTGAGTTTCTGAGAATATAGTTGTTACATTCACCACTATAGCCGCTCTTTATATATATATATATATATATGCTTTTTCAGACTTTTCTACCCTACACTCTGAGGTGGTCCTGAAGTCGTTATAAGCACAACAGCACATGATCCCGTTCACCTTCCGGACTTGATGAAAACAGAAAGTCCAGGGACTCGGGCTTCTCAGAACCGGCGTCAGCATGCTGATGAGGCAGGCGTCAGTGCTCTCACGGCTCTCTCCAACTCTTTCCAGCTGCTTAGCATTCTTATCGCAGGTGGAGTGTGTTCTTTTCCAATATCGATCGCGGTAACCCAGCGGTGTCCAGAGCGGTGCTGAGCGCTCTAAAAGACCTTCCCATTCCGACAAAAAGGAAGGTTAGATACGGATCTGCTTGGCCAGGAGCGAAGGTTAGCCTTTCGGGACCTGCAGAAATCAGAACCCCAAAATCTGTTCAGTGCAGTTAAGAGTGCCGAAACACGGATACAGATTGAATGATGTTTGTATTCAGATACCATTTTTACATATATGTAGTGTCCTTTAACTCAGGTAATGAGTTACTGAGCCCAAGAAAGCAGACTGTCTCCCTCGCCTATCAGTTACAGTGACACTAAAGAATTATGGGAGTCTATGAGCTCATGCATGAGGAAGCGCGTAGATAGCACGTTCTTCTGAACGTATGACGCCAGCCCCTGATTTCGAAACGATGCGGTCAGCTGGTTCCACGTGCCTCAGAAGAAGCACGTCACAGTCTTCATCCTCCCTGGTTGCTAGCTGTGATGTAATATCGCAGAAATGGCTGATGGGTAGGAATTGGCCATGATGGAGAAAAATCTATGAACCCAGACCCACATTTCTCCACTTTTGGGGACCTTTTAACAAACTCTGAAACACATAAAACTTGTAGTTTTCAGAACTCAATAAATAAAAATGTGTCTATCTGGAAAGGTTTTCTCAGGCCACCCCACAATCAGCGCTACGCCTCAGTCTAGCGTCTAGCACAAGCATTAAAACTAGCCAACGCACACGTCTAAATGATTTACTGCAGCGTATCTAATACTCCCGGTGGGGAAAATAGGCTTTGTATTGTATCTTTAAACGTTATCTGGTTTCAGGATCTTTACAGATTTCTCTCACACCTTTTGTTTTCCCCTAGAAGAAAGCAAGCAAGAAAGGTACCCTCCCTCTGCTCACAGTGTGTGTCATATCGGCGTGCTGTTAGAGCCTCGGTGCGCGTGCGGCCGTGCGGAGAAACGCGCCCGGTGTGTTTTATTCCGTGTTTTGGTTCAGCATGTGGTGCGATTTCTGGTCATGAAACTTTAACCAGCTCGCGCCGAGCTCCGCATCCAGATTCCTCTCCTCTGTGCTCAAAAAAAAATATCTGAATAATGCAGCATGTATGAATTTCCCGCAGGATGAACGAAGGAAGGGTAAAAAAAAGCAGGTGTGTTTGTGTGTGTGAGGTCACGCTGTCGAGTGCTGAACGAGACTCGGGAGGGACGTGTGTTTCTCTTATATAAGTGATGTGTCTGCTGCACATCTTCAAGTGAGCTATGATGTGTGAAAAATACAATATGTTTAAAGTAGGAATGGCAGTTTTTGATGTATTAGCTTGTTCTCTCTCTCTCTCTCTCTCTCTCTCGTTCTCTCTCTCTCTCTCGTTCTCTCTCGCTCTCCTCCAGTCTCACTCATTTGTTTAGATGTACAGAGGCGAGGGAGGTCCATAAATGCAGTCAGGCTTATCTAGTTTGGTGATTTGCATACAGAGTCCAGCAGACACCAAGACAAAATGTCTTTACACACACACACACACACACACACACCTAAACACTTACATTTCCACCAATTTGGGACCCGACTCACTGGGTTTCAGGAGGTTACTAAGATTCTGTGTGTCTTCGGTTTCAGGAGTGTGTCTTCCCATTGTGTTAAATCCAGGCTGAGTAATGAGAATGAGTGTGTGTAATGTAGAATGACAATGGGCTAGTGCTCATGGAGTGTGTGTGTGTGTGTGTGTGTGTGTGTGTGTGTGTGTGTGTGTGTGTGTGTGTGTATCACGGATGAGCAGGCTCCAGTGCTGCCCTGGCCCACACTGGGGTTACACACACTGTCACTCTTCAGCTTCCTCTAAAGTGTGTGAAGGAACAAGGCTTTTCCTTCCTCCTCTAAAACACACACTCCACACACACCCAGCCAGACCGCCTCTGAGGTCTTGTTTAGAACTTATACTGCATATAAGTTCAGTATGTGAACTTAGTCAGTAAACGGCTGTAAAAGGTAAAAGGTTCAGGTCTTTGGACCGATCACGTCTGACTTTACCGTATGGCGCGGTGCATGGAGGTTTCTAGCTGCAGCTAATTCATCGTCTAGTGACGATGCAGTTGAGCTTATGACAATCCCGACTCACAGCCTGACACTCAAATCTCACTCACGTCTAGTATATAATCTATACGTTTCTATATAATCCTGTCTACAGGGCATAGGGGCACAGGGCACTGGGGCTGTGTCCCAATTCAGGGGCTACGCCCTTCGAAGCACGTGATCTGTGGACACGTGGGCTGTTCCTGCCCTTACCGTTTTGCCAGGAAACGTCACCTAGTAACACGGAAGTTCCTTAAAAATGCAGCCAGAGACTTTAATTTTTATAGTTAAAAAAAAAAGTCCTTTATTAGCGCTGGGGATGCCTCGCCGCCGGCACGTGATGTATCTTAGACTGATGAAAGACGTGTTTAAGGTGTGTACTGTAAACTGTGTTAACATTAGGCAGTGAACAAGCGTTACTATATGGCTAGTTTACTCTTATTATTATTATTTTTTTTATTTATCATATATATATTATTATATATTATTTATTATTTATGATTTCAATTATTATTGACACTGTGTGCCCTGGCTAAGATTCCGCTCCTGGTTCCTCCTGGTGTGATAATAAAGCAGGGAATCAAATTCAGCTCGTTAGACATTTCCTTAACGTTAATGCATTTTAAAAAAATTACATACAATTTTTCCCGTGTCCCAAATCACGAGGCTGCATCGAGTCTCAAATCACTGTGTTTGTGACTTACATGCGACTGCAGTCCAAGATGCAAACTCGAGTCCCCGTCTCTGTTGTGTGACATACGAGCGCTCGTTTCATAGGCGTTAGCTTGCCAGATATCCTCTTTGGGATTTGGGCCCATTTCCAAATTGCATAGTTGATTCCTTCATTCATCTTCACTAAGCATCGGATCCGGAGCCTACCCCAGGATCACTGGGTGTGAGGCAGGAATAGAGCCTGGGCGAGAAGCCCGGGCACCATGCAGACACCTTCACAGCGGTGCAACGCCCAGCATGTTGTTGGGAGGTGGAAGGAAACCGGAGCACCCTGAGGACCCATACACACACAGGGAGAACGTGCAGAACACTACACGGATCTGGTTCCTTTATATTGCTTATTTATAGTGCCATTTGGTTGACACTGGAATGACCAATCGCAGATTTTTTTTTCTTTTGCATCATCAATGTGATATTCCTCCTGTAATCACCATCCTTCCATCCTTCTGAGCCCGGCTCAGCTAATAACAGCCTGTTCTGCTCTGTGTTGATGTTAATAGCAGCCTTGCTCTGTGCCAAGCCACTCGTCTTCTCTCAGTGTACGCCTGAGTGGGCGCACCTGTGTGTGATTGTATGGCTCATAAACCCCTATCCACACACACACACACACACACACACACACACACAGCACATCTGTACAGTGTCGGTGTATCTTCAGGGCCATGATCTACATCATCTAATCAGCTTTAATGTCTCATCCTCCTGCTTTATTACTCACTCCGGGCATTTCTTAGGTCACGCTGTCCTCGAACACACACACACACACACACACACACACACACACACACACACACACCTGTTGCTATACTTGTGAGTGCTTTCCAGTGACGTAATTATTACTGCAGTTAATTAACCCTAACCCAAACCTTAACCTCAGTAATGAAAAGGCAACTTTTTGGCTCTTTTATTCTTAAAGTACTACAACAGAAAGCCCACTTTCCTTATGGGGACCAGCAAAATGTCCCTACAAGGTCAAACATATCAGATAGTCCTATCTATATCTATATCTATAGTCCTAGTCCTATCATATAGGAGCTCTGGGCGCGATATGGGAATACACAAGGGCTGCCGATCACAGGGCACCACGTACACACCTAATCACAGTCTGGAGCAATTTAGCGTCACCCCCCAGCATGTTTTTGTGAGTTGGGAGGAAACCGGACGCCTCAGAGGAAACCCTAAACAGCCAGTACAAAGCAAACTTACTGCTTCCACCTAGAGGTTGATTATTTAGCAAAAACAGCATGTCTTGAAGGGTTTTATCGCTTTACACAAGAGCAGTTCGCCTCATGCTTTTTAACCGTTTATAATTACATTTCATGTTGTGGCGCAGCTACAGAACTGTTTGGCTGCCGGTTATCCAGGCGAGTGGCCAAGACCGGGCTGTTGGGCTGAAGCCCTGGACATTTTATCTATAGCCCCGTCCCTGTCCTGCTGGCTGCTAGCTTACATTCCCTTTTGAATAGTGAGGCCAACAAGTTCCAACAACTTTAACCATTTGGGTTCAAATCCGATCCTCGCTGATCCTCTGGCCCCTCCCCCTCCCACTGACCTTCTTGCTGCAGGGCTACTGTCTCACCAAATGCACATAAATATAAAAAACACACACACACACACACACACACACACTGCACAAAGACTCACCCCGACTGTCCAACATTCCCTATTGTTACAAATACTTATTACGACATGACATGGGTTCAAACTTTTGTTGACATTCTAGTTAACCTGGTTAACCATGTTAACGAACTAATCCGTATAAAGTTTGCGATCACCATCAGTCGCTAATCAAGCAGTATTACATTATTACAGTGCTTGACTTCACCCGAATTTTACAAGTCAACAATTATCCGCACTCCGATTATGTTAAAACTGATGTTGTCTTATCAGCGCTTTCCGTACGAGGTCGCCGTCTCCGCGGTCACTGCTGTGCAGGTTTGAATAGGTTACCTCAGTTTATTCGTGACCGCGGTGCGAGAAATATTGGCTGCCCCACTTGTGATTTGCACGAAAGAAGAACAGTGTGTAATGATACGGTTTTTTTGGTGTCTGAGGGTTCGTCTGGTGCCGATGTTTATCTAAGACACAGTGTGGAGAAAGTGTTTTGTCATGAAGAAGTGTCCTCTCTGTAGTTCTGATCTCCCCCCAGCCCCACCCCCCCGGACTATCACCTGTTTGGTCCCCTGAAAGAAGCCCCACGAGGACGAAGATTCACGTCTGATGAATCAGAAGTGAAGAGAGCGGTGCATTTGTGGGAATATGAGGGAATAGGAAAGCTTGTTGATAGGTGGACAAAGTGTATTAAAAAAGCAGGGGGATTATGTCAAAAATGATGTATTTGCCTTTTCTGAAAGTTGATTAATATAAATTCTGCATCCAGAGTGTGGCTAATTTTTGACTCACCCTCATAGTATTGCATAAAATAACACACATGGACACTAAACCATACATATTGTTAGTCTGTAGTTTAACTTCAGTCATTGTTTTAAACCTTGAGTATCAGCTGCGGCATGTTCAAAGGGTTAAACTATCATTTTTTAAAATACAATTTGTAATAATTTCATTAACTGTGCCCAATTGCTAAGCGATTATGGAATGGCATGAAAAATAATGCAATTATGCTATGATTAATGATCCACATCATTAAATTACATCATGAAGTTCCTCTATCTCTCTGTGCCTGAAAGCTGAAGAGTGCTGGCATGGTGAGACCCCCTCTGTCTGCGATTACCCTCCAGTTAAAGTCCTCGTAGTGGACCCGGGGAGGAGGCCATTAATTCCTGCGTGTTGTTGTGAGGGTGGTTGCTGGTGCTGAGTGCAGTGTAATTGCATTGGGAGTGTCGGTGGCTGTAAATGGAGGCTCCGAGCCGCTGCTGAAAACCGAGCCGCTCACACACAATGGAGAACTCTGGGAACGAGAGCGGCCTTGTTGGTTTTTAGAGCTCCCTGGGTAATTGATTGTTCTGGGAACTCCCCGCCTGTAACTAAAGCACGTAACACACACACACACATACACGCACACATTGGCCATCATGCTTCCTGATTGATGTGTCTAGTGAACAGAGTGTGAGTCTGACGCTGTAATCCTGCATGGTTTATTGCCGGTTCTTCTGGGTTCACATCCGTCTGTATAGATTTTAAACTGAACGGACTTGAGCATGTGTCTTTATTTGTCCCAACTGTGTCATTAAAAAGGTAAAAAAAAATGTTTAATCTGCATCTGTCATTAAAGACGGGTATTAGGCCCAATCCCAATTCCTTTCTCATTTGCATTTACAGCATTTGGCAGACACCCTTATTCACTCTTATCTCAGTTATAAAACTGAGGCTTAAGGGTCCTGCTCAGGGGCCCAACACTGGCAGTCTGGTGCTTCTGGGATTTGAACTCATGACCTTCCGTTCAGTTGTACGATGCCTTCACCCCTGAACATCTCTTGGCCCTTTCCCTAGTTTTGGATGGCCATCAACTGAGTAGTGGACCTTCAGAACGGAGCCACAAGTGGTAGGGGTTGAAGTGTTTACCTAGGAAAAAGTGGGTAGCACTGTTACCTCACAGCAAGAAGGTCCTGGGTTCGATCCCCAGGTGGAGGCAATCTGGGTCCTCCCCATGACTGTGTGGGTTTACTCCGGGTACTCCGGTTTCCTCCCACAGTCCAAAGACATGCAAGTTAGGTGAATTGGATGTATATGGCCTATAATCCTGGTGTGAGTGTGTGAATGGCTGTGTGTCTGCCACCCAGTGGTGGATGGCGCTCTGTCCTGGGTGTTGTCCTCTTTCCCTTCCCTGCACCCCATGCAGTCCCCCAGGGGGCCATGGTCTCCGGTTGAGAGTACGCTGTACGCAATTGGCTGCCACTTCACACCGGTGTGTGATTGGTGTTAAAGTTGTATGTTGACTGCAAAGCGTCCTTTGGTTTGAGAAAGGCGCTATATAAATGTAACTTTCATTAATTCATTCATTCATTCAAAAGGGACATCACCAGTATCTGATGACGGCCCAGACGTAACACACCAGCAACACGGCTGTCCATTTTGGACAGAGGTTTCCACAGTTCCTGTCCCAGGTGTGATGTTACACATCAGCTATTTCAGTGGAGTCCTGCCCACAGAAATTCTTGCCCTGCAGTCAAAGCAGATGAGTCAGTAAGAGTGGGGAAGTGCCGAAAATCTGCAGCTGAATTATTTTTCAAGCTTCGTACACGGGACACGGAAATAACTGTACTGTCACCCGCAAATGGGCCCGGTCCTTCGTAACAGAGCACTTTTCAGATAAAGACATAATGAAGGTCCTCTGGTATTACCAGGTTCTGCACGATGCTCAGAAAAAACGTTTTTCACACAGCCTGCCTGAGAGAACTGATGCACCTATACAGGCAAAGCCTGGCCATTTACTGACCGTGATACATTTATTACTGTGCGCTGTTCGCCGTAGTCAAGTTTCTATCAGCATAATTGTTTCATTTAATTATTTCTGACGACAGAATTCACATAATATATCTAAGCACTAAATATATTCACTCTGAATTACGGCACTGTGCTCGTCTGGCTCTTATTTCAGTTTGGATCAGCAGGATTTTATAGCAGTGCTTTTTCTTTGTTTTTTTTTGTTCTGTTTAATGTTAACAGCAGATGTTGCTACTTGCTTTTTGTTTTTAGTACTTATGTACACCGATCAGCCATAACATTAAAACCTCCTCCTTGGATCAGACAGCAGCGCTGCTGAAGTTTCTAAACACCGTGTCCTCTCACTGTCCGCTCTATTAGACACACTGACCTAGTTGCTCCACCTTGTAGATGTAAAGTCAGTTTGTCTCAGTAAAGTTTGTCTCAGTGCTCACAGGATGCTACCCACAGGACACTGATGGCTGGATATTTTTGATTGGTGGACTACTCTCAGCCTAGCAGTGACACTGACATCATGACATCATCAGCGCTGCAGTGTCTGATCCAGTCGTATCAGTACAACACACACTAACACACCACCACCACATCAGGGTCACTGCAGTGCTGACAATCATCCACCACCCAAATAGTACCTGATCTGTAGTGACCTCCATCCATAGGGCACTAGAGCTCTCTGAATGGTTTGACGAGTGGTATGACACGACCTTTACAGTCACCGGCTCTCGACCCAGTTGACCGCCTATGGGAGATTTTGGACAGATCAAAACACCAAATGAGAGGGTATTTCTTACAGAATGATGGTCCATCCTTCAATACCAGCAAGACGCTTTATACTGGTTTTTCCTTTAAATTGTCACCTGTCTGTATCTGCAACGTTTCTTGTTGCTTGTAATAGTGAACTTAAAGTGGAACCTGATACACTAAAAACACTCAGTTGTCCCCGTTCAGTGCGTAGATAAAGCTACATAACACTCTTATTGTTATTTTATGCCTTGTGTTAGGAAACTGATTACACAATCAGTGCAGCCAGAGGTATCAATGGATACCTGAACAAACACCAGCCCCGGAAATTCCATGATAGCGCAATCTATAGGCCAAAACTATGAGCCTGTTTTGTGTCATGATCATGTTCAGACAGTGCACTCCGAGATAAAAAATATGCCATGATATTGTATCGGCTAGAAACGTTTCTATTGATTTACAGTAGCCGTTCCCTGTAAGAGGCCGAGCGGATGCAGGCCGTCAGTGCCAGCAGACTGTGTGCGTATAATATCTGGATGTGTTTCTCTCGCTGTATGTTTGTATGTGTTGAGTCATAATGCCTAAACGTTTTCCAGCTGTCTCCCCGCTGTCCGCTTTTAAAGATGAATATCAAATATCTGCCTTTTCTTTTTAATCTGAAGCAGTAACGGATGCAAAGCACAGTTTAGCCGCGTAATCTGTAAGCCTGTCAAGCATTTTTCAAGAGGTCTTATGTAAGCTTGTGTCCTTTATAGAAGCATTTTTAAACAATACCATGTTCTGGTTGTTTTCCCATTTGGGAAATGTTGCCATTGGTTCATTTCCCATCTTTGTTAGAATTTGGATGCTGCGTTTGTGGCTCTTGGGTTTAGGATGCCCTGATGTTACCTGGCTTGCTTTGTGCTCTGTGCTTTCGACAGAACAGGAAGTGTGGATGGTGTAACAGGGTGTGGCTCCAAGCAGATGCATGAAATGTAACAGCAAAGTTCAGTTTCTAAGGCGGAGTCACGGATGGGGATGGGTGTTATAAACTATATAAATAACAGATTACTTTTCAGACAAAAACATAATGAAGATAATGCTGCTGGGTTTTACATACAACATACGTTTCCTGACTCGCTCCTCCATACCCTGGATACCGTGGCTCTTGATACATCACAAAGACTTGCTGTCTTGGTCAC
>JAOUQY010000038.1:10629949-10640168 GCA_028566355.1 Doras micropoeus | reverse complement strand
GTGCTCTTACCCTGCTAATTGAACCTTCACACTCTGCTCTTACTGGTGCAATGTGCAATTAATGAAGATTGGCCACCGGGCTGGTCCACTTTAGCCATGAAACCTGCCACACTAAAATGACAGGTGTTTCAGTTTCATTGTCTAACCCCTGTACTTGTATACCTGACACTCCTTAATATATAGTTTTAGTCCAAAAGTCAATTTCCGGAAATAGAAACATAATCTTTATTTACTGTGTAACTAATGTTTTTTAATCTACACTGTGTGAATCATAACCATCATTCATTTATTGGAGCATGGAGCTTTATTTCAGAACTTTCTTACTGTGAGGATTGAGGAAGTAAATATATTGTAGAAATAGTTTGTCTCGGTGGATGAGGTTTAAATGGTAAGCAACAAAAGGGGTCATAAGTTATTTGGTCGTATCTGGTGGCTTTACCTCCACACAACAAGTTTGTTGTTATCATCCGTATGCATCTAAATAACTGTTGTGGTATTGCATTAAGGAGACATATGATGTGTGTGTGTGTGCATACTGCACTTCCCACACACTGTACAGAATAAAGTAAATAATGCACTTAGCAATTATTTTGTGCCATGCATGTCTCCTTCTCTCACTCTGCACGACAGGATGGAAGGGGTGGCAGCGCTGGCTTGCTTCTGTCAAAACACTGGCACTTCACTCCTCTCTCTTTTCCACATCTTTACATTTCCTCCTTTGAATATCACACTGTTACAGTATCCTTACCAACTAAACTCCGTGTCATTTTTCTTTACCGTCCACCATGTGCTCTAGGTCACTCCATAGAAGAGCTAGACACTCTTCTGTGTCTCTTTCCAGTCGATGAGACTCCACTGATTCTGCTTGGCGACTTCAACCTCCCGTCAGACAAGCTGCACTCATCCTGTCTTCTCCCTCTTCTAACCTTGTTCAACCAGTCCCCTCCAACACACAGAGCAGGCAATGTCTTCTACTTGGTCTTCACTACTACACCTACCTCAGCAATGGATCACCCCTTTCTGTCATTTGCTCTTTGTCTCCCTCCTCACCATCTCACGTTTACTGCCACACGCAACACCAGCACTCGTTGCAACCTAAGCTTAGCCTTTGCTAAGCACTGTGGGATTGCTGCTCAATTTTGTTGTACACAGTGCCATGACTATAAAGGCGTCTTATCTTAAAAAAAAAATTCAAATCGTAATTTTGCCTGAAATTTTCATAGCTATAGTTCTTCATGTTCTTAAGTTTTTAACTGTTCTTGAACTCTTCTAATAATTTCCATCGCTGGTAGATTTAAGCATTTTTTTTAGTAGACATTTACATTTATGGCATTTGGCAGATGCTCTTATACAGAGTGACTTACATTTATCTCATTTATACAACTGAGCAGTTGAGGGTTAAGGGCCTTACTCAAGGGCCCAACATTGGCAGCTTGGTGGTGCTGGGATTTGAACTCATGACCTTCTGATCAGTAGTCCAATGCCTTACAACCACTGAGCTACCACTGTTCCCGTAGAAATACAGGCATATTGCTGGTTTATTTGCAACCTAGCAATGATCAACAGTCTGCATTTCCATGTTATGGTTAAAGCTCCTCCATCTCAAATGGAAATCTACTACTATACATTCAAAATGATCTGGAAGTTGTCCTATGTAAACAGATTTTCTCTCACCAGTGATTCTTCCCAGTGTCCTCCCAGATGCAGCTAAATTACGTCCAGCGAATCCTGCTATGTGAGCGCCCAGACTGTAACCGATAAGGTGGGCGTTTCCAACAGGAAACTGGGTGAGATCCTGGAAATGACAGAAGCAACAGTTCTGTGAATGTATGCGTTATGTAATATTATGTAATATTTTATCCAGAGGTGAAAGCTCCGTGAAAGTTAGAAAAACAGCCTGGTTTGTAGACTTTTTTGTTTGATTGCCTCACCTCAAGCCACATGATCAGCTGGGCGATCTCCTCACCCACCAACCGTGTGTTTTGCACAGCAATGGGATAGTGCTGCTGTGCCAAGGTCAGCCAGTCACTGACAAGAATATTGATTTCTTTCTGTGTGCTCTTAAGCGCAGCGGCCAACCGAGTGACCCAGCTTTCTATCATCCCATCCACCTACAGCCACACAAAGAGGTCAGGTCATTGACTGGCAGTTGGAGTCAAGTTATCACTCTCATAATTGGTGATGAATGTCTATAGGTGTCTATGAGAACCTGATTTGGAATAAATTGTTATAGAATATTCACCATGCTTATCCTCTCCACAATAACCCTTATTACTCTGTGCATCATTTCCTGCCTGTCCCTCTCGAGTCCATGTTTTTGACCTCTGCCTGCTGCCTGCACTATTCCTATTAACCCTGTTGAAAAAGCACTTGCATTCAGTAGTTGTCTCTCTGCCTTGCCTGCACATTACAATAAGAATGGCACTGCTTCTAACTGAAGAGGGGGTACCATTTGAACAGTATTTGTACCCTGAGATTAAGGCTGCACTATTCAACAGGCTGGATGAGACTTCAAGTCAAATTGGATTTGCATTAGTGTGATATTAAAATTGAACATTGGGACATGAATAGCCTTAAAATGTATTAAATTGTTAAATTAAGCACCGTGAAACAGGGTAATCCTTAACATATACTAATCCAGGCTTAATTTTTGCTTTTAGCTCTTTGCTTGTATAAAGGTTTATGGTATTATAATGACTTGATTATGTGGTGCCTTAGCTGCCTAATGACTGGAACAGACTCCCAGGATTACAATTCCTGCCCCAAACAATTACAATTCCTGCCTTCCTTACAACCCGTGCCTTCTGAATGGATTTCAGTGACATTAGTTTCATACGTCTTGAATTTTTGAAAACTTCATTT
The DNA here is from genome assembly GCA_028566355.1 of Doras micropoeus. Taxonomy (NCBI): domain Eukaryota; kingdom Metazoa; phylum Chordata; class Actinopteri; order Siluriformes; family Doradidae; genus Doras; species Doras micropoeus. The sequence continues at coordinate 10,637,306 of JAOUQY010000038.1, read as the reverse complement.
AATCCATCACCAGGTATAATCGTTGCAGTATTCTGTCTGTTTTGGAGTCTGTATATTCTGTACTGCCAGTTCTGGGTAGCCGTATCTGCCCTATATTTTCCTCCTCATAATGAAGTCCCATACCGACCAGCCGTGGATGATGATGACCAGCGGGTGGCTGCTGTTGAAGCTGCAGGACTGCAGGGTGTGGGCCTGGAAGAGCTCTACAGTGCAGGCATCTTCTATTTCCTTCTCATGCGTATACATCCTGAACATGGATTTAGGCTCATAGTGTGTTTTCGTCTTCAACTCTGTAACAGAGTCAAACAAACACTGTGCTAACTATTTTATAAAGATGTTGGTGACTAATGTTTTTTCATGCTTTTGCAACAGGAGATTTGTATTTTTTTTTATTTTCATCTAATTTGTTGATTTATTTTATTCGAATCCTGTGCCAATATTTGTTGCCTCACCACCACTTGTACTGAGCTTTGTTATTTTTTTTTTCATTTCATACATAATGGTGCAATCTTATAATTCAGTACGAATTTTGTTTATCCAAGTCAAATAAGAAAAGAAAATTAGAGAAACTGGAAATACAAAACTACTCTGCTGCCTGGTCAACACTGGCTACATAAAATATGCAAAACCAACATGGTGACAAATAAGCAGACAGATTATCTACGGTATATTTGTTGTCCTTTCCCCTCTGCTCTTCTCCCTCTACACCAACGACTGCACCATGCTCCATGGATCCAGCTGTTAAACTCTGAGTTCATCAGACTTATCCAAGACGTCAACCAGTATGCGAATCGGCTGGTGCTTTGGATGCAGTCAGATCAACATGAAGCTAAGTACTCTCAAGAACTTGGAGAAGCCAGTGGAATTTAGGGGACACCCCTAAGCACTGCTCCATCTCACAATCCCTCTCCAACAGCCCTGTGTCGACTTTCCAGTTCTGTCATTTCCCAAGACCTGGAGTGGCAGACCAACATCAACTCCATCTTCAAAAAATGGCCCAGCAGAAGAAGCACTTTCTGCAGCAACTAAGGAAGTATGGTCTGCCACAGTAGCTGTTGAGACAGTCCTACACCACAGGCACTGAATCTGTCTTGTGCACATCCATCACGGTCTGGTTCAGAGCAGCCACAAAACAGGATAGAAGCAGACTGCAGTGAACAGTAATGGAAAAAAAAAATCCCAGATGCTCCCCTGCTCACCCTACAGGACTAGTATTCTTCAAGAACCACAAATAGGTCAGAGAAATGATTAGTTTCCTCACACCCTTTTTCAGTGTCTCCCCTCCAGCAGAACCCTGTACACAAAAACTACCAGACACAGGAGCAGTTTATTTCCTCATGCCATCACGCTGATAAAAAGCTGACCAGTACCATCTGCTATGCTCTAGCTACTGTTGTTTCTGTAGATAGATATCACTCCTCCACATAAACAAATTATGTATAGTAGAAACCCCATTTACAGAAAAGTTGGAACACTTTCTTAAAATACAATAAAAAGTGAGTGTTTTCAGTGTTTTCAATGACAAACTCAATAATGTTTGTTAAATATAAACAAATTTAGAAATGGATGCCTGTAACACACTCAAAAAAAGCTGGGACAGAGGCATGTTTACCACTAGGTCTCTTCAGCATCGTTTGGGAATTGAAGATACTAATTGTTCCAGTTTTGCAAGTGGAATTTTTGCCCATTCTTGCTGTTGTTGAGCTGCTCAACAGTCCGTGGTCATTGTTGTCTGATTCTCCTCTTCATGATACCCATACATTTCCAATCAGATCTGAGACAGATCTGGACTGCAGGCAGGCCTGTCAAGCCACACTGTTATAACTCGTGCACAATGATACCTGCCATTGTCCTGCTGAAGTAGACATTGAGTTCCTGGGAAAAGACGTCATCTTGATGCTAGCATATGTTTCTCCAAAATACCAGTATAAGCCTCCACATCAATGGTACCTTCACATATATGCAGATCACCCAGGTCATAATACAGTTTCACGTTGCATTTCTTGATGCAGTGGTGGTCTGTATTAAGTGACAATTATTTTCCTAAGTACTCCCAAGTCCACGTGTTTATGTCCATCATGAAAGCATAACAGTTTCTCAAACAACACCACCTGAGGGCTCGATGGTCACACATTCAGCAGCGGTTTCTGCCCTTGGCCTTTAAGCACTGAGATTTCCCCTGACTCCCTGAATCTTTTCATGATATTATGAACTGTAGATGGGGAAAGACCTAAATTCTTTGAGAAACATTGTATTTGAACTGACTGACAATTCTCTCATGACGTTTGGCACAAAGTGTTGAACCACGACCCATCCTTGCTTGGAAAATCTAAGCCTTTTATACTCAATGTTGATGACCTCACCTGTTACCAGTTACACTGTTAATTGTAAAACCTTCCAGTCCTACTTGTATAACCTTTTCTGTCTTATTTTGCCTCTGTCCCGACTTTTTTTTGAGTGTGCTATCATAGAAAACACTGAACATCTTTTCTTTGTCTTTTTGTCTGTTAAATAAAGGTTCAGGTCAATTAACAAATCTCAGCCTTTCTGGAAATAGGGTTTGTACAAATTCATTCCCATATAAAGTATGATGCACATTATTGTAGTTTGCATGACCACACACACATGCATCTTTATGTATATTCTTTGTCTTTTATAAAATTGTTTTTGTCTTTGTCAATTACAAAATATTTTGTATTGTCTATAGAGAGTCTGTAGACCCCAACTTCCAGAACCAAATTCCTGGTGTGTTAACATACTTGGAAATGAATCTGATTTTGATTACTGATTTGGGTATGTGGGCTAGAAGCTGATGTGTGCTCATGTGGCTCTTCCAAAATCTTGATGTTTCATGACACTGCATATAAAGAGATGTGATGAGTTAAAGTGAGCATGGGTGCTACTGTATTTTCCAATCCACTTTATCAATCCATCAATCCAAATGATAACCACCCACCTGGTGTTGTGACTTCAGCCTGTGCAAATATTTCTGTGTAAGGAACAGTAAGTACACTTCTGTACACTTATGTAACCGTTTTGTACTGAGGTGCCTGCTGACTGTAATTCCAAGCGTATATATGTCTAAGCATCTTTGTTATGAGGAAATGCGAATATTATTCATATTATTAGCACTTATTATTTCTGAAATTTAAAACATGATTCCCTGGAATCAATGAACTTGATTTGAAAATTGGATTTGTCCAAAATTTTCTTCATTTTTCATTTTCTGAATAAACCAATTTGATTACAGTTGTCTAATATGAGATTTCCAAATGAGTTCATGTGAGTTATGGACCTACTCCCCTGTCTGTTCATAACAACATTAATAATAAACATTAATTTAGTTAGCAATGCGGTTTAGAAAGCTAGCACTAACATAATAACTTCTGGTTAACTGGGGCTGTATGGTTAACTCTACAATATATTTGGATGAGTACCTTTAATATGCTTTAGCTACTGTATGTCTTGTCGTGTTTTGGCTATGACTTCACAGTTTGATTTGACACTTTCTGCATTCTCCAAGGGCAGCACGATGCCACAGTGGGTAGCGTTACTGCCTCACAGCTCCAGCTTATCTGGCTCTATCCTGAGTTAGATTTAATCTCTATGTGGAGTTTTGCATGTTCTTCCTGTGTTTGCATGGCTTTCCTCTGGGTCCTCTGGTTTCCTTCCACTGTCCAAATGGAAAATGGCTGCCCCTATACACCGATCAGCCATAACTTTAAAACCACCTTCTTGTATCTACACTCTTTGTCCATTTTATCAGCTCCACTGACCATACAGATAGAGCCTGTAGTCCTTCTGTTTCTCTGCAGACATTTTTATGCTGTTCTTCAGTGGTCAGGACCCCCACAGGACCAGCACAGATCAGGGTGGTGGATGATTCTCAGCACTGCAGTGACCCTGATGTGGTGGTGGTGTGTTAGTGTGTGTTGTGCTGGTATGACTGGATCAGACACAACAGTGTTGCTGAAGTTTCTAATCACTTTGTCCACTTACTGTCCCCTCTATTAGACACACCTACCTAGTTGCTCCACCTTGTAGATGTTAAAGTCAGAGACAGTAACTCGTCTGTTGCTGCACAGTTTGCGTTAGTCGTCCTCTAATCCTTCATCAGTGCTCACAGGATGCTACCCACAGGACACTGTTGGCAGGATATTTTTGGTTGGTGGACTATTCTCAGTCCAGCAGTGACACTGAGGGATTTAAAAAGGGATTTCAGCAGCACTGTAGTGTCTGATCCAATCATATCAGCACAACACACTTAATCATATCAGTATCAGTACAGCAGAGCTGACAATCATCCACCACCCAAATAATACCTGCTCTGTGGTGGTCCTGTGGGGGTCCTGACCACTGAAGAACAGCATAAAAGGGGGCTAAAAAAAAAACAGATGGACTACAGTGTCTATCTGTAAAACTACAAAGTGCACCTGTATGGTCAGTGGAGCTGATAAAATGAACAAAGAGTGTACATACAAGGAAGTGGTTTTAATGTTATGGCTGATCAGTGTATGTGAATGAGTGTGTGAATGCATGGTGTTCCTGGGATAGGGTCTGGGTGTCTGCAACCTTGACCAGGATAAAGCAGCTCCTGAAGATGAATTAATGTATTCGCCAATGCAACACTACCAGAGTACTAATGTGCACAGAGGCATTTTTTTCTTCAGCAACACTTTATGTCAAATTATGCAAACGCAAGCCAAATGAACTTCACCGCTCAAACAAACTTCAAAGCCTTAGAGCCGACTTTTAAATGTGAAACATTGACTGCATAGATTTGACACTGTACGGTGAGCCCTGGCCTTCTAATATCTTTTTCTTTGCTGTTTTTTTGACACAATCTGGTTTTCACTGTGCCTGCTTTATAGTACACAGACTGCTGATCTCTGACTACTCATCACTTTTAATAGCATAAATTAACTTACCAGATAATGCATGGGTGTTGGTAAGCAAGAGTTATATTGCAAAATGTATTGCATGAAAAGCAGGTCATTAGTAATCACTCACCTGCTCTGTTTCCTCTTTCTCTTCTCCCATCACACAGGCATGAGGTAATTAGCAGGAAGGGTAGCACGTTAACCACGTGCATTCTGCACCACTAGTCTTCAAGGGCTTGCTAATGCAACAACTAATGGCAGGTTTCTTCTTAATGTTGAATATTATGCATCTATCTATCTAGGCACCCTCAGGCATTTATCATTCTCTCAGGGAAAGAGGGCAGATGTGGATATGTGTCCCAACATAATGCAGGAAAGGGCCACTTCATGGAAATGCAGAAGGTTGGGTGGAAACTGGGAGGGTCCTGGGTGCAAAGGCACTCTGAGAATAATCCACGTGTTCAACTGTGAGTTACAAAACCAGTGAGTAATAGAAATGGGAGGGAGGGAGCGAACTCAATGCACATTTTTAGTCCAATATATTTTATTACTTTGAATTGAGTTCTCTGCATTAAGGCAATGATTTACCACTGTGTAAAATAGCCATGCACTTTGTAGGTGACAGCAGGACTCATAAGGCTTGCACTGTTATTGAACTGCTGTTGTCTGAAGCTAAATAACTGCACTGGATCAATAATCCCAACTGCACTGGCTTTATTCATACCAGTACAGAACATGTGAACTCTTCCTCAGTTATGTAATCACAATGCTGAAAGCTTCAAATGCCTCAATGCTTTTGATATATTTAAACATATAAAGAAATGTGCGCATATAATATTGTATTAAGCAGTAAACAGAAAACTAGTAAACATTACATCAAAATCTTAATGTGTCCTTGCACTTAATTAGGCATACATTTTCTTCACGGTCATGCAGTTTTCTAAAGAGGATTGGTGATTGTTCCAGACTTGTTGGAGAACTTGCTTCAGTGGTTCTGCAGTTTGACTGACAAAGACAGAAGCAGACGTCCTGGCCGTTTTATCAGACAGGTGTTCTATTACTGATTATAGCCCACTTTATAATATAGTACAAACATTTCTCTGTTACACTGAATCTAAGGTCAAGTCATTTGCACAGTTCTGTATATTTGAACAGTACAATCATCTGATTTCTGCATTTATCTGAATATTCAAGTGATCAAGCAAGGAGCCACAAGAGCTGCATTATGAATAATGTAGTAATCCTGGCCCTGTATAACATGAAAGTGCTGTGTCTGGGAATGTGTGCAAACATAGCCAGCTAGAGAAAAGCTGACCTGGATGCATTAAACACTACACACTTGCTCACCATGGCTCAAAAAAGACAGCATTTTGTTCAAATTACAACTACAAAATCGATTTTTTTTACAGTTATCAGATTAACACTGGTGTTAATAGTGTAAGGGCTTATACACTAAGACCATATTGGTCTTTAGCATGGAGATTCATAACTGGAGTTATATATTGATGATGCTCTTTTTATTGGACAAACATCCTGTATTTCTGATGACCAGATGCTGGTGCAAACATCCATAATTCTGGTCAATGATTATATGCAACATAATGGAACCATGTTGTAGCTTTTTATTGTAAATGAAAACATGTATTTACATTTTTAATAATGTTCCTTTTGCAGAAATATCAACTTTATGTTGGAATACAAATACATGAATCTTATGAATGTTTGCTTTTCCAAACACTGTACTTTTGTGCACTTCTGACTCCTCTACAATATGCCTACGATAGCTTGATCAACTATAAGCCTTGTTTTTAGATGAGAAAAGCTGGTGTTTGACTTTTGATGCATAGTAATTATGGGCAGGGTCAAAAACAGTTAAAGAACTGTGACATCATCATTTTGCATTGTTTTTTACATGCGTTAGTTAATTAGCTTTGAAGTTTGGAAATGCAAAGTTAATATGTACACTTAAAACACTGTCCAGTCAGTGCATCTTACAGTCCAATACGCTTTGGTAGATAGCAGTTTTAACTCCAGGAACAGAACAGATATGTAGTGAACTCAAAACATAGGATCACTGTGACCCAGATTCATGAGCAAACAATTTCTCTGTATCAGGTGCATAGGGCCTGTCTGGTCCAAATTGATTTCAATTAGTACAGGGGACATCTGTTAATATTCAGAATACATGCTGAGTAAACACTCATTACCTTTAATTAGGTTATGAAAAATTGCATTCCATGAGTAAGATTTTTGTTCATTTACGAACTAATGTCAGAAGATATCATTGCCATACCATTCAACTGTATGTGGTTATTATGTGCCCGAATTAGCATTTGAAGTGAAATCTATTTTTATTTGGAAACTGTTGTTATTTGGGTGAATGTGACCAGGCATTGGTGAATTTACAGGGGTTAGACAATGAAATTGAAACGCCTGTCATTTTAGGCCACAATAATTTATTAGTATGGTGTAGGGCC
>JAOUQY010000038.1:10600728-10611212 GCA_028566355.1 Doras micropoeus | reverse complement strand
GAAGGTGTGACCGCTTGATGTGGAAAGATGAACAACATCCTGATGGCCTCTCTTTCTCTCTCTCTCTCTCTCTCTCTGTCTGTGTGTGTATGATAAAGTGTTTTTGAGTTGTGAGGCAAATGGACTTTGAACGTTTTTCACGTTCATGTGTGATAGAGGAACTTAAAGGAAACAGACATGGCAACCAAGTTCACAACCTCAGCAAAACTCCGCCAGTATGTCCCTAACACACACAGCGTTTATGTAAGTCCAGCTGGACGCAAATGAACACTGGACCAGTTAATTAGGCTAAACAGTATAACAATGAGCCTACACGAGATTACAAATATAGTAGCAATGAAATATATGTTTTTTTTTCATTTACTGCGACTTCCAAGAATTAAGTTAAAGTGGGAAAAAAGGTTCTGTCCAGTCCATAATGTGTTGGCTATTCCAGGATCTAGTCAGTATAGGAAGCAAAAAGGTTAGTAAATTAAAGATGAATAAAAAAAAGTCACACAGAAGTGGTTTTCCTGTAAATAGTACAGTAGGCTATTTAGATTTTTTTAAACAAAGAAAAAAATCGAGTCGCATCCTAATTTATCTTAATAAAAAAAGGTCTGATCATAACAGACACAAAGCTGAATGTTTATAGCTTAATTACATTTCATTTTTTCATTTCATTATCTTTATATTCCTATTTCAGGGTGACGGGAGAGCCGGTGCCTAGCCGGCAGCTTAGGGCGCAAGGCAGGAACAACCCTAGACAGGGCGCCGATCCATCGTAGGGCACACACACACACACACACACACACACACACACACACACACTATATCTTAATTTATAGCTTAAATATATTTATAATTCTCAGTTAACTTGAAGACTCAGTGACTCAGCCCTCAGACTGCTCTGTACCCCGTGGCGCGGATCTGTGCCTCTTTAAGCTACTCCTGGAATAAAACAGTGACTTTTTTTTGCCTGATTCGACTCCCTTCACTGACTCGTTTTACTTTTTCAATTCTCTTAAACAATCACGTTCAAGCGCAAATATACACACGAAGCCTATTTACAATCGAATCAAATTCTTTACAACATTCAATGATTATTCAGTGGAGCGACTTTGCAACGACTTTCGGTTTGCTCGGCTCGCAGCAGGAGTCATGCAGGAAGATCCGATTCTTCCGCGACTCGCCCATCACTGAAAGTGGGTGGTATCTGCCAGAGAGAAAGAGTAGGTTTATGTAAATGTTGGATTTTAATGATATCAGGGGGACGGCCCCTGTATCCGCGGCCCAATAAAACATGGACCCAATGCCGACACCTGCTTATAAACACAGGAAGGAGTCCAAAGTCCTAAATTCTCCGTGAAGTCGGTGTTGGGATTTGTGCGCGCGGGCCACAGCATGACCTCCAGCGCAGTGCAGCTCCCCGGCGGGCTGAAGGCGGACCCCGCGGCGCTCATGGCATCCTTGCAGCTAATGCCCTCACCCGTGCCTAACCCGGAGATCAAGTACACCAAGGTGGGTAAGAGCGCTCCGAGCAGAAGTGTAACGAGCTGGAAAGGTTCTGGAGCGCGGCTTTAAACCCAGGGTTTGCGCGCAGTTTGGACGCCAGGCGCATCAGATATTCATTCCCAGACGTGGGATTAAACTTAAAGTCGAAATTTGCGAAAATGTTTATATCCTGTTTATCCTGTTTATAACTTTATTACGCTCCTATTGTGTGGCAGTGTAAACCAGGAAACCCGGCTGTATTTATTCATAAGATTAAGTGCATTGTGTTTAATGTTTACCGTGCGCCCTTTTTTTTTTCTATTTGTCATTATTAAGAATGTGTGTGTATGCGTGTGCGTGTGCGTACGTGCACGCGCGCGCGCGTCCTCGTGTGCGTATTGGAGACTTGCACTGCCACCCTCCACGGCTTCCTATCAGCCGTGCCTTTAAATTGCTATTACTTCTTCTCCCCTTTTTAACACTATGGATGTGTGCACACTAATGGCTTACAGATCCACTCTGGTGCCACTTTTTTTTTTTTGCCCACAAAAGCACCCGGTGTTGTTCTCCATTCTCCACCATGGTTGAACTTTGGAGGAGATAACCGTCTTATCTACTTTCTTCAAGCACGCAGCTATAAGAGCTCCCACGCTACAGCAGATTCAGAACTAAATGACAAGCCTATTTTCCTATTCTGTACATCCTGTGTAGAAAGTTGAAAGTGTGTGTGTGGCAATGTGGTTGCACAGGCTTCATGCAGGTCTTGTAAAAAGCAGAGGATGTGCAACCTGTGAACACCAGAACACTTTAATACCCAGGTTCAGGCTTAAGAAGTGATGTTCTGATCTCTCAAAACAATATCGGTTACTTAATATGTTTGCGTAAAAAGTTTTGTCCAGCCATAGAAAATACATTCTTGTCGTAAAGTAATAAACCATGGTAATACACAAGCTGAAGGGGAAAGTGCTCGATGTGGCTGCTGATTTAAGGGGAATAACTTTATTGCTCTGTGATAGTACTGGCACACGGTACAGTAGGAACAAAGTCCACTGGCTGTGATAGATAGATAGAGAGTCAGGGCTTCCAGGGATATTTGCAGTCTTCCGAATGAATTTATCGCCACAAGTACACACTTACACCGACTCACGTGTAATCTGAGTGTGTTCCGAGGGAAGGGAGTATGAGCTTGGGGTAGAGTATGACTCGGTGGACGAACCCTTAGGAATTTGAATTATCCACTGTGTGTCGTTTGTAGAGGGGTAGCGGTTCTGATTTATGGCTTCTACTTACATGAGCACTTCTTACAGCCTGTTACTGCTTCTTTTCCCATAGTTGCTTTCGGCATGCTGGATTTCAAAAGGACGTTAAGTCACATTAAAGATACTCTGTTTGTGGCACGAAACAATTCTGACCAGAACATTATCCAAGTTTAGATGCATCCAAGAATTTGGTCTGATTCCTGGGCTTGATTTAAGATGTGACTCAAGGGGGGTATACCACATACTAATTTCAACTCAACAGCAAAAATCGTCCCACTAAAATTCTCATCCTTGCTTGCTAATCCTTTTTTATTCATGTCATCATAATGCCATATAATGTAAGATATCTGTTATCAGTAACCTTCAGAATATATCAGCTCGTTATTTTATGTATGTTATTTCATGTCTGCTAATATCAATCATTTATTTTTTACCTTTCCATGTAAGCGTTTAAGGCAAAGCAATTTCAGGAAAATGGATATATACTATATAGATATGTAGAGACATCGCCAACCCCTCTGTCATTTGAACTTACCATTTCCCTCAGATTTTTTTTCCCTGACCACTGTTGAAAACTAACATTATTCTAGAGCCTTTTAAACATACCGTAACACCCCCCTTCTTCTTTTCCTGCCAGTGTAGTCCCAGCCAGCTGTAGTAGCTCTGCCAGATCTACTAAATCACTCCCCTATCAGCACTACCAGTATGTGAGGCCTCTTTTGATGCTTGTGTAGTCTCCCACGTTGTGTACACACATATAGATCGCACGAAATGTTTTCATACGCGGAAAAACAAAATTGTTCAAAGTCCGAGTGTAACGAAAGTGTTTTTATTATGTGTTCACATGCCACAAAGAAAGACACTCTTCTCATTTTTTTGGCTCTCCATTGTTACTTAGTAATAATTATTTTTCCTTACTGCTTTGTCAGAAGGTACATTTTTGTTCCCCATACAAAAGATATACAGTAATAGCAGTCCAATTATGTATCTTAAATGAATTTTAAAAGAATTTTACATCCTCTAGATCCTGTAACTCGTCCATAGAATCTCGGCAACAAGTGTTTTTTTTTTATCCTAGTTTGATATATATTTTTAGCAAAACGGTTAATGTCATCTATACAGAAAGTGAATGATAGTCAGAAAATCAACTCAACACCATGGGTACATACTGTATGTTAGATTTAAAATATTTCAATGTACAACAGCTCATAACAGCCAGATCGCTTCCCATGACAGTATCCCTTCCAATATCACTTGAGAAAAGATGCTTCAGATTTTTAGCACCCCACTTGAATGTGTGGCCTGTCCTTAACTCACCTGGTCACCCAAAGAAAAGGTGAGACAGGGACACACACTTGTGTTTATAACCTGACACTGTTTTCACTCCCTCTCCTGGCAATACAGGGCGTGTTTTTGTGTGTGTGTGTGTGTGTGTGTGTGTGTGGACTTGAGATTAGATATAAAGATCGAATTTATCTGCCTTCTGGACTGATTGCCTGTTTAGATTGAGCCTTACATACCACAGACATGCAGTGTTGAAATTCTAGCTTATATTCCCTCCTGTATTTAGGAGTCTCTGCATTTCTGTGTGTGTCTGAACTCCCTCAGAGGTGCAGATAGAGAGAGAGAGATAGATGTGCAGAAAGAGCGAGAGCGCGGGAGAGCAGCTCTGCTGAAGGTGCACTCTGTTTGTGCTCTGGCCCGCTGGTCTGATAGCAGCTCAGAGGAAGCCATAAATTAACCTCCTCCGAAAGGGGAATTATTGATGTTTTCTCTGTTTGCGGCTCTCAGATGGCAAGAAAGGCGGGAAAGAGACGGAAGGAGAGGTACACGAATTTGCGCATTTAGGATAATTGATTGAGGACCTTTCCATGGAAGAGAGACTGGGAGGAATCTGGGCTAATTTTACCTCCCATGATGATGATGATGATGATGATGATGATGATGATGAAGATGTACTCACACTATTCTGGGACTGAAGTTGACATCTTAAGAGAGTAAATCTTAACCCTCAAGGGGCGGGCTGGGGGATGGGTTGGTATCAGAGTTCACTCAGTCAGTCAGATAGAACCAGAGACTATTAGTCTTACACAATGATTCGTTTATTATTAGAGTATTATTGCTATGGACAAATATTAAATGAGATCATTTCACTATTGTTTAAAAATACATATTATGGGAGAATAAAGTTCTAAATGACAAAATTATCAATCCATACCGGATATATATATATATATATATATATATATATAAATTAGTCATTATTATTACACCCCCCCCCCTTCTCTCTCTCTCTTTCTTTCTATGTCTCATTTTAGCACATCAGCTCATTTCATGACCAAAATATACTTCAACAATCAAAACACACAAACACGTCTTTTATCAGTAAATCAGTACACGAGAGTACGAGGACAGGGAAACGTCGTGTTGTCACATGCATATGTCTACACGTTTTCTTTATAGGCTGCATGAAATGTGGAGCAAAATAATAAAAAAAATGCGCTTACAGTTTGGTCCAAATAGAGCTTACCCATATAATTAATTAATTATAAAGAAAAAAATATATAAATAATTATAGGATAAACAGCTGCATTGCCTTTTGACCCATATATAAAGTAAGTTAACCTTTGTGCAAACTTTTAAATGCCTGTAATATAATTCAGCATGTGAGTATTTCACTTTGGCATCCTCTGAGTTAATATTTTACATCATGCAACACTGTAGTTCACATATTTTGACTGATAAGGAGGCCTACAATGTTGAAGTGTAAGTTAATCACTCATGTGGATGAGGAATTCATGCAGGAGGACTGAGAAGTGGATTAATATTAAACGTATCAGTTTGAGTATATTTAGAGTGTTTGAAGCAGGACTCACTGTGGCTTTGCAGAGCGTGTAATATCTGCCCCGGTGAGTCCTTCTATATATTGTGTTACACATCTTGATTGCGTGAAGCGCTCAGTTGTTGCTCATTAACGTCACTTTTTCGCTCTGCGTTAGCCGCTTATAAAATGCTGCAGCCTTCTTGCATTCACGCTTGAATTTCTTGCCCTCCATGTCAGCAGTTAAGGGTTTAAGCGTCCGGCCGGAGTGAGAGCTTTTGTAAACTAATCTGGGGGACAGCTTGTGTGAATGAGGTAGGCTCCATCAATCCGTCAGTGGGTGAGCTAGAGCAGCTGGGGGTGTTTGGGGCTCCCCTGCTCTGGGTGCTGTCCAGCAGGCTGTAATATATGGCTGTGTCTGACTGGGAGGGTCAGTGGCCCTGGCTCGCGAGAGCCTGCCCCCCACTTCTGGAGTTTTTCACTTCAAAACGTACCATCTCTCCCTGAGATCCACATCAAACAGCGCCCAAGGTAGAGGGTACACGCCGAAGCCGCTGATTTATTATAAGCAGCGCAGTAAGGACTCTCCCTATTGGTCTCTTGGGTTCCCTCTCATCTCTCCCTCTTGCTTAATCTCTTCTTTCTTACTTCTCCCTTTTATTGTTTTTGGCCTTTTCTTTATTTCTCACTCTCTCTGTGGGTAAACATGCCCTGAAAAGGTCTATTTGTCCTTGTCTCATCATGTTGTTTACCCTCATCTCTCCATGCCTAATTTTACAAAAATCACAAACTTCAGAGAGTCTAGCTAATTAATCCGTAAAGGCCGATTGGCGGGCATATTATTTTTGCACTGGAATGATTAAGTGAATCGCAGACGTTATTTATTTGTCTCTTCCATGTGCTTTTTGATACTGGGGTTGTATCACAAAAGTTACATTTCCACAGAGGAGGAGCTCTCCTAAATTGTTATATTATATAAATCGTTTGTATTTTCACCACAATGCAAACTGTTATTTCTCTAAAATAACAGAAGTGGGTACGTCATTTCAGGATGTGGCAAAATACAGTTCTTTAATGTTTTTTTTTTTTTTTCTTTGTTGTGTCAAGACTTTTAAAGCGCAATGGAAAGTGTTTGTTTTGTTGGTCACTGATAGAAAAAAAGGCTGTAGTAATATTCACCACCTCATTAATTCCTGGTTCTTTCCTGGAACTGCAGCCAGGAAGAGAAATCAGCCTCAATTTCTCCAGTGGAAATGCACCTAAATGCATATGAGCCTAAGGACAGCTTAGAGCCTTATTGCTGAAATGAAGCTGCACCATGTCACACCACAGAGAGAGGGGGGGAGAAGGTGAGGGCGTCAGATTCGAGTGAGATAATGTGAGTTTGTGTGAGACAGGGAAAGAAAAATGAAGTGCAAACTTTGTGAAAACGTGTGTTTTAATTTTTCATGCCGCTCCTTTGTCTGTAATGCTAACAATTACCAGTGTCTTGAAATGTGTCCAGTAACACAGCAAAAGGAGAAAGCTGCTTGATTGGAAAGGATATGAAACTTCCTGTGTGGACTGAGCCCACAGCTGCAGGTGCCCTCCTAGGATCCAACTGCCTCTGGAATTTTGGCCTGTTGCGTATAACCTCACATATAAATTTCATTTTTTTATTTTTCACTTGTCTCTACTAAAAAAAAAGGCCCAGAAATAAATGCCATTAAATATTCCTCATCTGTTTTAGCTGAGAACGTGCTGGGGGCCAAACAGATGTTGCACTGGCCCCATCGTGAGCTTTGGCATCCTCTGCCCCCGCGGTCCAGCTGAGCCTCGAGAGAGAGCGAGCGGATCAGCGTTACTGCGGCCGCTAGGGTCTCAACTTTCTCCTTCCTCACCGGCTGCAGGGTCCAGAGGAACTCCCTCTTCCTGTGTGAAGTAATAGGCTCGATCAGAACCCCAGCGTTAAGTAGAAGCAGAGTGTTGTACACATCGCGTGCTGTAACTCCCACTCCCAAAATCTGTTTATAATAGGTGCATCTCATCACTGTGTTAGTGCTGCAAACAAGGACTGTCAGGAGCCAGAGATTGGCAGTCTTAAGAGAAAAGCGCAGAGCTTTCTAAATGCTTGCAGCTGGTCTGTAACATGTGCATGCAGACCCAGTGTGTCCTCACTGTCCACTTTTCCCATCAGGCCCAGCTAACTTGTTAGATGGTGACACAACACAACACAACACAACAGTGTCCCCGTTTGTACATCTGGCCATGCATACTAAATGATGAGAAAACTGCCTTGCAATAAATTATTTTATCTAAACTATTTCAGATAGTTCTTTTTCTTACTATTCTCTCATTGCTCTGCTGCCTAAACACAAAAGTTGCAGATCTTAGTCTACCAATAATGTCTTCACTATTCATCCCTGAGAATAGTGTTTTGATCTCCCATGTCGCCTCTCTGACGTCTCTGGGAACACTGCAAAGAAAAGTAAAACGTTGATCGATCTGAAATTTTGCACCTTTGCACTTGCGCTCTAAGCCTTTTCTTTTTTGCCGAAGCAAAAGTGCAGTTTAGCGAAACCTCGAGTGTTGATTTACGGTGCAGCCCTGTCGCCCTTAATCAACTCTCTCAATAGGACGAGACAAAAGTGGGAGCGCCCCCTGAGCTCAGGGAAGTCTGGGCCAAATGGCCTCCGACGCTTGCGCTTTTCTAGCCGTGATTTAGATGGCGGCTCGGCCCTCTGTGCTGGTCGGAGGTGCCGTTAGCGTGGGGCTATGTCGTGCATTCTTCCCCTCTCGCCTGATTTAGGGCGTTCCAAAAGAGCGACCCCTATAAATTTAAAAACTAATTCTGGGCTCCATAGGGCTTTCTGTTTTTGTAACGCACAACGAGGCCACTGACACTTTTATGAAGTGCTCTTAATGAGCACCCGATTAAAGGTGATGTAAGGCGAGTGAGAGAGAGGTTGGATCTGTGTGCTGTCAGAGCTGAAGAGGGAGTTTAATGCAGATTCATTGAAAGGGAATTGCAGAGTGGTACAGGCTGATACTGAAAACTTACAACATCTGTGAGTCAGTTATTCATGCCCAAGGTTTCTTCCTTGAAGTCAGGCCAACTTTTGGGGAGAAAAAGCAAAAAAAAAAAAAAAAACAGCAAAATGGAGAGACACTGAAAGCCTTGAAGCTGTTCCAAATGAACATTTTATACATCCTAGAACATAAACACTGCATACGATTTACAGCCAATTAACTTGTACTTAAGCCTGAAAGTTTATGCTGGTAAACACACCGAAGGGCTCACAAAGCTCAAGGCAGCAGGACAGCAGGACAACTTGGCACCAGGATTTGTTTGAACCAAAGATCTTCCTCTGCCTGAGTGTGAGTAAATGTATATGTTTGCAACTCGGAGCCAGAACGTGTTTTTATAACACCTCATCCGTCAGAGCAGCTGCCGGCAACTAAAAACAATTTCCAAGCAATCCCAGTTTGCACAAGCCGAGCGTGCCGATTGGCTGCTGGAGCGCCGGCGTAATCCGTTTACACACTGCAGGGCTCGGATTAAATATTTGGCCCTGCTATCAAATCAGATCACACCTGACACGTCTGGCACAGAACCAGACCTACATGGGGTTTCGTTGGTGCAGAACACAACTTCACATCTTCCACTTGGTGCTACAGAGACGTATTTTGGTTTGGCCATTGATCGAGCTTGAAAAATGCCGGATTTGGAATCCGAGGCGGTTGTTTAACGGACCACTTCCTTTAACACATCGCAGAGCCAGAGTGCCGCACGTGTTTTATGATCTCGTAAACGAGCAGCAATGTTGTGAAATCTGTGCGTGTGTGTGTGTGTCTGTCTGTGTGTTTGAGAGCACTTGAGTGTCTGTGTGAATATGTACTGTATATGTGTGAAACTGAGTGTCTGTTTGAGAAAGTGAGGGTGTGTGTGCTCTTCTGTGTGTCAGACAGAGAGTATATTGTATGTAAGTAAAAGTCAGTGTGTATCCATAGTGTGTGTGTGTGTGTGTGTGTGTGTGTGTGTGTGTGTGTGTAATAGGGATTTATTTCCTCCTGCTCCCCCGCTACTCTCTGTCCGGTGGCTGCATCACTCCCCAGAGACAAATCCTGCAAACAGTCCTGCAGATTCCCAGAGATTCTTCCTTCCAACACACACACACACACACACACACACACACACACACACACACACACACACACACACGACTGACTATCCTTTTCTGGACCTCCTACTGACATAATTATTAATATATTAATATATAATACACCTAAACCTAACCCTTACTTCAATCTCAGTAACCAAATCTTATGACTTGTTTGGTTTTTATATAAAATCTGCAGTTTTGGTTTCATCGTGGGGACTCTCCGTATGTGCCCACAAGATAACTTAGAATTATTTCAAGATTTAAAATGGTCACACTTGTATCTGTTGATGTCTTTAAAATGACAATAATGTTTTTAAGAGTGTAACTAGACACACTGCATAGTGGTAAATGATACTGTGAAATAATACCGCCACATAAAGTGAGAGAAAGAGCAAGGATGAACTGAAATAAGCATACCAAATGTCAAAATTGTTGCTTAAGCAGGTCTTGAGATAATGAAATGTGTCAGTTGCAGCGCCCCAATGGAGGAAATTGCATGAAATGTAGTGTGCGTCTAAAGACTGTGCTAGTGATACAGGGTGTGAAATTTTGTTTGATCTTTTACATCAGAAGATATTGGCCAGTGAAATCCTAGAGTTTGGATTTGAACATTATTCAGTAGGTGGTGCGACTTTCCAGCTCTAATTTTAGGCAAATCATTTTTGAGCTATTGCCCAAAAAGAGCTTTGAGACTTCAGAGGTAGAAGCAAAGTTTAGATTTTCATATATGAGCATTTCAAGGGTGTTCCGTGACTACTTCAGCAAAACCTCAAACTTATGACAGCAGCA
>JAOUQY010000038.1:10460411-10474752 GCA_028566355.1 Doras micropoeus | reverse complement strand
TGCAGAAAGTTCAGTATTTTCTCTGGTGCTGTTTTAAAAAGTTCTTGCAGACTATTTTTTCCAAGAATATTTTGTCTGTCTTTGTTAAAAATTGGGCATTCTGAAAGGAATACTGAAAGAGAGAAAGAAAAAAAAACCCCACCAGAAACCGAAATGGGGAATGGTAGTACAATACCTGCTTAAAGTCTTCCAAAGATGACTGCAGTTTACGGAGCTTCATTTCATATTGCTCCTTTAGTTTATCCACCTCCTGGTCGTGAGTGGACACCTCCTCCTTTAGCGCCCCCTTCAGAGCGGTCAGCTCCCTCTCGCGCCTCCTCAGCACCTCGTCCTGCTCCTCTTTCTCCATCATCGCTTCCTGTAGATCCAGCTTCAGCTGCATGAGGTCCTGAGGAGGTGCAGAAAGCGTTACATCAATAATAATCTACAAAACTGATAACCAAGATGAAAATATACACTAATAATATAACACGCTGGAATAATGATGATACAAATACATTAGAATTTCAATTATGAGAATCATGTGGATTCAATTATGTGGATTGCTGAAATTTCAATTATTAGAAATTTAAATATCATGTATTTATTCAAATTCCTTTTTCCTAGGCTAACGAAATATCTTAAACAAACAATCAGCCCTAGTGTATATTAATAATATGACAGGCTTGTTTATGCGCAGTTCACCTCCATCAAGGACTCCTTCTCTGCACTGTCTGATTGCAAGCGTTTGGCTCCGTCCAGCTCATCATGCATCTCTGAGAGCTGATCCTGCAGGTCCCTGATCTCTGTCTGATACTGTTCTTTCTCCATCTTCACCTGGAAAAGCCTGCAAAACACATGTGCATGCACACACACACACACACAGTCTGAACACCTGCACTCTGTAATATCTCTGACTGGCTACTGATGGAGTATTTACAGCCTATTAAGCATTGACTGCATTTGTATCACACACACACACCTGTACCTCTTCCACCTGCCTGAGAAACTGAAGGTAAGACATCTGCGAGAGGCTCTATATAATAGTAATAGTACTCACTTAATGACTAAACAGACAAGCCATTATGGTACAGACAGAAAAGGATTGTGAATGGGATAACTGCAACTGGTCAGCACAATCCAATATCTGTGTCATTAATACTATACCATAGGTGATATGATTTTTTTTTCCTCCAAGGAAATACAGTATTACGCATTATGCCGCTCTTAAATGTTACCAGCTGGTTGAGAACCTTAGAAGAGCCCTGACTCCTCACTTTTTATTCTGTAACAGCTCTTTAGTCTTTTGTATCATTTGTATTGTATTTGTATTGTTTTCTTTTATTGAATCTAAATGCCTTTTACTGTTTATTTTGACTTTGTACAGCACTTTGAATTGCCCTTGTGTATGAAAGGTGCTCTATAAATAAACTTGCCTGGCCTGGCCTTAGACTTGTGCTTGCTGACTATCTACATAAATTTGGAATCTTTCTGTTGTATCTTTTACCTAGGTAAGTGTGGTTCTATGAGAATGACCTGGATACCTTCTACGCATGTTGAGAGCTTCCAAGAAAATCAATAAGTGACACATTTGCAATAAATATATCCATCTTTCCCTGAAGTCATCTCACCGAGTTGTAACTAGTGCTCTATTTCTCCACTCCTAACCACCAAGGGTGGTGAGAATCACCTGGATAATGTCATGAGCACCTGGACACACCTTACCTAACTGAAAAAGAAGGAACAATGCTAACTGTGTACAACCTAGTGAAGGTGCACAGTGATGCCTCAGAAGCAAACATGCTGCGGTGGCTGCCAAAAACACCTTTAGTGCAGTTAGAGACTTTGCAGGATGGCCGTCCTTGAAGACAAAAATAACGTTTTGGGAATTGATGAAGTGAATGCCAGTTGTGGAACAGCTTCCACCCAAGGGCAAACAAGCCCAGCACAACTAGCACTGCCTCTTGCTGTCTATCCAAACGCATGTTTAAAAATAAAAACCTTGCACTGAGGCATAGAGAATTCAGTTGCAGCCAGCGGTGTGTGAAATAGTGCAGTCAGTGCTGTTACACGTGTAACACTATCAGATCTGACCTAGACCTACCCAGACACAGTTTCATGGATTGCCAAGACTGGAATTGGCAAGCAACTTCAGCAAGCATTCAAACATTTACTCTGGTGCCTGGCAAAACCATTCAAAGTGAATCTTACTCCTCCAGCATGGTGCGTAGGTCAGCCTCTGCTTTGGACAGCTTGTCCTGCAGTTTCGAACTGTCAGCTTGATTCAGTTGCAGCTCTTTTTGCAGTTTCTTGATGCCAGCTCCAGCCTTTTCCTGTATTTCACTCAGCCCCTTTTGTTTCTGTTGAAAAAGATTTAATATTAGATATAAATGGGGCGTCCTTAGATATACGCATACATCACACTGCGCTGCTCGTGTCTCCATATCAGCCATGACTTTAAAACCAGGGTTAAGTCAGGATAAATCAGGGTTAGTCACTTCACCCATTTTAACATTAGGGTTGATATGAAGATATGTGGTTTCCGCCAGACAACGATGACATGCTATTACAAAAGTATTGTAAGATGTAACCGTGATGGTTCATAAACATTTTACCAACATTTAACCTTGTGATACAAGCTAAACAAAACAAACTCTGTGTGAGCAATTTGAATATTTTACCTTGTATTATTCATGCATTATTGTTTAAAGCGGTTATTCCCCCACAAGAGGTGATAGCAGCAGGCTTTTCAATATGCATGAAAAAATGCTAGTGCTTTGAGACAGACTAATTGAAAAGAGCTTCGTTTAAAAAGTTGAATGGATGGTTAAAGCACCTTGTTTTCATCTTCCAGTTGCTTTTTGAGACTTGCGACCTCTTTTTCCAGTTCTGCTTTCTGCTCCTGCAGGGCTTTGGCCTGGGCCGAAAGGTCTGGAGACTACAAGCGGAAAATTTATACGTGACCAGATAGTAAATTCAACATTACATAATAAACAGGCTAGGGACAAGTACACAGAATACTATAATATTAGCTTATTATGGAATTCAAAGATGATTTGGCATAAATGGTATGCATTTACATGTACATTTATTTAACTTTATGTAAGTTTTATTTTGCTGATTAACAATAAAAGCATGATTATTTTTCTTGGCAAAGAAGCAGAGGTTTGGATTTTGGCAGAGTGTTGCTATGCACAACATTTGTACTCTAGAGCTTTCTCATTCAACATGCACATGTTTAAACATTAGCCATGATCACAGCGCTGGCTGGGTAAATACAGGCGGCAAGGTAAAAGCCTCTGTGAGTGGACAGCCTGTGATAAGGAGCTCATAGTCTTGCCTTGGTCTAAAGCCCAATTACTGCAGTACACAACGGCTTACTTTGCTGTCCCCATGCAGGCTTCCTGTGGCCCGTGACTTCAGCGTCTGGATTTTTTCAAACACCAGGTTGACCTTCCTCTTTGTGGTGTCGTCACTGTCGGCGCTCCTAAGAAACAAACAAGGATGCATGGTGATCTCACACAGGCTAGGGCAGTGAATCTTTCGTAGTGGGGACATGTATAAGCGTGCACGTGTGTAGAAAGAGAGTTTAATCCTTGACGTTTCTTGGAAAAAGAAGTCTGGCTCACAGCCTGAGCAGAGAGGACATAAAGCTTACCTTTGATGTGTCACTTCATGACCTGCCCACCCTAATTACCCCCACTCATCAGGCACATGCCTTCAAATGTGTTTGAGAAGCAGTGAGCGCGTGTTTCAGAGTGCCATATTAAGTTATGTCTCAATGCAGTGTGTTTGCATTCATTTTACTTCAAGTGACCTTTTCTTTTATGCTTACAAATAGGTCTCACACCTCTTCACACACACACATACACACAAGATTTAATGGCATCACCTAATAGGGACTACTCTACTCCACATCACTGAATAAAACATGGTTTTCCATGTGTGCATGGATGCTCTTTAAGAAGTGACCCAAGTTTATACCGTGTCTACCAAGCACCTGAGCTTTCTATTAAAGAGAAGACATCTGATCCGAGGTCAGCCTCTGCTTTACATACACACGTGCTATAACTGCCGCTTCATATTTCTATGGTGAGCACATCAGGAGTGTCAAAAGGGTGGAACTATTGGCACGAAGAACACAGCATTGGCCGAGTATACGGTTACAACCATACAAGTATTCACTGAGCATTAAAGAACTATGGGACTCTTCCACTGCACCCATGAGCAACAATTGTACAGAATTACACAGGCACAGGAAACGGGGAATTCTTGCTGCTTTTAAAGAACAACAGAACAAATCTCCAGAACAGGTTGTAGGAGATGCCTGGCTCCAAATTGGACACTGTGTAACCCTCTCACAAGCACAACTACCTCCCTTAATTCCACAGAATGAGTCATGTAGGGAGTAGGATAGTAGCTAGTGTGGTATCTGCAGGAGGGGAAAAAGAATCTGGAAAGAATAACATCTCTTTTTTGTATATGGTAAGAAAAAGCAGATAAGTAGAGATGGACTAACCAGAATTGTGCTGCTATGCGTCATGGAGCAATGACTGGTCACACTGACAGATTGGTGTCAGACACTACAGAGCAGCATATTTTGCGTGTGTGGGTGTAGGTGAGTGTTAAACAGCCGAGTCTGCTCTTTACTCATTCTGGTGTTGAGCAGTCAGAAATCTTGTACATTCTAAACTAGACTGCTGATAACACCATATGGACATTTTAATGTATAAAACTTTAGTGCGTTGTGCTTAAACATATCAGCCTCATACCAGTAAAGCACACAGTCCTACTGAGAAAGCAATGCCAAGCAAAGAAACACACAAGGAGGTGTTTAACCTGTTCAAATAAAATGTACCGTTCTGCATACTCACCCATCTTTGAGGTAATTAAATAGGATTTGCTTAGCAGTCTCCTCGTGAGTTTGTTGCGACAGCTCTTGTTGGCCTTTCAGAAGATCAGGTGTCATCTGTTTAAAAAAAAAAACCTAAAATATTAATGCACAGCTGTTCACTGTTTCTCCTTTAGACCAGACTTATGTATGAAACCCTATTTAAGTGAGCTTTTGTGAGTGAGTATCACCACACAAACACTTATTCCACAAAGATTAATGCAAGCTGATAATGTTACAGCATTAGACAAAATGATACGATATAAATCTTACATACCTCAGCAACCATTTCATTATTCTTCTTATTGTAGTTTGGATCAGCTCTAGACAAAGACGTTGTAGCCACACTGGTCACAGTCTTGGTGCTTTGTGTAATTTTCTTGACCTCTGATCTCTTGTTCTCCACAGGAAGAATGGAGGGCCGACTCGGTGGTTTCTTATAGAGGAGGATGGAGTCTGTAACACTGGGCATTGCTCCTTGTGGAGAGCCTGGTTCACTGTTCATCCGTGCCACATCCCTGTAGGTTGTCCTCCGTCCAACACTGGAAAAGGGGGACTTCTGCAGAACTTGTGAGGGCCTGAGCAGACGCTCGGAGGACCTTCCACGGTTACGGCTCACCTCATCCAGGTACTCCGTGTCTCCCTGTAGGCCAAAAGGCAAAGCGCTATCCACACTACGAGAGCGTTTGCGATCTTCTGGGTTGATACGATTCCTCCGACCAGTGCGTCCTCGCCTCTGCTGGCCTTCTTTTCCATCAAACTTACTGATAAGCTCATCCACGCCTGGGATGGAGCCTGTGTCAATGTCTCGGCCTGTTCCAGGCTGGAAAGGGATATAGCGGCGGTTCTCATGGCGATTAATGCTGTCCCCGTATAGTGCTTCAAACAACTCTTCCTTGGTAGGAGAGCATATGGAAGAATTACGAGAGCGGGACAACTGGAGCACAGGGCCACTGGAGTCAGTTCTTCGTAAGGGAAGTATGTCTGGTTCTCTGTGCCTTCGCTCCAGACTGGAGTTTGTGCTGCTTGTTGTACTTGGAGTCCTGTAGGAGGACTGCTCATTGGGAACACTGGTTGTAGAGGACACCTGAGGAACCGGGAGCCTTTGAGCATGCTGGGGTACCTGGGAGGGACTCTGGAAAGTAGACACTGGCTGAACTTGGGGCTGAGATTGAGGTTTAGTCGAGGATTGTGCTTGAAATTGAGGTTTAGCTTGAGACTGAGGTCGAGACTGGGCTTGGCCTTTAGATAAATCTTTTTGAGGCTGGACTCTAGATGGGAATGTTTGAGGAAGGGTCTGTGGCTGAGCTCCTTTTCTTGTGTCCTGTGCCGGTGGATCTGTACTTTTGGGTTGTTCTAGAGTGGATGGTTTGGAACCTGGGGAGATTGTTCTTGGCAGAAACCCTGGATATGTATTTCTACTCTCAGCAGCAGAAAAAGGCTGAGGTAAAATGTTATGGAAGTTACCAAGGGTGTTTTGCTCTGGGTCATAAGGTTTGAGGATCTCTGGATGCTTCTGGAAGTTTAGCAGAGTGGACGGCTTCTTTGCCTGAGTCTCTCTGGTTTCAGAGCCATCACTGTAAGGGTTGACATATGGAACCTGATGCTGGGCTCTGTATTCTGCAAAGGGGTTATCAGAGAGATTTTCACTGGTCAATCTGAAGTCATATTCCTTATAGTTATCAATAAAGGACCCTTCAGAGTCATTGTACCCATTATTGTTGCTGGGTGCTGCATAAGGGTCGAGCCCTCTGTCTTGATTATTCAGAACAACATACGGGTGTCCGTCTATGCCTTGGACCCTGATACTGAGGCCATAGCTGCTGTTATTTTGGCCTTTTGTGCGTGCAGGGTGAGTGTAGCTCGACTGTAGTCCAGTATTTGGAAGGCCACTGACTTTATAGGACTCCATCAAGAATGCCGAGAGAAGGATTTCAAATCCTGCTCCCTGGAAATAGCCCACCTCTGCAAAACAAAGCCATAAGCTCATTAATGTCCCAAAACAGTTATCTTCAAATCCTAATGACTTTTGTTAATGTTCTGAAATTCTAACTGGCCACAAATGAGATTTTGGCATCTGGTGACCTTTGATTCATTCACTGAGTTTATCTGATTGAAACAATGAATGGAGTGAGTGTATGTGTAATCTGTAGTATGTATTAAATCCCTTTCACAGGGCAATGCAGTTGACAAACCAAGCCAAATAAAAGGCAACAGTCATATGGTTATTAGCTAAACAATGTCATTACAGAGCAAACATTTCAGGCATAATAACCTCTGGAGTTACACTTAAACTGTCAGCAATGATTCATTCAATGCTTTCACAGGTACAGAACACTAGATAAATCCACTGGATTACAAGGGCATGGCAAATACACAGGCACTTATAAGCAACCAGTATTTCAGCTTAGTATCATTCTTAATGGAACACTCTGGCATTTTTGGCCAATACCACACCTGTACCATAATGTGTGGCAGCCTGGGAAAACCCTGCACAACGTTCCTATGGCTATATTCCATTTATACATGTACTCGACAAAACCAATGTGGAATTTCTTGCCTAGGCTTCCTACAAACATAACACTGGGCATAAGAATAATGCATTCAAATCCGATACCGGCTATCAAATTGTCTGTAATGCTACATAAAGTTTTCAGAACTATACAGTAATAAAAATGTACAGATTTTTACCACGTCTAGAGTTTTCCCAGAACACCTATGCACATATTAAGCAATGACCCTGGGCACAATTCTGAGAACATTTCTGAGAAAAGAAACCCTGTTTACACAAAATCTAAGCATAACCGGCTAAAGGCGGATGTTGAGGTTTTATGTATAATATTTCGTAGAAGATTTCATAAGCTTCGATTCCATAGAAATCGTCTTGAAGTTGGAGGAATCGGTGGCTTAAGCGCCTTTACTGCATTTCGATAGCGTAAACCATGTTCATGCACCTCTCCTAGTAAGACATTACTGTTAAAAAGTGTAATGGCTGTTTCGAATTCCTGTTGTAAAGCATGTATTTGAACATTTATTCACAGAATTCAATACATTTGTTCACAGAATGCAACAAGTGCTCCCAGAAAGTCAAAGACACCCGCTTCTGAAGAGCAATGCCGACTACAGAGTATTATTCCATGCGTATTTAAATGTTGTATAACCCATCTGCCCTACATGCTAACCCTTCATGTATCATGTTACACCTCTATCAGTCACAAAAGGACACTTTAATAAACGTATTTGTGCCTGAGACAAAGCGATATACATATCACCCCCTACCAGGCATCAGAGTGGCTAAATGCCTTTATCAGAGTGACTAAAGGCCTTTGTTGTTCATGCTATCAGCAGACCCCAGTGATAACACAAACAAATAAACACATTTCTCACTAGATCACCTAGACCAACATCAGACAAGCCTGAGAATGAAAGGTTTCCATGACGAAGCACTGCGCTGGCCACAACAAACAATCCTCACCTCCATATCTGCATATTAATACCCCAGCAGAATCTCCGCTCGATTCATCAAAACACGAAAGACAGCATTTAAGCAATTTCACCTGGTATATTACAGGATGAAACAGGAAAATCCTTGGTTCACAGGAACAGAAAAACAATGAGCGGTGTTGTGCACACTAACGCATGACTAATAAAACCCTTTAATGCAGGAAAAAGTGGATACAAAATAAGTTTCTTTCAACTCAGGATCATGTTATCTAGTGCACAGGAACTGCAAGGTGATAACACAGCTTCTTTCCTTTCATTGTGTCTGATGGAAGTGGCACAGTTTCTGCTTTCTGACAGGGAGGAAGGCCACATGGCCTGGGCCAGCTTACATTCCCTGCCCTCTAATCCCTCATCCAGCTGCCTCCTCCAAAACACTTACCCTTACCTTACTCTAATGTACACTTCTCTAAGCAGTGTATGCAATCACCGATCATGCCAAAGCTTAACCTTTAAACTTAAAACAATTACCAAAGCTTAACCTCGCCCTAAACGAATCCAAAGTAACAGTGGGAAATTCTAGCATTAACGCTCTGATATTTGAGCTTATACTCCTTTCATTGCTTACACAGCACAAGCGACGGAACATGCTTGGATTTCCAATGCGAACGCAGACGGATTTCGTACTGATAGAAATCACACATTTATATGATCTGACTCGTTGCATACACAACATGCTTGGGTGTATATATAAGAGTGTCCATGCACTCCTCGCTGGAGGTTTCCGTCTCTTAGTATCCAGCTCCCTTAAGGCTACTAGAGGAGTAGATCAACACAATGCACACGCCTCAGAGAGGCTAAACTACGAGTAGGTGTTCACTACTGACACCACTGTGTGCAAAACACCAACACGTATCCGACATGTATAGCCTGCAGGCAACAAAACCACCCACGGTGACTTCCAAAACAACAAACAGGCACAGCAACAACCGAAATGAACTAATTGACGGGGCAGAATGAAAGCCGTGACTGGCAAAGTGTGCGTCACGCATCTCTTCTGTTTACTTTAGTTAATTAAGTATATTCAATTATGTTAATGGAGTTAACCGAATTATCCATTACAAGCAATCAGTAGTCAAAGTAGCAGCATTTCCAAATGGTACTTTCCCAAGAACAAATTTAATGCTACACAATAATGTTTGTATGTCAGTAACGAAAGCAAGACGTTACATAACAGAGCACTTTTAAGACAAAAAAACGTAATGAAGGCTGCTGGGTTTTGCATGCAAAAAAAAAAAGAAGTAAGTGTGACAATCAAAGTCTCCAGAGCTGGAATAAATCCCACAAAAGCAATGCGTCACTCACAGCGAGCGGTCAGTCAGATCTCGAAACCACATGCCACATTCCAAAAAATATATTGAATATTAAAATAAATGTACATATTACGCACATACAGCAGTTTATCGTTTATTAAAGCGGTGTGACGTCACAGGGACGGTGTGGTTTGTGGCTTCACAAAGGGCATGAATTTTAAAGACTTGAATGACCTTGAAAGGAAGAGACTTTGTACACTGTATAAAGATGCCTAATGATGTGAAACAGACTGTACAGATCAAGCCGTTCTTCGCTTCATAAAGAAGAACAATATGCTAAGAAGAAAGAGATTTCAGAGGCAATCGGAAAGTTCTCACAACATCATGCTCTCATTGGAGATACGGTTGTTATTTAAAGGAAACTGCCCCTGTATAGCTCGTGTCACTCATTTTATCTTACGCCCTGTATTCCTGTGGAACCTTTCTGGATGATGAGAAGGCACTTCGTTTCACACTGAAGGCCATAAGTACCTTAATAACAGAGATCCTGTGTAGAGAGCTACCTGCGTAGTGTCATTATTTAAAGATGAGATTCATATCAGCTTGTGATACTCGGGGATTCAGATTTGAGTGCTGGACAGTTTGAGAAGCTTAAGTACATGATTTAGTGGTCTGGGCTATGGTTGTTCAACTGGACAATCCGCATCCATTTCCTCACCGACAGGCTTTAGACAGCCTTTACTGCATCTTGTAGAGGATCTTGATCAGTTAAGAAGAAGGTTTACATACAGGCAAGTGTAAATAAACCGGTATGTTCTGTTTCTCCAACAAAAAGCCCAGTGTTAAAGGAACTCTGACAGCATTCACACCTGAAAGGCTGAAGTAACTCTCTGTATCAGATATTACTCTTAGTGTTTATATATCCTCTATGTCCAGTTGGATTTAAATAAGCATTATACAGGGGGATAGAAGTCAGGGAGCTGTGGCTGTGTACAGTAATCCAGGCATGACTGCACTCCTAACAGAGAAAGACAATTCAAACTCTGATGTTTGACCAGCTCCAAATTCCTAGGTGTTAAAAACATAACAGGTGTTACTCGTGGTGCTTGAATTTGAGTGCTGTTTGTAAATAAACCCAGTTTGTGAGTTTCCACGGAGTTGCTGTAAAATAAATCTCCTGCCTCGACCGCTGACTCGTAAAGTTCCCACGCTCAGGTTCCTCAGAAACACGCTCAAACAGAACAAAACACTCAAAAGTAAGACTTACCTATAGCAGTTATTTAACACGCGGGACACACACTTGTGGCTTTATCAGCTTGTGATAATAACCGCGAAAGGAAAACACAAGCCCATGCTCCACTGAGTTTCTCAAAGTCAAACTTACTGCTTATTCTTTGCTTTCAGGGGCAGTTCCACTTTATCCACAAGCTACGCGCTGGAGCTTTAACCACGCCCCTAAATAGAGACACGCCCCACCCACTTCTGGCCTAACCAGAAGCTCTGGGTCTCGTAACCACGCCCCTAAAATACACCGCTATAATCTCTGAGCAGTGAGATAAACACGATACGCCAGGCCCCGCCTTCTTCACACTAAACTCCACCCATAACGAGGCCTCTCTTACGGATCCCCGGCCCTCTGCACCTATAACCCCGCCCACTTGTGAGATGATGGGGCGCTTTATTGTTGGAATTGCACATTAACTGCAGCCAGGACAACTTTTTGTTGACTTTTACCTCTGAAATATATTGCATGCAGTATTTAAATAAATAAATAGAACAAATAGTATAATGTATTATATTATATATAATTCATTTAGTATAATAAATACAATACATTCTTCTAAATTCTTCTTCTTCTTCTTCTTCTTATTATTATTATTATTATTATTATTATTATTATTATTATTATCCTGTTAACACATCCAGATTGAGCACAATAATATACAGCACAACAACCAACAAACTACACACCAAACTGGCATTCTCTAAATTTTGGAAATTGAAAAACTTCACTATAACGGAAGTTCACCGGAAGTTCATTTGACTTACATCATAGAACTAATTATAATAATTTTAGATTCAAACTATAATTAACAATAAAGACTGAGTGACATAAAACCCATTGACAACGTGAGCTGGTTTCAGCGCAGATTTACACTATTTAAAACCGACAGCTCCATCTAGTGGCCGAGTCATTTACTATTATTATTATTATTATTATTATTATTATTATTATTATTATTATTATTAATAATAATAATAATAATAATAATAATAATAATAATAACGATGATGATGGTGGTGATTATATTATATTATTTATTTATTTATTTATTTATTTATTTATTTATTTATTTTCAGTTCAATTCAATTGCATTTCAATTTCATTTCTTTTTAATTTTCTTTTCAGTCATTATGAGGTTGGTAGGTTAGTCTGGCTTCTTAGATAAGGAGCATGATCTAAGGACATCACAGCAGTTATGATCAATCACAATGTTGATTGGTGAATGCATAAAAATAAACTACACTTCTTTAATTTTTCTCTCCAAAATACTGACCGTTCTAGTTCCGAGCAACATATTTGAGGTTTGATGTTTTCAGGCCACACGTCTGGCTTCATTCAATATAAGTCCTTGAGGTTTGTGAATAAAAAGTTATTTTTTTTTCTCTCATTTGCTTGTATTTTCAGACTGCATGGCCATGGATTCAAGGACATTGAGAAATATTAAAGGCTTTCTTGCCAGCACATTGTGTAGAGATACAGCTGCCCCCTCCCTTTGTTGTGGCTCAGTGCTTTTTTTCCCCTGTGTGTGTGTGTGAGTGTGTGGGAGTGTGTATGGGAGTGTGTATGGGAGTGGGAGGACAGTGTTGTGCTCTGAACTCTGGTGCTGGGGTCAAGTTACACAGCTAGACAATAGACTCTCTGTTCAGGGCAGAAACCCAGTTCAGTTGTGTTCAGTAGGGTGCGCTGTCTTTCTTCGTTTGACGTGAGGATGCATAAATCTGGTCCTAGGACTAACTCTGGTCAGGAAAAGAACGGTTCAGCCAAAAATAAAACATACATCATTCCACCCTTCCCACAAATGTAGACAAGCATCCAACACATGTTTGTCATACAGTGCGAGAAAGTCTGTGGGAGATACTGAACAACTCAACACAGTTTGATTTAAGAATGTGGTTTGCATGATGCTAACTGGTAGCTCTGTTTTTCCTTTATTGTGAGCTATAAAAGTAAAGAAGCAAACTTCAGACACCAAACATCTTCGACTGATTGACTATATTTGGGTTAAGGGGACAATTGTGTACATTTCATTTTTGGCCAAACTGGTTGGTAATGGCATCAATCTTCACTTGGATCAGCAGCTGTAAAAACATCCGCAACACACCACTGATTCACAGCATATTTTACTACAATACGCAGTATAACCCCAGCTGTATTGGTGAATGTTAATTTATATGGCAGTTGAAACTCTAAAGATATACGGTACCTCTTGGATTCCCCTTTGCCTCATGCATCCTCTTCCTGGCAGATATTCAGCTCTTCTGGGTCTTTTTTTTTTTTTTTTTAAACATTTTATCATGCCCTTGACTGTGCTTCTATTTAATTGATTAAATTTTTTTTATATCCGTTACCTCACTCGTGCATCAACATCCATCTGTCTTTTAAAGGAAAAGCTGTTTAGTTTCCCTCAAAACCCAGTAGGTTGACAATAAAGCTATTAATATTGAGTGATGCATTATATCATTTATCATATCACATACTGTATCTTATAACTTTGAATATGAATTATATACATTTAGGTTTTTTCCCCCACCATACTTTATTTTACCCCTAAAACCATTATAAAGGAAACAATCTGCCTCATTCCTCTTCATTACCCCTGCACCTGTATTTCACATGCACCTTGTCAGTTCACAGCTCAACAGATTTTGTCCTGTTTCTTATTATTCTTATACTAAATCCATATGTTTTCAGAATCTCTCTATTAGCCATAGTGCTTTTTTTGTTCCTGGATGCTCACATGGACATGGAAAAGCAGTGCCAAGGAAAGTAGAGCACCTCTGTGTTGGCAGACTATTGCTGGACACTAAAGACAGATGTTCCCGAGGCTATATATATATATAGGTGAAAATCATACACTTGTACAATTTATTAGTATGTTTGTAGTACTATATAGGCTACTCGTTCACTTTAAAATCATGCCTGATAGAAAAATTCTAAAATCAGACTCGAATTCACTCGAAAGTAGCCTCTATTTTAGTCTGTGGGACAAAAAATAAAAGTTGCCCAGCATCGTCTACATGAATCTACACTCTGGGCTAGATAGAAATCAGCCCCAGCTTCACATCTTCATATTATTCTGTGTATTTTTCTCATGACCACTGATGGTGGTGGAGCTGTTCTGCTTGAATCCACGGAAAATGTTTACAGCAAAGAATCTTATCTGGTTGCCAAATATGAGTCTGGTGTCTTTTATTTAACTGTGGCCCTGCTAGCCCATTTATACCAGCTCTACACTACTGGTTTTCCCATAATGCTGGACAACAATTTGAGAACAAACTTGACATATTCGGAAAACAAAGCATTTCTGAGCAAGATCATTTGTGTGCATTTATTTTATATATTCTATATTTATATATTATATACAGGGGTTAGACAATGAAACTGAAACACCTGTCATTTTAGACCACAATAATTTATTAGTATGGTGTAGGG
>JAOUQY010000038.1:10429975-10459964 GCA_028566355.1 Doras micropoeus | reverse complement strand
TCCAGGCTGATCTACAGTCCAACTGTCACAATGCCAAGTTAACTCCGAATGTGTAAACCTACAAAATGTGCAGGGGGTTGAATATTACTTGGAGGCACTGTATATAGCAATAGACATCTCTGGAAGCTTCTAGAGCTGTTTCCACCATGAGAATGGTAAGTTCTCACTATTTTGTGATTTTCAATGTGGTTTAATGGTTGGAGCTTGTGAGATGGGTTACAGAGGTAAAAGTTCAAAACCTTGAACTTATGACAGCAGCGTGGCCGTAAAAAGACTCTGGGTGAACGTGACCAGCGTCGCCGGACAAGAATCGTTTCACGTGATAGGTGTGTAACACTGCCTCAAGTAACATCGGAGTTCAATGCTGGGGCCTCGACAAACCTCAGCGTGAACAAAGATCCCATAGGAGACCTACCAAGTATTAACTTCTTGTTATTATTACCAGTTTTTCTGGTACGTTAGTGTATTTATCCACTAAGATACACAAATCTAGACATGTAATGGACATCTGGTGAGGAGCAGCTCAGTGGGTAAGGTGCTGTGCAGGTGAGTGGATGGTTTAAATCCCAGCTTCTTGACTTTCTCTTCTTGACTGCTCAGGCTTGTGCTTGAATTGGAGCAGTTTTTGGATCACAAACTCTCTGCCAAATATATACATGTAAATGTCCAGCCAACAGAAATAATCACCAAGTCAAACCGACTGTCCAGCAGGGATACGCTCCTACGCATGGCAGCGCTTGATCAGACAGCAGTAAAATGAGCCAAGATGGCTGTCTGGCTCGTCTCAGCCAAACACACCAGAGTTCAGGCCCGGTGGTCTGCCGCTCACAGAAAACATGCCTATTTCACTAGGTGACCACAAGTAAACACATAAAGGCATGGTGAAGTCAGGAAGGAGCGCGCACACAGAGTACAGAGAGGAAACGAGGCAAAGCGTTCCCACCCTCTCTGAGCCACAGATGAGGTGTCGCTCTGGAAGGACGACAACACGAGCTTCCAGCACAAGTTTTACTGAAACGGACATGCCGAGACCTCTCGAACATAACTCCGTGATTGCCTGCGATCAGACCAATCAGCACGGCATGGACGCGATGAGAAACCATCTTGCACTCACATGTACGGAAAGATAATGCAAGCCAGATGTGTTGGGCCTGTGAGACAAGCAGTTTAGACTTTTAATTGGACAGCCAGGACTGATGTCAGTGCACAAACATGCACAGATGAGACAGGGTCTGCGTTTCCTGTATTTCCATGATACACTGTTTGACTCTACAAGCTTCTCAGCAGCTTCCCACCAACGCACAAAAGAATCCGAGGTGACATCCGAGGACATTGTGATCAGCACTGAGCTTAAATAAAGGAACGAGATTCATCTTTTTATATTGTATTCCAGACACCGAGGTGTTTGGATGACAGGAAAGATGATGAAGTTACAGACAGATACATTCACATTCACACCTCACTTCACAAAAGGAAAAGCAAATTATGATTCAGACTCTTCCAACAAAAAAGTATAAAAAAAACTGGAACGTTGTGTGAGACAGACTTAAAAACATGGCACTGGATGCAGGCTTGCTGCTATCACACTTTATTAAAAATAGAAACATATGCTCCATAGTACTTCTTTTGATACAGACTACAATGGTCCACTGATACGCCTTCAAAAAAATCAGTTACATAGTATAAAACACACTCTTGCATGGATTTGCACAGAGTTCTTCATTTGGCCTAAATCCACTGTAGAAAAGTCTTCTAAAGAGGAGATGCTGTGGCAGGACTGTATATGTAAGAACCCTATCTTATGAATACATTTTTTTTTGTACATGAGCTCAACAAACACACTTGAGGTTTCAATCAATAAATCAAAAGCACTGGGAGGTAAACTGGGAAAACGTGTTTGTCAAGAGAAAGAAAGAAAGAAATGCACGTACAGTCTTGTTAAAAAAGATGGCACATTTATTGCTACATAAATGTTATATACATATTGTGTTTTCTGTTACAGAGACAGAAAAGAAATCGACTTCTTCTCACTGCTGGTTTCTTTTTATTCTTGATGTTCGACAATACCTTGGATTTGGACAGGGTTACAAATCTGTTAATCCACCAACGATGCAGACTAGAGCCAGAGATGAGAGCACATCCTATAGAACATCGAGCTCGTACAACACCCCATACACACTACACCTCGAGCTACAATCCTACTTTATGCTCTTATGATGCTATTCATAAATTCTCAATAATAGTGGACAGGTTATGGTAAATAACCGTACATTTTTTTTACTATCTAATATAGTAAAATAAAGTAAGAAACTTTTTACTCAAAACTTTTGATTTCAAAAATCTAGAAAGAGTAATATTTAGAATTCAAGAAATGTTCTTACAATATTATTGTATAAAAGGCTAACTACAGTGAAAAATAAGCCAAATGTTTTTTTTTTTATCCTTTTCATATACTTTTTTATGAGGGAAAGCATCAGAGCATACAGCAAAGTCTAACATATCCAACAGAGGAGCAAAGGAACAAAAAACGCAGAAAATAAAATGCAGGAGGAAAAAAAAAAAAGAAGAAGAAGAAAACGGGACAACCAACAAAGAGACGACGGAACCTCGATCAACTTCAGCCAGCAACAACACAAGCTCTTCAATACTGAAATGTATAACAAGGCCACAGAGACAAATATAGAGATTACGAGGAATTCGCAAAAAAGGGGATGAAATGAAAAGAAAAGAAAAGAAAAGAAAGGGAAGGGAAGGAGGTGGGAGGAGACAGAAATCAGTTTTAATATGCTGAGTCTTGTAACCAGTCTTGATTTCTGCGACAGCGTTTTTTGTTCTTCGGACTTTGTCTTTCTGATGTGGCGGTTTTTGTTTGACTGGGGTTGAGCATGCATATGGAAGACAAGCAGGAACGTGGGGAAGAAAGAATATAAAGAGAAAGAATTAAGACCAAAAATATATGCAGTAAGAAACAATACACACAAAAAAGACTTGATATCGATTCTTGATATAAAAAATGCTTTTGTTCATGGTTTCGCCTGGTTGCTGATGTTGTCACAGCGTTTGAATTTTTGACACTGCGCAAACACACACACACGCACACACACACACACACGCACACACATTCTCGATCACTGTATCAAGTACTTCACTGCTTTGGGGGAGAGGACAAATCCATCCTAAGTAACTTAGAATATCTTTCTTCTATTTTCACACAAGACAATACACGCTTTACTATGAAGCCTAGAAAGATGCTTTGTATACAATTACAAATAAACATATAACGTTGTGGTTACTAAGAGTAATGATTTTTTTGTGATTTTTGTCTTTTTTATGTTACTGGTTTTAGACAGAAAGAAAAATCAAGCAAAACGTCAATTCAGGCCAGGTGATGTTGTGGTCATCTTTTTTTTTTTTTTGAGTCTACTCTGTCTGATATTAGCTATGTCTAGCTATGTGAAGAAGACCACTGCTGTTCAACTAAGCAGAGACCAAATAATGTAACATCAGAAAACCGACAATTTTTTTTTCAATGGAAATACGCCGTTTTCTTCCCACTTATAACACTATATGGCTGAAGAATTCAAAGGACCCACGGTTAGTCCTTCTTTCCTTCGGTTAAGACACTATGAAGTATGCAGGGAATGCTAGGGTTTAGTAACTGGTCTGCTCTCTGTGTTTGAACTACTTACTAATGACTATAAACATGTCAGCCTGTGGTTGACCTCTGACCTTTCAGTAAAGCTCCAGTTTGCCATCCGGGACGTCGCATCTGCAGGACAGACGAAGGAGCAAAAAAAAAAAAACAAAAACACACACTCGCCTCTCCACTACACTAAACCGTCTGCGTCCTGGAGTCTCAACTAAATACGCATCATTAGGTAGTTTTGGTTTCTCATGCTGTTGTTCGTGGAATGAATCCATCATAAATATAAGTAATATATTATTTCTTATTCTTTATTCTAGACAAAAAGGGGAGGACTTTTGAGACTTTGATCATTTCAAATGCCGCAGGCGCGAGAGCCTCTGAGGCGACGCTTTAAATCCGTGTGGCGGCCCAGGGCATCGTTTCCACCGTGTTGCTCCAGCAGAATTACTCTGGGTTACTTGGCAAACTGAAGATCTACTGAAATGCCAAACAGCTTCTTTTAAAGCAATGTCATAACTTTCCCTTTAAACATAGACTTTATAGTTCAGTAACATAATAAATAGGCAAAAAAAAATAAAAAAACAACAAACAAAGAAACAAAATAAGAAAAACAATTGCTGTTACAATGCATTCGTCAATTCAGTTTAGGCACAATGCAACTTCCACGTGGAGGGTGGAGGGGGACTGCGACAGTCTCTGATTGTACAGATGTGACACGCTGCTTTGCAGACAGTGATATGTGCTGAAGGGCTTTTTGTTTTCAGTTTTCTTGAGTAGGTTTCTCGTGGGCAGAAATTTGCTATACAATTTTAGACTTGGGAGGAAGTTTCGGTGCTTGCCAGTTTTCTTCGAGCTCGGGGTGGCTTGACTGGAATTTAGCTTGGAGTGGTCTCTGTCTTTTCAAATTTGTGTCACAAGCTGTGAGTTCTGTCTGCCCTTGGAAAGCAAGGTCACCAATGCAATCTTACACACTTCCCTCGGCATCACTTTGATCTGGAAAAAAATGGTGACGAATGGGATTAGATCAGCGTCAAATCAAATTGACCTTTGAATTTTAAAACTGCATTCTCGATTTTGCTTTGTGTTTTAACAATACTACTCGACATATCTGCAACTTTTTAGTGCGTATCCATCGCCATGGCTGAGCTTACCTGCCTAGTGCTCACAGATGGCCCATGGGGTTGGATGTGTCTGTAAGCCCGGGGTGAACGGATGGATGAGTCTGCTGCGGTTCCCCCGAAACACCGGAAACCTTCTCCTCCTCTCTTCTCTTAAGGCAGGCTGCTTTGGGGTTCAGGTTCCGCTCTGGAAGGGGGAAATTAACACCCCAAAGTAAGCTTTACGCTCTCTATAAGAACACGTTTTAACTAAACCTCCCACGGTGGTCTCTATAAAAGCATAGCCTTAAAAAACATGCCACAAAAAGTGACATTGCATGTAAGTTCATTCAGAACAAACACTTCTAAAGCTACACTTTCAGCCGAATCTTAACTGACATTTTACTGGGCATTTATTTTACTACATTATACACACTACAATGTCATGACATTACAGTCTAACTCTACGGAAAGGACTAAGAACTTACAGCGTTGATATCCAAACCCAATTAATCCAAACCCTATGATAATCTAATACATGTACAGTATAAAGGATAGGAGAGTGACTGACCCCTGACTTGCTGCTCCAGGCTGAGGATGACGGCGACGGCCTGGTGCAGGATGAGCAGTTTGGTCTGAGGCTTCTCGCTCTTCAAATGCAGCTGGCACATGCGGCCCAGCTCCTTAAACGCCTCGTTGATGTCTCTCACTCTCAGCCGCTCTCGTGCGTTATTGGCCATTCTCCTTTCGCGTTCACGCTCTGCCTTCTGCTCTGGGTTCAGGTCCTCGTCTTCATTAATGCTGCTGTAGAGCAAAACAGGAACACATGCTAGGGTCAGGGCTGGCAGTAAACCACGCAACACCAGCTGACATGGAAACTGTATGTTTGTTTGGGATTGTAAATAAGTAAGCATACAGGAAGTGTAAAGGAAACTGTTTAGGCTGCACAGAGCAGGGAGCTGGGTGTAACGTACCTTGTCCGAGTCCCTCCTCTGGGTGTCTTAATGTCCCTTTTATCACTCTCGCCATCAGACTTGACGTCATCAGAGGACTGGTCATCGTGCATCTCGTCTTTGTCCTGATTCTCAATTTTAAGCTCCAGAGGTTGAGCAACCTGAGATGCCAGGCTACCAGAGAGCCCTGGTACATACACGTACACATATACACACACACACACACACACACAGTTATGATCTACATGCCACTTTACCTACTACTTAATAACATAATACAATGTTTGCCAAGTTACAAACTGTCTATGGGTTAACTGAAACGGCTAGATTGGAGAGCAAACCTCTGAAAGTGTCAGCCTGGTGACTGAGCTCGGCGCTTGAGGCCGGCCCGGGGGTGCCCTGCAGCCCTGTGTGGTTTGCGTTCAGACTGGCTGTCTCTTCACGATGAGCAGGACCCTGTCAGGACACATCACCATGAGAACATGAGCCAGAGAACAGAACTTCAACATCAAGGGTCTTTCTGATCATAAAGAGATCATGAAGCAGGAAGAGAAGAAAATCCATTTACATTAAAACCAAAGAGTTATGCACAGTGTCTGCGATTCCACATCAAAGAGCTGTGGCAGGCTTTCCTGTTCCTACTGTAGCGCATGACCTTGTCTCTGAAGAACCGAGCGCTGCTCGTAGTACAAAGAAGGACCTCTGCAGCCTAAACCACATGCTCACAATGACACACAGCAGTTCTACTGAACTACACAGGAAACATGACTACTACCCCACACTTGGAATATTTTTTCCAGAAGGCTTTTTTTTTCATTAAGAGATGCTTCTTATTCAGGCTTGTGTAGGGTTTTGTTTTGTGTTTTCTTGCCTTTTTTCCACCACTATCCACCTCCTTCATACAACGCTGGTTCAAAAATCAGTTTCCACATTCTTTCATTGTCTGTATATTGTGAACAGAAGTTAAACAATTACTGACATTGAACTGCGGTTACTGTCTGATTAAGATGTGGAAATGGAAGTGCCAGACTAATCCAATTGAAGAATGGATGGTGTACATTCAGAAATCTCACCCACACGTTAAAAAAAGCACTTCCTCTGTTTCACCACCATGACAGTCATGAAAGACCAAATCCTGGAACCCATTTTTGTCAAACAGAACAGTAAGCGTATTTAGGAATTCCATGTCCGCTGCAGATTACAGCAGGTTTTAGTAACACTGGTTACCAGTGGGTCTGGATTTGATCAAGCTATTGGCAAGAGAGCCAGAGAGTGGCTGCTTAAGAGCAAACGAGACCCAGAGCGATTTGCAGCCAGCTCTCTGCTACTTGTCTGTTATAGAGAGTCAGAAAGGCCACTTTGCTCCTGTGCCTCCACCGCAGGGATCCACTCGCTCCCCTACAGATCCCGTTTCCCTTACGAGCAGCAACAGGAACAACTAGGAGGTGGAAGCAGAAGATGAAAGAGGTAGGGTGGATCATTCCCCTGTTCCTTTAAGCTGGAACCCAAATGAGAGGATTTATGGGCCGATTTTGGGTCTGATTCACTTCTCCTGAGAATCGCAGGGGCGTAGCCTGATTCAAGGCTGATCTGAACCTACTACCAGTATAAAAGATTGCATTGTCTGAAGAGTTTATATACATAATCTTATTGCTCCTGACTGGATCGGAGTCTCCTGGATTTCAAATGTCAAAATCCAAAGATGCTTGATATTTGCAACCTAAAAAATCCAGGAGTATAAAGGGAGCAACGATTAAAAATCCTGTGATGCCAATGGGACCAATGGGAGTGAGTTTAACTGGGAAGTGTTATGAATCACATGTTAAAAATAATACATATTATATAAAAAAATGTAATAAAGCTGCCTTGCTGCTGGTACCGTCTTCTTAGCTATGACTTCACCCACAGTTCGTTTCTTTTTTTCCCCCTTCACATTTTTTCCGGTGCAAAACATAGCACACACACAAGTGCAATGTTTGATCTCTTGAATTTCTGCGTGTTCCCCAAATCCAAAAAAAGTGTGTGGTCAAGCTTCCCGTCCGAGTCATCTAGTATGTGGGCTCTTATGATTAAAAAGCTTTAAAATCTCTTAAAATCTGTTGTAATGTCTGTGATCTTCTACATTTTTAAAATCAGTTAAGATTGGAAAAATTCTCTAGCGTGGGGCCAGCCTTAGGAATGTGATCCTAAGTCACTGTTGGCCTCTGTTAACCCCGCCAACCCTCCTGTCCTCCCCCAGCAGCACGCACTAATCTCAGCTCCACTCTCAACAGGTGGCCAAACAACTCTTTGTCTGGGCTGGAGGAGGAGGAGGAGTCGAGGGGACTGCCAGTCGAAGAAGGCGGCCATTTTCGGGCTTGATTACCATACAGCTGGAGACTTCGGTCGCACACACAAAAACACACACAGACGCACACCCTCGTCGGAGGTGTCAGATTTCCTGAGTTGTTAAGAAATAGGGCAAAGAGACAGACAGCAAGGGGGTGTGTGTGTGTGAACTGTGTGTGTGAAGCCAGAATAAAAGCATGTGTATTAGCCATGCTGAATCAGGGTTTTGTCTTATAGTGTGTATTTCTGGGGGGGGGTTGCGTTTGTGTGTGTGTGTTGTCTTACAGGGAGAGCTCTGTTGCTATATGTATGAGCACACAGTTCACTGACAGCAGCGACACAGAGCCCTTCTTACAGGGACATAAACAGGTCATCACAGCACTGATCCGTCTCTCAATCTCCGGTTCTAATACACACACTAAGCCACTAAGCCCAGAGGCTTTGATACTGAAATCACATCCAGGCCCCAAAATGGAATTATGTCATGGGTGAGATGAGAGCTTTGGTTCTGTTGGGATGAGGACGGCATTATTGTTCGTGTGGAAAGTGCAACGGAGGACTGAAGCTGTCTCTTTGGCTTTCTTCTAGATTTACACTGATCACAATTTCTGTACACACACACCACATGGACCTACAGTACTGTGCACAAGTCTTATAGGGTGAATAAGACTTTTGCACAATACTGTAACTCTGAACAGAACTGTATATAGGTATAACTGTAAACTGAATAGCTTACAGCTTAAAGCTTAAAGTTGTCACTATTGTTGGATGCCATGAAGGGTAATAATCTGTACTGCACATTACTGTATTAAATAGTATTTCAAAACTGTAGTCTATGCCAATTATTCTGTCACTGTAGCAAGTGTGTTAGTATGTGTTTTCTCATGTTGCCTACTAAACTATCTATCTACCTTTTTCATGCAAAAATCCAGCTACAGAAAATGAGCAGAAGCTGTGAAAAAATAAAACAGTGGACGCTGTATAAGATGCTTGATTTGCTGTCTTTAATGTTTTTTCCTCTTCTGCACTCAGTTTAAACTGACATATGATGAGATCTGGGAACTTTTGTCGGTAAGGGGCGACGCTGAAATTGCCAGACGAATTCAAGGAACGGAAAGAGACTCGGTTTGTTTATTAGCAATTTACAGCAGAATTTCCGCAGCATAATTCTTGTGTCATGTCCTGCCTTCTGTACGCTTTACCCGAGTGCTGCAGGTGCAGAGTACTTCCAGCAGGTGAGAATTCATCTGACATGGACAAACTCCTGCTCTGTGTTACCTGTTTGAAGGTGCAGCTCCAGACAATGTCTGTGTTTCATATGAGAAACTGGGTTTAGTCAGCACTAATGGGCGTTGACAAGAGCCAAGTAACAGTCTGGGAGCACATGCATCAAAACCATGTGAATTAGGGCCCCAACACTACAGTACATCTCTACAAACAAGGATGAAGCAAACTATTTTTAAGAATGAGTGTAATATGCGATTAAAGTCTTACAAGCTAAACCTTCCAAGCACTTTTAATCCCAAAGGCACCAAGGCTGATAATAGCAATATAATAAATTGCATTTTTAATGAATTACTTGAGAATTTTTGAGAATTCTTGAGAATTTTTCTCATCCTTCCAGAGACGAATGTGGGCATTTTAGAAGGAAAAGCACAAAAACGTGTCCTGGATTATTTCCTTGCGCAGGGGGATTAATGGGAAAACATTTGTCTACTCTGTTTCTTCCCCTACAGCTGTGCTTTATGCGGCAGGGAATGCATGTGTGAAGATGAGGGAGGGAGGAGGGAGAGAGTCACTGAACTGTTCCAGAAAAGTGCTAAACTCCAGCCCACCTTGCCTGCTTTTCCCATCCATCCACCACCGCGCTGAGCTTGAGGAGAGAGGGAGAGAGAGAGAGAGAGGGAGAGAGAGGGAGGGAGACAGTGCGCACGCCCTGGGCCAGCCATTACGCATATGGAAAGTATGTGGGTTTAAGTTAAATGGCCCTCTGTGGAAAATGGTTCCGTTTCAGCACATGACTTAGGCTTCATTTTAAACAGGTGGCTCTGCCTTGTTTATTAGGCTATTTGGAGAAGCACAATGCAAAAGCGCGTGCCTTTCTCTGTCTGCAACTGACTCAAAAGCGGACATATTTTGCTGATTGACTTAAATTTTGTTTAAACAACTGCCATTGATCGATGGAGGACTTTGAACTTAGCAGAAATAAAAAAAAAAAAAAAAAAAGAACAAGTTCAGAGAAAGCTCTGAAACAATTAGGTTCTTGTTTTCCAGGCAGAATAAACACAGTGATTGTTACCATAGATGCTGTCCTGCCGCTGACCAATCCGGACGTGGGGAAGTTGGTGCCGATAGCTGTGATTGGTCCATTATGTGTCTGTCCCAGCAAGCTGTGGATGTCGCTGGGCAGAGGGGCGGTAGAACCTACGGCGTGGTTCCGGAGTACATGGATCGCATCATCTAGTCTGTCCAAACGATCCTCCATCCGAGACTGGAAAAGGACAGAGATGGAAACAAAGGGAGGGGAGAGGATAAAAGAAAGATGAGAGCAGGGTTTAAATATATGGACATTATTAAATAAGAAATACTGCTTTAAATTATATTACAGCAATCCAGAATGGAACAAAAACTAATGAAATTTATGAAAAAAAACACAAAACTGAAGAATGAGATGTCTAACCATGTGAACCCAATGAAAGTCATACATGCACCCTGAGACCTCCTAAAGAACAAACCTATGAAAAAACGGACACTTCAAGCATGAGATAGTATGATTTTTTTTTTTTTTGCCCATTAACCCTGTTACACATGCGGCTACCACAAACTGAAAGAAAGCATGAATATAACTAAAATGAAATGACATGGGGTTGGGGGAAAAAAAAAGGAAAACATGGTCAGACGGAATCAAAGCAAGAGTATCAAAGCAAGGAATGCAAAAGAACATCATGGGGAGACAAGTGATGGACAAGAAGGGCAGCTAAAAAGCAGGGATACCTCACAGACATCCTTTAAGAAGGACATGGCATCCTGGAGATGCTCATGCAGCTGCTGATGCACACGATTTTTCTAAAGTCAGACAGGAACGGGAGAGCAGTGAGACAGTTACAAACTGACACATGGAAAAGCACAGAGCAAGAAAAGGAGAGGTAGAGAGGCAAGAAGGGATAAAGATTCATACATATCTAAAGAAAGGGTGGGAGGCATTAACATAAGTATAAACATCAGAGTTCCTGTTTAAGTAACTGTTGATGATTAACAACCTTCTGGTCCATTCTTGGACACTTTGATTGTATTGTGTTGTTACTGAACACAGTAGCCCACACCGCCAAATCGGACACTTGACAAAAATGTAGCCACAGGTGGCACTGAAAGCGCTTGTGTAAATATTTGTCTTACACACCCCATGGT
This sequence comes from Doras micropoeus, assembly GCA_028566355.1. Lineage (NCBI taxonomy): Eukaryota > Metazoa > Chordata > Actinopteri > Siluriformes > Doradidae > Doras > Doras micropoeus. Next base: position 10,448,532 of record JAOUQY010000038.1, on the reverse strand, counting down.
GTGAATGCATGATGTGGGAAGCAGGCGTGTATTTGTGTGTGCGTGTGAGAAGAGTGATCCCCGTCAAGGTTCTGCTCCCCAGTCAGCCCTGGAATCCAAAAGCACTACTCCTATGCAACAGCTGCCAATTAACCCCACCCCAACACATCCTAGCCAATCGTCATCCCCCTACACCCTATACCCAATCCCCATACTCCGCTACACACCCCAACCAATCCCCTCTCGGCATTCTCCAGAGCAGACAGATGGCAGGAGACACGCCCCAAGGGATGAGTATTGTTCTGTACCACAGTCCCCCTCAAAACCATTCTCTGACATTTGTCAGTCAGGAATGTGTGTGTAATGCTACCCCATGTGCCCTCCAGCAGCCAGGCATCCACTCTTGAAGTGTCCATTAAATAGTGCTCATTGTGAGGAGGAGGGAGGGGGGGTGGGGGGAGACAGAGAAGGGGCTCATACCAGAGAGTGGAGAGAGTTCTCATAATTCGGGGAGGACGGGGTCTGTCCGGCTGCACGAGGCCACTGGGTAGTACCTGTAGAAAAAAAGGAAAAAGAAAAAGAGAGATTGGGAGGTTATCAAATGTAGGATTTCCTAGTTACCATACAGAGCCAAGAAACGGTTGACCAACACTTCAGGCCACTTCCCAGAGGCCAAAACTCATTTCCTCTTCCATGCAATTCCAGCTATTCTCTATGTGGGCTGTTTTCCTCTCAGGTCCAGATGCATCATTTCCTATGACTAAGCTACATCCTGCAACATGAGAGGGGTTGGGGGCTATACCACCACCCACATTCAGCACTGAGGGACGTGCACTACTTCCGCTCATTAATGAAGTCATGGCTAAAAATGCTGTGAGAACAATGCAGGACGCTGATAAGAGCTTCGGCTCAGACCCTGTCTCACTTCCCCTGGCTCTGATTGTAATGGGACTGCTTGGAAAAGACGACCAAGTTCTAGACCAAAAGGATCTCAGCCCAAAACCCCTGAAAACACACAGCCAGTAAACACATATACAGCAAACAGAAACAAAAAACAATACTTTGTAACTCTAACTAGGTGTATTGTTGCCTGTGTGTTATGCAAACGTGCGTGTGTGTCTGATTTCAGCATTGTAATGAGGATGTAAATTACTGAGGTCTGCTCTTAGTCTAAGTGCAATGATTCTGACTGGCCATAAATCATCTTTGCTCTAAAGGAATCCACATCTGCTAATCGCAAATCAAAAAGGAGGGGGTTATTTTCCCCTCTCTTCCTTCTTACTTTCAATTATGTATAAGACTGCTCTCCAACTGGCAAACAAACAGCTACAGGAAGTCATGCATTGCCCAAGGATTTAGTGTGTGTTTGTATATCTAATAAAAAAAAAGGTCAAACATCCCCAATGAGGATGGACCTAAACAAAACTCGCAGGTTATTTACTTTAGTGTCTAAGCACCAATTACAGGCCTGAGCTCTGGTCCAACCTGACTGCAGTCTCCACAGCAGAAAGGACCAAACCTAATCATGCTCGATGTGCACTACAGACCTCTGCATGCATATCGCTATGGCACACTCTTCCATCTTGCCTTCTCAATCTATGCCTGCTTATACATCTTCTGTAAAGAGAGCAAAAGGGATCAGCCTTCACCACCCCACACCACTAGAACATCTTCTCCTTCACTCCCCTAGGAGTGTTTAGGTAAGAACTTTCCAACCATTCATTCTCCCAAAACTGCTAGCAGGGCCCCATCTGAGGCAAATTTCATCCTTAAAAGACAAAGCCCAGAGAAACAGACTTTCATTAACGGGCTATTAAAAATGACTTTGGGGCAGGAAATTACGCGGCTTGCTCTTTTTCGCTCCTTCTGTACGCTTGAAGAAGAGCACAGCGTTTAATAAGGCCCTCTCCCACCACCGGCCACATAAGACAAATGAACGTGCGTGCACCGTATCCCACATGGACTCAAGTCTAATTGGCTAGGAGCAGCAGCAGAGGCCCAGGTCTGTGCTGCAGAGACGCCTAATAGTTTGGTTAAAGAACTAATCCTGAAGAACAGATGTAGGTGTTTGTGCTTAATCATAACATCATGGCACATTCCGCAGCGCTGTCTAAGAATAGCTGCTCCACTGATCAAAAAAAGCCCTTCAAACTCACAACAACAAAGGATGCTTTGACTGCATGCACAAAATTGACTTAATAAGCACAAACTGGTAGTGATTTCAGGCCAACATGAATGAACTGCATTAGCTAAACACATACGTTCCCAAAACAAACTTATGCAGTCTTTACTGACGTTGTAATGTCTGGAGGTAAAAACATACAGTGACAGAAAGTGAGGTCAGGGGACCGTGTCGGGACCGTTTGCGGTTTTAAGGGAGCAAAAGGTTGGCTGAGAGGAGAATAGCGTTCCCTCTGTGTGGACATCATCAGCTGAGTCATCCCTCTTCTCTTCGTGCTCACACCTCCCTCATGCTCCCTGCGCAGTCGGGCAGGCTAATAAATGAGGGGGTCTGTGGGTCGAGCTGAACGGGGGAACAGCTGTGTGAGGAGCAGGACAACAGCTGAGGCTGAGGAGAGGGACAGACACGGAGACAGCTGTCGCCACTACGCCGACACATGCACACATGCATGCGCACTCCTTTGCGTGCATGCTGGGATTATTATAATAAAAGAAATTGAACACGAAAATTGTAAACTAAAAAAAATCAACATTAAATTAAAAATAATCGAATATTTTTTTCCAAAACTAACTGAAATAAATTTAAGCAATGTCCTTTGACTTTTTACATCTAGAACATTAATAAACAAGTTTCACTTGCTTTGGTACATAATGTCCTGTGTGTATTCCTGCCTTCCTTCAAAATGGGCCTTTCCCTAAAAGTAAAATTAAAACTAAAGCTGAAATACAAAGACATCTAAACGCTGAAATCTAATAAATACCAGAACTAGAAATGAACTAAACGTCAAACAAAAACTGAAAATATAAACGTCAAAACTAGAAGTAAATTGTCCAGCTTGACGTTGCTATGGTGACACTTTTAATGTTAGAAAAGTCTCGTTCTGCAAGTAAATATGTCGTCTTCGTTCTGTTCCTACTTCCAATCCAAAGCCTGCTCCCTCTACGTGACTCCCGGGAATGAATCCTAATCAGTAATAATAAATATTCATTTAAACCAGGTTTTTACAGTGTATGCAGTATTCAATATTCTGACATGAGTCTCATATCTGAGCAGCAATCAAATCAGTGCAGCGCAAAGAGCCCATCATAGAAGCAGATTGAGTTACAGGATCATGAGGAATAGCCTGGATCCCTCAGATCAATGCCTAGGCAGCTCAGTTATGTAGCAAACCAGAGCATGTTTGTTTATAACCATTACAGTGCCTGTATTCCTGTGATTACCGTAAGGCGGAGCTAACAGTTAATACAGGTGTGTGCGTATAATGTGTGAAACAGAAATAATAAGGAGTGTGCTGTGTGATAAGCATTGTGAGGGTTAGACGAGGCATCAGGGGAAAGATACGGTATGGAGATGACAGTGTGCCATGTGTAAGCTCAGAGTGATGAGACTGATATTTTACCTGCCCTTCCAGGTGGGGCGCTCGCCGTCACCACCGCACCTGCTGAGCCAGCGCCTGCTTGGGCCGTGAGCGGAGAGGGTGAGCCCACCGGGGTTGACGGGTTAGAGGGGAAACTACTGCTGGTGTGGTCAGGAGAGTAAATCTGAGAGACACACAGAGACATCCAGGGAGTGAAAAGAGAGAGATTTAACCATCAATGAAACCTTACAGACGCTCTTTGAGTGCAACCTGTCGTTCCCCTCTCCGGCTTTATGGTCTCTGTTAGCGTCGCACAGCCAGAATTGGCTCATCAATTCTGTTGATTTTACTGGCTGAGAGGCTATAAAAACCCCGCTGCATACATATGGGGCTTTAACAACCTACACCGCCTTTTCTAATGGCTGCAGAAAAAAAATATAAAACACCTTCTGTGCACAGCGCTTTGCATGACACCTGCACACTGGTCTCATTTCCCAGAACGCCCTGCTCATAGGACTGCTGCCCTTCTGGAAGAAACAGACTCGCACAACGCCCGAGTCAAAACACAAATAATAAATGACAGCACGTCACTTTAAGATACTGGTAACGCATATACCCGAGTTTGTATTAATTCCTATTCTTTTACATGATAGATTTACACACAGGATAGATTGGGAGGCACCTACACAGAGTGAAACAGAAGAGAAAGAAAAGAGAAAGCGAGAACCAGAAATAGAGAGAAATGGGGGAGAGAGAGAGAGAGAGAGAGAGAGAGAGAGAGAGAGAGGACACTGTCATTAATCTCTCTTTGGGAGCTCATTAGAGTGAATGAGCCTGGCTCCGTGGCAGCGTGGCTGTGCGGCTCCTGCCGTGTCTCATCTCCAGTTATGGATGAGAGGTAATAAAGCAGCACCCTCGCCTCTCTGCCTGCCCAATAACCAGCGCCTGCCTGCATCAGGCACCGGCCAGCCACAGCACATTAGAAAGAGAGAGAGATAGAGATAGAGAGAGAGAGGGAGAGAAAGCGAGCTTTTCCGCTTCTATGTTTGACTTGCTTGTCTCCCAGAACAGAGCAGTGAACTGTGTATACTCTTATATGTTTGCAAAGAGAATGACATGTCTCCAGAGACAATAACTCCAACAAAAAAAAATACTTCTGTGACTACTTCGACATATTCATCTTTTCAAAAATATAACTTTTAAGACTACATTTTCAGAGGGAAGAATCTGTATTACCAGTGTAGTTATTTTGGGTTGATGGTACATAAGATCGACTGCAATTTATTTATTTATTATTTTATAATATTGCTTCAGAGCTAGGACTCATTTTCATTTGTAACCATTTACTGACTTTAACAACTGCCTTTAGACTTCCAGTGTAACTGTGGTAGGAAACAACAGATTTTCTTAGTACAGGGAAACAGAGCAGCACATGCACTGCAGATGTAATGAAATTAAGGAAGAAAAATGTTGGAATATTTCTTTTCTTAGAAAAAGCCTTAAAAACTTCCTGAGAAGATTCATTTTGTTTAGACAAATGCCGGATTAGAGCACACATTGCGTCCTTCTTTGATAGCAATGTTTTGGGTTTCTGCTACAGAAAATACTCTGGGGTGGCTGGAGTACTTGATTCGATTCCCACTAATTAGAATGGACACGGTGCAGATCTGGCAGGGTTTGATTCTAAACGGGTCTAAAGTTTCAGGACATATCTCACAGGGGATCTCGGAGCTAATCTGAATTTCAAAAATGCTGGTACTATCATTATCATTATTAACCTTCTTATTAAATCCTAAATGTCACTTTTGTGTTTCAATCAATTCTGCAAATCCTGCCTGAGGCTTAGTAAGTGCATCTCTCTCTGGGAGGAAACCGAGCAGTGGAAGGAGAGAGAGAGAGAGAGAGAAAGAGAGAGAGAGAGAGAGAGAGAGAGAGAGAGAGAGAAATGATGGGAGGACAGAACGAGAGAGGGAGGGGGAAAGGGCGTAGAGAGTAATTTACCCCCCACATTGTTTCGAAGAGACAAATTCACTGTTCATCCACACAGAAGATAATCCTCAACGGAAAGGTGCCCGTGTGAATTCAAACACAGCTGAGAAGTTAAGTTGAGGCTTAATCGTACAAATCACAAGTAAGGAAGTAGGAACTCACATGAAGCTAAAATTGGCTTAAAGAGGTCAACCCAGTATCAGTGACAACAGTAGTGGTGCCCTGAACTGAAGCAGTAAAACAAACAAAGGCTCTGAGCCTCTCTGTCTGCTGCTGCTCTATAGCTGTGACTCCTGACCCTGATCAGCCCAGGCAACTTCTGCCGTATTCACGCTCTAACACCGCTCATTTTACCAACAACAAACTCAGCCCCACCCCCTCATCAGTCACGCTGCTCCCCGCCAGCGGGGGGCCAATAAGCACGTCCCGTCTAAAAGAAGCGCCAACAAAAGCGGCACAATGGGCAGCGCGGCGGGCTTCACCCAGGCCCCACCGTGTCCGTTTCGCTGCTGCTTTGTCATGCTAATGGTATTGAGTCGCCGAATACAAAAAGACTTAATTTGTGATTATCGTTCGGCCCCACAATTTTCTATCTGTGTGTACGCAAGTGTGTGCACTTGTGGGCTTGGCGGTTTGTGCAGTTAGCCTTTTATGAGCACTGTAAAATAAGAGCTGGATGAATAGGTCGACCCTGCAACAGTCTGTGGTTGTATTAGCTGTCTGTGGCAGAAAATCATAAGAGTGAGGAATGAGCCCAGATGTGCTTCTAGTCCAAGAAAAGAAAAAAAAAAAGTACTGTAAGATTATTGTAAGCTGTCTAAAGTGTGTCAGCTCCCCAGGATAAAAATTTTCTGCTAAGCGAATACAAGGTTGTAGTGCGCTTGAGTTTCAGGACCTAGCACAAACACGCTGAGTTCATTATCCAAAGCAAAGTTTAATCCATTGGCTTTAGGATGGTTTTCATGTAGGATGGTCTTCTTTTATTGCACACTGCGAGATTAAGAGCACAATTATCCTGGCTTATGTCTAACAAACAGCCACAAACACATCCTCTGACCTTATTCGGTGCTGTCTCTCACTAAGCACACTAGTCTCAGTAATCTGAGGCTTCACACGCACCGCACTAGCATGCTGATTACAAAAGCAAAGAACACAAAGCGAGTTTACACTGAAGTCGGGACATATTATACATCTTGATGTTTGTCTGGTGTGTATAGTTTAAGAAAGCGAGGCGAGGGCTTACCGAAGCGAGTGCTTTCCCCAACGCATCTCCGGTCTGAGAGCTTCCAGTTGCGTTACCTCTGTTGGCTGCAGCTGCAATGACACAATGCAGAATGACCAACTGATGGACCATAATGAAAGGGTAAAGGCACCCAGAATCATCTAATCTCTGGTATGAATTACACACATTCTGATTTTTACCAACAGCTGGGATGATCCAGGAGCTCAAAATATCTTGTGGTAAAGAAAGCCTGAATAAAGTCATCATGACCAAAATAATCTTCCAAGTATCTGGTGGATTTTGGAAGAGTGTGCTCCATCATATTTGGAGTTTATTTATTTGATTTTATTTGTTTTGAGGTGGGTAGGGGGGAGGGCAGGGTGGTTTCTGGGGGGGGATACGCATTACGTATTTTACCCATAACTCCCTCTGTGGTGTTGACGGGTGGGGTGTGGGATGCGGTGACGAAGGGCGAGCTGCTAGCAGTACTGCGGTGGAAGCTGGACATAGGCGGCAAGCTGGCATTGATGTCCGTGGGGGACACTGAGTGTGGGGGGTAGTTCTATAAAACACACACACACACACACACAATCATCAAACAATGCTGTAGTGAGAACTGCAAGGTGATATGTGTAGACATGTGTGAGCACCAGCACCCTCACAGCTTTGACTTTAATTTGAAGGTGCACTTTACAAAGCTCGCAAAGTGCAAGCAGCAGTATGGAGAAGTGTGATATTCTCACCAGGCGGTCATGAGAGTGCAGGCTGCTGTAGTTTCCAGACTGTGGCATGTGAGATGAAGATCCTCCCAGCATTCCCCCGTAAGCGGGCTGGCTTATACCGTTGGACGAGTTCCACGGGTCAGAGGAGTTGTGGGTTGCGTCTGATTAATGAGGAAACAATAAATTTGAACACAATCACATAAGAGTTACAGCCTTTGTTAAAACCTTACCCAGCGAGCTCGAGCCAAGAAGGCGAGGTAAACCGTAATGACATGATTTCGGCCATGAAAAGTGCTCATAAAGGATTTTAAAATGACACCGAGTTGATATATGAAATCAGAGCAGGTGCCCCTGCGTGGTTTCTGACAGAACCAAATTTCAGATTTATCATAGAAATCCAGTCCCAGGAAATGAACAACAATACTAATAGTATTGCTACTACAAGTACTGATATTACTTCCACCACTAATAGTATGTGTCAGACTGTATCCATGCCCTCTAGTGATCACAGTTTCCCAGCACCGAATAATAACAGTAAACACTTACCAAAAAATGTGCTTGCAAACATACTGCTGGGAGGTTTGGAGGAAGGATATGAAGGAGACTCTCTGTTAAAGTCTTCTGAGTTCGGCGATGGTGCATACACCTGCAAAAAAAAAAAAAAAGTGGAGATGTTCTTAAAAAAATAATTGCAAACAGGATGTTAAAAAAAAACAACTAAAAGACAGCTAAAAAAATAAACAGCAAGGCTGACTAATTTACCTCACCACACATCCGTATGACAGCCTGAACGCTCGTTTACAACAAGACTTTCCTAGAAGACAATAACAAACCTAACTAACTATGCCACGTACGGTCAATATACAAATTGTATCATGTAACAGATGGCTAATTTGGACGTTGTGTTGAAAACGGAAAGGATTATCTTTGAGGTTTGTGTGTGCGTGGTTGTGTGGGCGTGTGCGTGCTACAGCTTAATTGGAACACAATGGAATGGATAAGCATGCTTGCTATACACAATACAGACTGTTTGTGTTTCTATGCATGTGTGGCCATTTATTCGTATATATATGCTCATGTGTTTGTTCATGCACATACTTTATACATGCGTGTGTGGGTGAGCGCATGTGAGCGTGTGTATTTTAGGCCCTCTGGGCTCGGTTGGGTTGGGCCAGCAGTGCAGTGGTTGCAGCTGCAGCAGTGCCCGTCCCAGAAGAGGAGGATCAAAGCCTCAGAACCCATAATGTAGCGCTCTGACTTCATCTGCTCCAGATGGGGCCAAACCAGCTCCACACACCACAGAGAGAGAGAAAGAGGGGGAGAGCCGAACAGAACGGTTTGAAACAGGAAAGAAGAGTGAAAAGGGGAGGAAAGGCTAAGTAGCGCTGCCGAAAGAGAATTTCTCTCATTATCCATCATTAGGTGAGACAGGCATAACTCGGTGCAGCCACAACAACGGTGTCCTCTGTTCACCTGCCACATGAGGGGCTGATTGCATCGCCATGTTAGTGAAAACCAATCAGTTTAACATGAACCAGATGGGCAAGGTGACTTGGCTGGCCAGGATTCAGCTCAATGTGTTTCACATTCGTTGCGAGGGAAAGACCTGCCTTGCGATTTGTCAGTGCAAACGCGAGAAATCTCGAGTAAGGCGCATCGGCAGCAGCAGGAGAGATGAATCTGACTTCATCCCTATTATTATAAATCCACAATTTCCTTTCTTTTGACAGGCTCATGTTTCAAGTCGGGATGAAGAAACGTTTGCCCGATTTAGCTCACTTTGTGTCTGTCTTACACCTCTATGCGTCCTGAAGCTGCATCATCAGCATCTAAAGCCCTAGTCTTCAGACAGCTTATCCAGCAGGATGTGGCTAAGCACCTTGCTGAGGCGGCAGTGTCGTGCCATGTGATTGACTACGTGTGCTTACACATGTGGCCCGGCCAGTGGAAGTTCCCCGGGGAAGTCAGGTCAAGGCGGAGCGGCAGATTTGGGTTTTGACTCAGCCTCAGGGCTCAATGGACAGCATATGGCTGAGGATAATGCTAATTGCCCTCTTTAGTTGGAGCTAACCAGCCGACCCCTTAATAAACCACCCCAAAACACCGGGCGCCCCACATTGGCACCACCAGGAGATGGAAAGAGAGGGTGTGTGTTCTCTTTGACCAAGACATTAATTAAAGGGCTGTCAATCATCCCATACACTCTGATATGGACGCCCGAAACATCTGAGGCTTTTTTTTCTCTTTTTATCACTTTGATCCTAAAGACCAAACCACTAAGCCTAAGGAAACAAAATTATCTTGGAGGGGGGAAAAAAAAAAAGGTATTAAGAGCAGCCTGAAAATAACATCAAGTTCTGACGGAAGTTAAAATGTGTGGGTTTATTTTTTCCCCTATGTAGTCTGAAAGTGTGTCAGTTGATGTAAAGAGGGCAGGGGTTCCTCTGTGTAGCGCACCTTCCCTGCTCCTCTGCTCCGTCACACCTTCCTTTGATCTGCACCCGACACCCATCATAACAACGCATGGAAAAACCATTAAGCTGTCAACATACGGATAAACCGAACAACGGAGGTTAAAAGACGTAAAAAAAAGAGGGGGGTGGGATCATCCTCTTAAAAATAAACGATAACGGAAGGCAAAAACCAGGGCAATGCTGAAGAGAAAACCACAGAAAACAGTGCTGAGCCGCAGGGCTGCAAGTGACAACAGAACATCCTGTCTCCGCACGTCACTTGTTTGGAATCAAACTAAGGCCCGAGGGTTTTCCTTTTCAACTCCCATCTCACACACTTAGCACAGCAAAAATGCACGCTGCTCACACACAATGAGCCCGTATTGTACAGCCTCGTCCTGCACGGTCCTGACACAACATGCGTGACAGTTAAAGCCAAGCTCTTTTAAGAATCGTCTAAAAGGTTCAAGCTTGAGGGGTTCCGCGTTCAACAGGTACTAAAAGAAATCCAGCAATTTATTTATACAGACTCATTATTAACTTGGACACTGAACACTAATTTTTTGGCAAGAAGAACAGATTCGAAGGTCTCATGGTGTAGTTTATTGGCATTAAGAAATACAGAAAGCAAACTACAAACGCCGCAGTGTGACTTGGCCTCTCTAGAAGATCATAAAGCAGCCGAATCAAAGCGATGTGCTATGTGAGGCTTGACATATAATGAACCTCATTTTTTTTCATCATTGTTTATCTTCTGTTTGGTGTACAAACTTATTAAAAAAGATGAAAGGAACATTTTATTGAGAAATTACCAATTGTTTTGAATTACAAGGTTCAACTCTGACCCAGGCAGCCCACATGCTCCTCATTTTCTGTGTTGCAATATAAGCCTGGAAATACTTAATATAAAAAGATCAAAGTGGGCTTTGTGCTGCAGGAACAAAGAGCCTAATGGGGTATGTGTAATGGGCTATGAGGACTCTGGACTCTGTCAAAGAGCTCAAGAAGGTGAATCCCTCAATGCTGAAAACATAATTACATTTATACGCAGAAGAAATTTGTTTTAAAGTTACAACACGTTGTGCGCCTTCATATATATACGTGATAAACGCTGAATTAATACGCTAAGAACATAATTTCATTCTTAAATTTAGCTAACAGATGGAGAATTCTCGTGAGATGCTTGTGTGTGTGTGTGTGAGAGAGAGAGAGATAGAGAGAGATAGAGGAGAGAGAAAGACTGCTGGGAACTTTTCCTCTTAACCAAAGTTGTGTGAATTTATACACTCGTTCATCCTCTCTATTACGCGCCACTTGCTTTCTCTTAAACACACACACACACACACACACACACCCCTCTCCCTCACTCTCTCCGTTCCACCTTCAGAGCGACTCAACACCTTGCGTCCCGGAGACAGCCGTCTGAGCGTGCGCCGGTCCGAGCGCACGTTCAGAGACGCACAAAATAAAGTTTTGTTAGGAACGCAGAAATCAAAGTCTCGGACTAGCGCGGAGGTGGAGGAGTCCCATTAGGCTCCCTGTAGAGTGAAGAATGCCTGACTGATTAAAAACAGATGGAATAACAGCAACGCTGCTGCTCCCAGCTCAACTGGCAAACAGGAAAGTCTAACCTCAACAGACAGCCTCTTTCCCTTAATCATTCCCATACTCCCACTTGTTATTATTGCGAGCAAGTATCAGTGGTTATCCAGCAGCCATTTAAGACTCACACCCTGGACTAGACACTGCGTCTACACACCGTTATACTGACAGAGGTCAGCAGACACGAGGATGCAAAGAAGAGGGAGAAGGCGGTGATCTGTGACTGCGTTAAAATAGATCTTCACAGGAGTATGCATTTTTACATGAGTGCAAAGTGGCCTTGCTTGGGTCACCATACACACTTAAAAAATTATTACAGAGTAAGACCAGGCAATAAGACTATACTATTGATAATAATATTACTACTACTACTACTACTACTAATAATAATAATAATAATAAGTTCAATAAGAGCAGCGATAAGATACAAATTCGTCTGTACTTTTGCAACATGCAGGGTAACAAGTGGCTAATTAAGTGTTTTCTATGTTTAATAAAATATATGTTCTTTTTATGTAATATGTAATAATAATGAGGGACAACTGTTTCACTCATACTCTATTACTATAGAAAATCTAAATACTGTCATGCATTTTGTGTCTCGTGAAAATGTATTCGAGTCGGGTGATGCTTTTGCGTCTCCAATCACGACTTGGAAAAAAGCTCCAGAACTGCTCCAGAATCATTAGTGAGAAATGATGATGTCTTGGTTGTTTCTGATGTAATGGAAACATGTCATAAGGCAGCACACGGGAACACGCGCGCACACACACACACACACTCATACACACACAAAACTCTTCATAAACCTCAGAGCACACAGTAAATACCTTTCTCCATAAGACAACAAATCTCAAATGGCTGACAAGCTTAAAATAAAATATATCCTCACACCAACACACACACTTTCCAGCTCTCCGTACACCGAAAACGCACTCACCGATTTCCCGTTGTAGTAATACATCAGAGAGTTGCTGCCCATTCCAGGCACGGGGTAGGCGCAATACATGATAACGCTTCAGCTTCGGACTGAGCGACGCTCAGCAAGTGCACCGTCTCAGAGCAGCACACGACCACGAAAACCTCTAACGCTCCCTAGGCATACATCCAGCCGGCTCGACACACACTTATTCCTTCAGCCTTGGCCTCTACACATGGATCTACTCACTGAGACCTTATGCAAAGTGGGGCTGAACCATTTTAGCCGGCAGTTAGGGGGGAGGGGCCTCGGTCCCCTAAGCTTGGTAAGAGCTGAGCCAAAAGGAGTGGAGAAAGAGGGAGGGAGTGTAGAGAGGGAGGGAGAATGGGGGGGAAGCGTGGTTTAGTGGGAAAAAAATAATGAAATGGGGGAGGGATTGAAAACAAATGTGTGAATGTAGCTGAGTAAAAGATGAGCAAAATATCTGATTTTCAGACAGGAGAGGAAAAATGTTGGGTCACTGTATTAAATAACTTAAAAGAAACTTAAAAGGTTTTAGTCCTGAGATTAATATTTTGTTTGAATCAGGATTTTTTTTTCTTTAAAGGAAATGCTGAATTGAGAGAGAAGACTTTTTCACCAAAGATTTTTCATTCACTCAATGAAGGAAAAAAAAATCAACTACTATAATTGTTCAACTACCTGGTGTGTGTGTGTGTTTACAGGCCATGTACTGGAACATGGCTTCACACTGAGTTCGCTCTGAAGTGAACTTTGTAGTCAGTAGTGTTGTTTCTGTAGGCTTCCCGCCATGTGGCCATGGAAAACACAGCGAGTTGTTCAACACATCCAACAGCTGCAAAGGACTCGGGCCTGACAGCAAGCTCACTGCGCTGCTCAATTTCCTCACACACACACACACACACACACACACACACAACTCCCTTTCTTTAACCAGTCCTCAGTCCTCAGTCCCCCTTGAGGGCCTCTCGTACACAGCCATGGGGGTTACAACCCAAACTGTTTCTCTCTCTCTCTCTCTCTCTCTCTCACACACACACACACACACACACACACACACACACACACACACACACACACACACCAAGGAAGTCTGTGGACAATTTGAGGTAGGAAGAGAGGAAGACGTAAAAAAGGATGGACAGAAATGGAAAGGGGAGCGTGGGGAAGCCAGAGAGAGAGAGAGAGAGAGAGAGACAGAGAGACAGAGACAGTGAGTGAGAGAAAGACATCTCCTGCTGCGGTGAGGAGGGAGTGAGTGCTGTGTGCTACTGCGTGTCCCTTTAAAGCCCACTCTAGCCAGACCTGCTCTTTCATGTGTCTCTCTGCAGGCGTGCTGGCCCAAACACTGCCCCTAGACCCATTCACAACATTACTGTTATGGAAAGATGAAAGACATCCCGCCATCCCACCCCCCTCGGCTCTGCAAACGATACTTTATGTTTTCCCCCCTAATTCCATTATTATTTATCCCTCTTTCTTCTCCAAGCGAGACTCTTTTAAACTGTTCCAAGGCTGGGGAATCGACAGGCTGGTACCGTTTTAAAATCTGGAGTCATTTCAAGCTGATGCTTTGAGGGAGGCTGCCACGATAGAAGTGCGTTTGAAGGCTCCGAAAACCAAGTCCAGATAAGGAATGCACCACCAAGAAGAGACAATGAAAGGGAAAAAAAAATCCCAGACACCCCAAGCAGAGAAAATCATGGACATATGTCCATATTCTTCACAATATAGAACTATGTTATCCTCACAGGGTTGAAAATTAGGTTAGTGCAAGAGGAAAATATTGTTTCAGCAACTAGTGTCAAAACAGTGGCCATATTAAATTTAGACAATACCAGCTACTACTCAGTGTGACTGACGCACTGTAAAAAAAAAAAATCGCAAGGGCTACGGATTCACTGAAGAAGATACAATGAGGGGGGGAACACAGTAGAAAAGGAGTGAGTAACTAGGAGCAGACAACCTCATCGACATATCCACATTTTGTTCCAACAACCATGGCAGGCTTGCTGAATTTGGCAGCACAAGTGAACACTTGGTGGCACCGATACACAGCAATCGCTGTAGGCTAGTGAAGATGGGATCCACCAAGCATGAGACAGTTTACACCCAGTCCTTCAGTTGTGTACACTGTGCGCAGAAATGACTGCATCATCAGACTGAAAACCCCATCACGGCCACGGCGACGTACAAAAATCCGAGCGCCTGTGCACAATCACCTGTGTTTACATGCTGACTTCACATCACTCTTCGGACAAATCAGCTTCCCAGAATGTCTAATGTGAAATCACTAACATGCTACAGGCTGACAGAGGCCTGTCGAGGGCTGTTTCAGCTTTGACTTGACCCCTACTGGGGAGACATTTACACATTTAGTTATGCATAAACATAACTTCAGCCATGCAGCCTGTTCCCAAACACTGTCCCGTCCCTCTACTACTAATGGCCCATTTCCACCAGCAAGGTCCCCGGTGCCGTTTCCGGAGATCCTGTGCCAAATCTGGAACTGTTCCATAAACTTCCTGGATAAAAAGGCCAGTTCTCAGCAGGCGATATCGGTTCAGTTCCAGCACCGAGATGACCAGGAGTTTTCAGATGATGGTGTCTCCATTACATCAGTTGAGGCATATGACTGATATTAAAAAGCAATAAGAGTGCATGGTGGAAATAAAAAACAAAAATAAAATATTGCAGTCATGAATTAGTGGACAATTAGAATTACGAACTAAATACGGTAATGCCAAGAATCCATTTTTAGCATCTGACGTGTATTAGGAAGCTTTGATATCGGATCACATAACGGTGCAGCACTTAACCAGGTGGAAATGAACAACAGGTGTAAAATGGTTTGCAGGTTAGGTGAAGCAGCACCAACACACAGTGTCACTGGTGTGTAGGCTACGGAATGACGGCTAATAAAAACCTCACCCTAAACACACCCTATAGAGGTCCGCCAAAAAGACAGCCTCAGAACCAGATGTTTCTTTAATCACTACACACACAAACAGGAGGTCCAATAAAAATAATAACCAATAATAATAAAAAAAACAACAACATTTGTTTCCTTTAAACTCCAGGATTTTTTTTGCATAAACACACTTGTGAACTGAGGAATGTTGTTCACTAGAGTACACCGAGAGAAGCTCTTCCTCCGAGGTTGCTTGTGATAAATGACCTGCTGCGGTTAAACAAGAAGACTGGTACAAGTAGATATCCAAACATGGATCTTATGTAAGGTTGTTGCTCCATGGCTGAAATTCAAACTGAAACTAGGATACACTACGACATACCTCAGACAAACTGCTTGGCAGGTTATATGTCTGACCTGTCTGTCACTGTGCCAGGGCACAAACGCAAGCAGGATGAAACCCAGTTAAAATTAGCTTCATCCAATATACCTAGCCTACCTTCTGGCCTGAAACTTCACATGCAAGTACAAAGCCCGGCAACTACTTTACATCCGTCTAACCAGAGCTGACTGTTGACAGTACGGGAGTTTGGTAGCAGAATCGGGGACGTGTGTGCACCGACTCAGGTATGTGAACATGTATCTGCACTCATACCCGTGCTGCGTAAATAATTTACAACAGTAGAGAGTGTGAGTAATGAGTCTAATCTCGTGCTCTCTGTTCATCCAACTGATCTTTTTCTCCTCTGCCCCCTCTCTCTCTCCCTCTCGTAGATGAAAGCAGCACGGGCCTGGGCTGTTTGTCACCTCCATTATCTCCATATATTCTCTTGTCAGTGGTAAATTTCAGCAGCCCAAATCTAGATAAACAGTGGTGCTCCCAGAGGTGGGCACATCTCTGTTCAGGATCAGAGCTAGTCAAACCACAAGCATCTATCTAATCACTTATCTGATGAGCTCATCTCCCTCCAGACCGTGTGTACACATCCGTGTCCCTCCAACAGACATGCATCCAAAAACATACTGAAACCACTGCCCCCTGGTGGAGGAATGATGACCTGATGACCTGCAAGCAGAGACATCGTGACTCACTAGCTCTGGAAAATTAGACATAAACTGAAGTCTTCCAAAAGGAACATAAGCAAGGCACGCTCTGCAAGATGCACGCAATGCCTGTCATGTAACGATTCCATAAGAAGCTTCGGTTGGGAAATACACTTTTTTAAAACAGAAATGTAGCCTGAAAAAGCCCACAGCACTGATGATGTACAAAACAAAAAGAAGAACAGAGATTCTTTAAAGAACAAAGAGCAGTGGCCACATGAAAGAACCACATCAAACCTCAATCTCTGGAGTTATTCTTACACGGCTTTAGAGGGCCGTTTTATCCAGAGGCTTGTCCATCTCTGCAGGGCCTGCTCAGTCAGGTCCTGACCCTGCATTAGGGCCCCAGCTTCAAAGAGACACACACACACACACAAACAAATGCCTGTAGCCTGCACATTCTGCTACTGCCTGTAGATGGCTGTCTAGTCAAAAACCTAGCTTAGTATTTCTGAAAGGAGGAGCAGAAATGTTTCTCTACAGGAAGTACACACGCTTTCACACACACACACACACACACACACACACACACACACTCCTCTCAGTGTAGATGCAACGTTAAGGAGGAGAGCTGGGTCGTAGTTGGCTTCCCCGCAGCCTAACCATGCTCTGTTCCTGAAACTGTTTCCCGCTAAGAGCAACCCGCGCCAAACAAGGGTCTGAGTGACACGTCAAGAGTAAATGACAATCTCTATTTTGATTCACAGCCAGGGTTCTCACTTGCGAAAAACCCAGAAGGGAGTTGACCATATAAGTCAACCCCCCCTCCCCAGCCCCCTGCCCTCACTCATACCCTAAGTCCTCTCCTTTGGCTCATCGCTGCATCAAGCAGACAAGCTGGTGACAAGGACACTTAAAAAAGCCTGGCCGTTCACACAGCTCCAGCCTCGCAGTCATGCATGAATATCCTACAAGAAGCCTTCTCTTGCCCACAGCATCAGAGCTGCTGAACTCTCCCCTTTCACTCTGTATCAGACAGACTGTCAGGCTGGCTGGGTGCTTCAGCACAGGTGCCCAAACAGCTGCCTGGCAGCAGCCGCTGCTGACTGCCTATCCATGATACACACTCCCTGCTATATACTCTCTCGCCAACTATTGTGCATTTTCCACTGAAAAAGTGCCAGCGCTGGTATTGGAGCAAACCTTTTAATGAAGTGTCCCATATTTCTACCTGGTTCTCAACCAAACCGGACAAGGGCAAGTAACAGCTCGAATGTGCTTGCCCAGTCCTATATTTTGGTTATCAGTAAGCCTAATTGACCAAGGTTAAAAGAGGTAGCTACCATAATATAGTCATTTATGGCAATCTACTTAGCTATATAAGTGCATAAAATGAACAATTACACTACATGGTAAAGCATATGAGGACACCTGACAATTGAGCATCCCATTCCAAAGCCACTGCCACTAATGTGGAGTTGATTAGCTGCTATAACAGCCTCCACTCTTCTGTGAAGCCTTTCCAGTAGGTTATGGACTGTGGTGGGAGGATCTGTGCCACAACGGG
The DNA here is from genome assembly GCA_028566355.1 of Doras micropoeus. NCBI lineage: Eukaryota > Metazoa > Chordata > Actinopteri > Siluriformes > Doradidae > Doras > Doras micropoeus. The sequence continues at coordinate 10,430,564 of JAOUQY010000038.1, read as the reverse complement.
TCAGGCAAGAAGGCCTGATGTGAATTTGACGCTTCAATTCAACCCAAAGGTGTTCAGTGAGGTTGAGGTCAGGGCTCTGTGCAGGCCACTCAGGTTCCTCCACTTCAGTCTTGGGAAGCCATTCCTTTACGGAGTTTACTAGTACCGACGTGCTGGAACAGGTTTGTGCTAGATCACTTGGTTCTGCTGTAAGGAAATCGTAATGAGACATTCTTGACAATTCTGTCTTTCGGAAGATCCACTTCCTGGTTAGATTCCACATACATTTGGCCATATAGCGTATATGACTGTTATATAGCACCTTTAAAAAATAGTCACTGATCAGCGTTTGGGTTATAAGCCCTGGTGTTCTGTTCATGCGTCACAACTTTACTGCTTGGGTCGGGCTACCACCGGGCTACTCATCACTGTGACATGCCTGTGTTTAGTAAGCAGAAGAGTTATATAACTGTTATGCGCTAAACCTTTTTGACTTGCAGAGTTCCCACATGCCTGCATGTTCCTGATTCTGAAAAAAAGTACCATTTGTGCATGCTCGTTAACACGGAAATCATTCTACCAACCAGCAACGATCACACCATGGCCACTG
>JAOUQY010000038.1:10378250-10388332 GCA_028566355.1 Doras micropoeus | reverse complement strand
TCAGTTGTATAAATGAGATAAATGTAAGTCACTCTGGATAAGGGTGTCTGCCAAATGCCATAAATGTAAATGTAAGTTATATTCATGGAGGCCCCACGTCGCAACTTACAGCACTTAAAGGATCTGCTGTGAACTTCTTGGTGCCAGATACCAAAGCACTCCTACGGGGTCTTGTGGAGTCCATGCCTTGACAGGTCAGAGGTGGCAGCACAGGAACGACCTACACAATATCAGGCAGGTGGTTTTAAAAGTTATGGCTGATTGGTGGATAGCACTTATCCACTGGATAGTGTAAATTACCCATAACCCATCGTGTTGTCCTTACTTCCACCAGCGAGTGAGCCATGAAATATTTGAGTACCCGAGTTAAATTTGGTTATCCTTCTCACCCAGGTACCATGTGAGGCAAGCTGGGAAATATGGCTGAAGGTAAAAATAGTTCACACCATCAATTGATCAAACAGTCTTCACAGAATTGTTCACAGATTAATGTCTATGACTACAACTGCTTATCTAGCAACACAAAAATCTTCAGCAGTAGACGAAATGTAGCGTATGCTAAATACAGATAGGAGCATTTGTGAGGATTTAAGAGCATTTCAAATAATTTCAACACGTTTAAGGTTTTAGATTCATTTTTATTTATTTACTCATATTAACATTTTCTTATCACCGTTTATATTACATTTTTTAAGTAAAACCTGCCATTGTCCTAGTTAAAGTTATTCCCAAATGGCATCATATACACTTTGTTTGCACCTTACACAGGATGTATTAGAGCCCCAGAAATTCAGCCCTAGAAATAGCATGAGCGCTTATCACTGTTTAAATGTCATCTGTTATGGTTTGCATGCAAACTCCTCGGTATTTTCACTAAAGACTAAATTATTGTCACAATCGACTGACTGGGCCACCGTGAAGTGAAAGTTGATTTTCACTAAAGTATTGCCACACTTGTGTCTGGGTGTGCATGCTGGAGTTTACAAGCGCAGCATCTTGTACTTGCTCCATGAACATTTTGACATCAAATGAGGCATGCCTGGTTTCATTTTTAAACTGTTTACTTTAATTTCAAGTAGTACTTTATTACTGCATGGCCAGCACTGTGGCATTGTGGGTACCCAGCTCCAGGTCACCCAGCTGTCTGACAGGGTGTCCTCTGGTTTCTTCCAAGCTCCCAAAAACATGCTTGCTAAATGGTCCACTGTAGGGCTGCGCGATATATCGTTTCAGCATCGTCATCGCGACGTGCAAAGTTTTTGGACGTGCGACGTCACTTAAGGCGAATGAAATCAACCATGTCATACTACATATTTTTTTTGCTGCTACTTCCCATGACATATCTACTACATATCGCTTAGCTTACTCCATTCTTGGATACACGGAGTTTGTTGCTTCCCGTTGTGAGCGGCATGCAGCTTCTGCGTGCACAACGAACCAGACAATTGCTCATGATCAACAGCTAAAGCGCCCCCTCCCCCGGTATTCAGAACACAGTCTGAAAATGAGCGATTTGGTTGCAAAAAGAAAATCCACGTCGGCCGTATGGACTGAATTTGCCTACAGAAAGGATGATGATGACCAAAAACGGGTAATTTGTCGACAGTGCCTTGCAGTTGCCAAACATAATTTGTTTGACCACTTAAATCGGCACCACAAAGCTCTGTATGAGGAGTGCAAAGCCAGATGTGGATGCTATCCAAAGCAAAAAAAAAAAAAAAAGCGCTTTCTGATGCACTTGCCAGTGTTCACCATATGCAAAAGGCTCCAAACAGCAGAAAGAAATCACTCGCGAAAAACATGCTACCAGTTAACACCAGTTAGGAGGGCATGATCCGGGCGCTATGTAAGCGGCATGTAATATCACCACGCATGTTGATAGTGTTATTATTTTATTTATATGCTTTATAGCAAATAACATTTATTCGAAGTTGTATTTCTGCATACCTCTCAGAGGGTTGGGGTTTACTATTTAAATGAGGTTTTAATTGTGAAATAAAATGTTAATTCATGTTAATTTCCTAATGTGACGCCGAAGCGTCATTGTTCAATGCCCTGTTTTAACCGTGATTACACCGGTAGCTACCTGTAATCTCCTGTATCCCTTCTAGTCACCACAATAGACTTGAGTACACACCTTAAACACGCATTATTAATCCCCTGACATGTTGGATTACTGACTTCTGGTGAAATCAGAAGTAAAATATTGCAATTTGCAGAAAAAAAATATATTGCAAGGTTTATATAAATATTTCTTCGCCAATATCATGCAGCCCTTGCCCCTAGGTGTACACACGCGATCGCATGGTATCCTGTGACGGAACAGCAGCACATCCGAGGTGTAGTCCTGCCTCGCTGTAGTTCCACCTTGACCATGAGCGGGATAAAGCGATCACTGGAAATGAATGAATGAATTTTATACTCATACCCATCAACCCAAACTGCTCATACATTCAAAGCTGGAGTTATGTGATGGGAAAGCAACACGCTCTTGGCTAGGATATGACAAGTCCTAGGTCTTCATGTGTTACTAAGCTGCAGCGCTGTTCCGCAGAAAAACCTGCACTATGTAAACAAGCACCCCTGTAGGTTAGGACGTTTTAAAGCCAATTTCAGTGTCTGGTTTCAAACGTTGCTCTTCCACCAGTCATATGCATGCATCACGTTGGTAGCACTGTACTGACACAGGGTTTGACGGTGCCTCAATATCTCCTGGCGTGCCTTATGGTGGAGATTAATTTTTACAGAAAAACAACTTTATGTTTGCCTTAATTCTCTCATAAGAAAATATTTAATATAAGCATTCGTAATAATACGGAATTCAGCTATCAGCAATATATTCAGCTTATAGTTCATTATGTTTACTTTTTGCCTTTTTCCACCTAACATGCAACATTATTTCTCATATGTTTGGAAATTATTTAAAAAAAAAATCTTAGCTGGTAAAATTATGTTGACAGCAGTTCATCCGACCAAGGTGCCTGCAAAAACACCCACATACCCCCTTCTTCATTCTTCTGCAGCTAAACACTGTCCTTTCATGACTGTTATCAGCTTCAGGGCCTTGGCTCTAAATATCGGTCACAGTATGCGCCTTTAAAACTCAGGGCTCCCCATCATAAAAGAGATTCTGTAGCTGTTCTAATCCCAGGCCCTGTGAAAATCTGTCTGCTGCTGCACACACAAACAACATTAACTCCCTCTGGAGTCCCAGAGCGGCCGCTGCTTCTTTTTTCTATAGACCTTTCCTCTCTCACATCATATTCAACATGGAGTAAGTAAAAAGTACATAAAATCTTATTAATTTTTTTTTGGTAAACAGACAGCAAGAGGGAAATTTCAAAAGCAGTAGTGCAGGTGCAATCGGGGAAAAAAAAACCCTGTGTTCCTACAAGGCCATCGTCCGTTAATCACACCATGATCTGCTTTACTAAAACATATGGAGAGATGGCAGGAGGGAAGATGACATCTTTCCTACTCCAAAGCTCAGCTGCATTTTATGTGGCACTCTATATATCTGGTATACATCCACATGCCTACGTTCATAAATTAACTGCTTCAACTTCGTATTACAGTCGCGTGTTGGGCTTGCTTGCATTGTGTGACCCGGAGCTGACAGCTGCCAGAGCGCCTGAAAAGGACAAATCTTCAGAGGGGAAGGTCTGCAGGGATAGAAGAGTTAGATAGAAGGGGTAATTGAGGGAGGGCAGGGGGAGTTTTTGCTCCTCTGGGACCATTAGATCATCAATCATGCCTGGCTCATCATCTCTAAATGCACCATGCTCCTGTGTTCCTCTGTGTTTATGCAAGTGTGTGTTCTGTCGCTGTCCAGTTACTGCTGGCTAAATGACTGTCAAATCACTGCTTAAGCATGCAGGCCAACGCTCCAGCAGATGACCCAGTCCCCTGATGCGACGTTTAAAGAGTTCTCTCTCGCCACAGTTCTGCATCCAGGTGAACATTAGCTTGCGCTGTAACATTTGGGGGACAGGTGATAGGAGCATGATGGACAGGACGAGGCATTGTGGGATGGCGGGGAGCGGATTGGGCTGTCAGACAGGAGGCCTGCGGCCGTGGCTGCCCAGGATCCAGAGTCTGGCTGCTGGCCAAGGTCAGCACTCAGCGACTGGAGGCTGTTCACAGCCCACTAATCATACACACGCTCAGAAGCGAGAGTGAGAGTGAGAGAGAGAGAGAATGAGAGCAAGGAGAGGAAATTCATCTTTTTTCGTTGTTGAAAAAAGAGCAGCCTGAGAACCACAGAAAACAAGGCACAAATGATCTCCGAGAGGTTACAGAGACAAATTTTCCATGCTAAAGACACATTCATGAATAAACAGCCATTCTCACTGTAGTCGTTTATCTGATGTGAGATTAGAGATTCTGGTAAACCTCCACACGAGTGCTGTGACACATGAAGATGCTGATAAGATTTAAACACGCCGTATACACTGCAGGGGAATTCACTGTCTGTTATTGAGCGGCTGTGGTTGATCTCTCTGATAGCACTCCATGAACAAACCACAAGAGGATAACGGCTGCTATACAGGAGGATTCGTGCCTTTTTCTTCCTCCTTGTTTTCTATCGGGTAGAGAGCGCTTTACAAGTGGTATGCACAGACATTTACACTGGGCTTGATCTCTGAAAAGGCTGATGTGTAACTAAGAGTAACTCATCATCCCATATTCCTATCTGTACCTTTTATAAACACGGAACATGACTAGTCACAGGGGACCATCATGCACAAACACAAAATCCAAACAGCAGACAGAGTGTTTGTGTGGACATGAGGGCTAATAGATGGGCGGATGGAAAGATATGAGCGGGATTTAACTAGAGGTGAGGATTAAGGGAATCTCCCCATTCTCTCTGTACAAAGCAGGCTGTGTGTTTGACAGGCTGAAAAGCACTTCGTATATATGATGTGTATATGCAGCTTTGCTTTTACTCATCATGGGCCACACTTTACTGGTGTCAGGCACACACAAGGGGCTTTCTGGGAGAGAAGTGTCCATTTGTGCTGTGTACACTGTTTCAGTAATGCTATTGATTATTCCAGGTCAGACTCTTTGGCAATGATAAATGATTATACAGCACACACAGCGTATAGTATTATACACGTCAGTGCTGGTACAATGATCGTACGTGATTGTGTGCATGAACATGTGTGTGTTGTATGAAGGAGTGGAACAGCTGTCTGCTCGCTGATGCCCGCCCCTTGCGATGTCAGGATCGCTGATTTATATGCACCTAGAGCAAAGATATCTCAAGCTTCTACAAGTTATAATTCAAATCAGCCCAGTGCCAGAGCCATAGCCTGTAGATGTGCGTTGGGGAAGGGCACTGAAATATAAACAAGGTAACGTGGCATGGGAGCCTCTGACATTTGACTGATCTCTGATGGGAAGTGACAGGAGAGTGACATTAAATGAAATTCATACAGGGCACCCAGAACAAACCAATGTGTACAAGACAAAACAAACAAATCGAGAAACAGAGAGAGCTTCACACTTTGTTACAGATGCGTGCATGCCTGTGTGTGTGTGTGTGTGTGTGTGTGTGTGTGTGTGTGTGTAATGAAATAAGGCACAAGCCTTGGCTGACTCTATTTGCATGCATGGAAATCTCAGCTTATCACAGATCTGAAATGCATCCATGATTCCATTCCAATTACACAGAGCTATATTTCCAAACCTTGGAAACGTAACCGTTCGTTATTTAGAGATTTCATATCTGGCACCAGCAATAATATCAATCATTATCATTTAAAGTGGTCTGCTGCATTTGCATTTTTATTTATAAATGCCATGGTGATAATGCATGGGGATAGTAGTAGTAAAGGTATAGCATGCGTTTATTTATTTATATACTGGATAAATATTTGATATGCAATCATTTAAGATGAAACCGTATATTTTGGCATCGAAAAATATGGAAAGAGATAAAATGTGAACATTTGAGCGCTGCTGTTATTATTGTAGGTGCTTTGCACTAGAAGAGAAAGGACAGTGTTGTGCTAGACAAAGTAAGATCGACAGAGAGAACACGAGAGGCAGATAGAGAGAATGAATGAAAGAAAGAAAGAAAGAAAGAAAGAAAGAGGGAGAGAGATCTTTCTTACCCTGGAGGACTCGTCATAGGAAGGGCTGGACTGGCCACCTGCGGCCCAAGATGCCTCGGTCGTCCTCTCATCTATACCTGTCAACAGAGCAGATACACATCTCCATCATCCTGCACTGCTCTACTGTACTACACAACACACTGCACACAGATAACAGACCTGTGTGAGGGAAAAGAAAGAAAGTGCAGGATTATGCTATATCAAAACCAATCAACGACTTCTAAGAAACATTAAGTTAATGAGTAATCGCTATTAAAAAACAACAACAACAACAAAAAGGATCTAACAGAAAAGAAAGAAACGGAGCAGTCTACTCTGGAATGCGCTGTAATTCCATTGAAAATCTTGGCTTTACAAATCGTAGCATATCATTTATTTTGCTTTACATAAATCACGCTCAGATACGTGTTGCTCCCCGGCACGCACCGGCGTTCGTACGCCAGCAACTGGGCCGCTCTGATTTGGCAGTGATGTATAACTCAACCTCATCAAAACAGCTGAGCACTGAAACCTGATGAAGCTCATATTTTATGCAGCCTTGCGGCTCTCAAAGACAGCCACCGAAAAACACGCCCGCGAACGCGCAAAATAAATAAATAAATAAAAGTTGACAATTGAATAGATTCAACATCTGGTATGTGATGAACAAATACAATATCTAGTTCTCGCAAAATTGCATTTTATGAAGGCTGTTGGGTAAAGATATATGAATCTTTGTGTCTTTGTGCTGTTCGAGCCAATATTGTTTTGCAGGTAACAACATTCCGTTTCACGGTCTCATGTACGAGGCACAAAATTGCCGCTGAAAAACATCAATATTGCCCCGAGTTATTGATAATCCATCTCACCAGAACATGATATTTGTCATTTGATTTCACTCGGTTATAACATATAAAACATATCAAAGTGAAGCAAACCAATCGTGAAGACCCAAGTACTGGTACAGATTACAAAACAGAACATACTGAATAGAGACAGACAACACGACTCTGATGCACACAGATTTAACAATGTGCTAAACTTTCCTGGCTTGTGCTGCATGGCTGGACAAGCCACATACTAAATAGCAACTATGAGCCAGGAATTTGCATAGGGAGAACAAACAAGAGAGTGAGAAAACAAGAGGAAGAGAGCAATTGTGCAAAACGAAGAGAAAGACATAGAGAGCTTTTCTGCTGTTTTTTTCCCCTGAAGGCCTATAGCACACAATCAGAGTGTGTGGGCAAAGACTGATCTCATGCCAAAGACAATCTTCAGGCCAAGCTGTCTGTGTGGCACTCCTGCAAAGAAGAAGCTGGCCTTCACAACCCTGACTGAGGCAGGCATTTTCTCCCTTCGCTGCTGTGGGAATGAAACCTTTGTCCAGGGCTTTTCACAACAATATCATGCTGTGGAAAAAAAAAACTATGCATTGTGAAAGTAACAATAGTAAGGAGACAAGGAAATGATAAAGTATATGTTTAGGGCATGAGCATCCATCTAAAATAGAGGAATAAAACTGAGACAAGCCTGAATTTTAAAAACAAACCTCAGTTTGAAAGCAGAAATTGGGCTGGGTCGCTCCTTCGCTTTCACTCGGTCAGATTTGGAATGTGTCAAAGGAAAAGGACATGTGTTCTGTATTTACAGCAAAGGAAATGACCTCACAGGGAAGTCCTTCTCAGAGGAGCGCAAAGGAATTTGGGCCACATGTCTTTACAGTATGTTTATTCCTGTTAAAAGTATTAAACAAACACCTGTTACATAGATTTCAAACAACGACCTGTTTTATAGAAGCTTTGGCTGAAAAGTAGTGGACTTCAACTTAAAGACAGAAAGAAAGAGAGAGAAACAGGAGGGAAAGAAAGAGCAAAAGAGAGAGAGAGAGAGGGGGACAGAGAGCAAGAGAGAGACAAGGAGAGGTAGAGGTAGAGGTAGAGAGAGAGAGAGAGAGAGAGAGAGAGAGAGAGAGAGAGTGAGAGAGAGAGAGAAAACTCCCCCTTTCCGTGGTTTGTTCTATTATGAGTCAGCCGCTCGATTTATCCATCTGCCAAATCACAGAGCGCCAGTCACGAGGCTCCAGTCACCAAGGTCAGGCACTGAAAGACGATTTCCAAACTACTCATTTAAAAGAGCTCGTACACCTGAACAGCGGGTTAAGTATGCCAGGCTCTACCTGGCCTGCAGACACTTTCTCTGGCTATGAATCAGTTTTATAGCTGCACTCATGTTCACAATGGCAGGTAACAGATTTGTAGCACAGGCCTTCCTGTGAAAGACTTGCCGCAACGCTATCACACCGCTACAGCGCTACACCAGCAGTGTGAGAGGGACACATGTTCCACACCTGTATCTGCCCGTTCTGTGCCCAGCGCTCACGTACGGCTCTGGGCCAATCCTTGTGCGAGTCGATGTTGTTTGACAGGTAACGGCATTCAGTTCCTCATACAAGCCTCGATATTTTCAAGCTATCGATCATCTATTGACCACCTTTCCGTTGGCACATCGGCTTCTGCTGAGCAGTACGCACCTCGCCCCTGCCTCTCACCGGCATGTAACGCGTATCGTGTAGCTCATCTTTATAATTATTTCAAAGGCGTCATTTTTTCCATGCTTAATTATGAAAATTAGTTCCAAAATAAATGCAAATTATGCATGCCTAAGCGCTTCTACATAACTGCCGTGGATTTTGTGCTCTCGCCCGGTGCCAAAGAGGGTTCATTTACATGCAGTGTCTGTTGAGAGCAGGATTTAAATATGGATTTAACTTGGCACAGTGCTGCCTTTCGAGCAAATCTTTGTCTTTCTTATTTCAGTGGCTAGGAGGCATGACAGACTCGCATTCAGAATTTTCCTCCTCTGTAGAACCTTATGTATTTTTCATCGAATGTATTTTTACCCATTCGTTTTATTAATTAAAAATTAGGGCCTAGCTTTGTTTATGTAAACATTTAGCCTAAAGGTGGGTTGATGCGATAAAACACGGCACAAACGTTTGAAACCAAGGCCTCAAATTGAAATACAGAGCAAATATGTGGATAAGAGAGAACACTTCAGAGAAAAATTCAACCGCTATAAATGTCAATGTGTGTGAATATTGATAGCAGAAAGTTAAAGGGCAGTCATGATGGACTGATCACTTGTCTTTTCAGCCCAAACACTCCGTGTAAACCCGGTCAAATCACAACCAACTTACCATAAGGAAGAAACGTGTAATATCCTCACTGTTTCACACCAAAATATACTCCTGCATGGGAACACAACCTTGACTGGAAGGCAAATATTTCTCTTGGCAGAGATCGGCTCTCTTCTGGGGTTTAATCGGCAAACAGGTGTCTACGTCCCTTCGCACAGACATACAGTGTAGCAAAAAAAAAAAAAAACAGCAATGGAGCAATTACTCACAGAAGTGAGTGGCTCGCTTATGTGCTCTGGCACTCTAAAAAAGCAACACAGTCAGAGCTTTGATTGACCGCTCCTGGCCACGGCGGTGAAAATGCACACGGCAGACGTGACATCACTGAAGGTTCGAGTCGTTTCTTGGGACCTGCTGTTTGCCAAATTGCCATGGAGTCAGAGTGTTGCGCTGGCAGGATAGACGGACATCGCTCGCGGGATCCGCTGTGGAGATGCAATCGATACAGACCCACAGCGAAGCGGAGAACTGATGCGACCTCCGTCTGGAGGACTATTACCATTTCTTTCCTTCGTCCTGACTCATCTAAAGGAAGCAGGAGAAATAAAGCCTATGGGCTAAATCCGACATTTTGGAAGTCTTCGAGGAACTCAGCTCGCCGTTAATCCGCATTTTTCATCAGTACATGAAAAAATAAAAGAACATCCTACTGTAACCTATTAAACATAACCTATACAAAATAGAAAACTGAGTCTTGTTAGAAAACACTCATTAGAAATCCCAACATCTATAAATACTGTATTGCAGGAATGTGGAAAGCCCAGATAGATAGCTAACCTACTTGT
>JAOUQY010000038.1:10367460-10378150 GCA_028566355.1 Doras micropoeus | reverse complement strand
TCATTAGAAATCCCAACATCTATAAATACTGTATTGCAGGAATGTGGAAAGCCCAGATAGATAGCTAACCTACTTGTAGCTCGTTGTTGAGATTCGGGATCTGAAACTAGGTTGTATTAACAGCCGTTTATTTACCGTCCGTCACAGCAGTCTATCATAATCAGGACTCACTGATATTAGCTAATTTAATAACTTGCACGTTAAGTGTGATATTTTGTCACATAAGAAACTGAGAGCAAATGAATGAAGTTTAAAATCATGGAATCTAAACTAAATTCACAAAGCCTTCACACACAAAAATAAAATACACATACCCAAACACACACACACACACACACACACAGGGATTACAGTAATCTAAAACTGTGTGTTTTTGTGGGGTGGGGTGCGGTGTGGGGGTGTGGGGGTGTGGGGGGTGCGGTGGGGGGGCAAGTGGAGCAGTGAAGTGTGTCACGAAAAAAAAAAGAGAAGAGAGTGTGAAGTGCAGGATGCTGGTAGGGGCTTGATGAAGTGCGCTGGCGGTTGCAGGGGAGTTTGTCATGACTACAGCATCGTCTTCATTAGGACAGCCTCCTGCTTTCCAAACTGCAGACTGCCACACAGTGCTGTCTGTCACTCTCACACACAACGAGGCTCCTCTGTGGGACGCACACACACCTCTCGTACATTCTGTGCACACGCAGACACACACACACACACACAAGCTCTCCACATCACGCGCATTTCAAACGTAATCCCATCTCTAGTTATGGATGTAGGGAAATATTCATAAAAAGTGTGTGAGGATGACTCAAAGAAAAGAAAAAAAAAAACATCTGAAGGCAGAGCAGGTTCATTTTCCTATGCAAAAAAAGAAACTATTTTGAGCAGCCCACTTCCAGGAAGGTTTCTGATCTTATTAAAAAAAAAAAAACAGAAATTGGATATCTCATTACTCATTACTTACGAACAAGCTATTGGAAAAATCTCACCTTCAAATGATATTTTGAAATGTTAATTTTGAAATATTGCGATTTGTATTTCTATACCTGGTCACAGCGCACAGGATGACTTATCACAACTTCCAGGACTCCACACAACACACACACACACACACACGCAAAACAGAAACCAGTAAACAGTGACTCAGTAAGTATTGCTCTTAATCAGCGCTTCTCGAATGTATTGCGGGGCTCCTTTAACTTCAGCAGACGTTCCACGGCCCACTGAGCAGAGGCGTTTATTAGGAATATCAGTCAACCATTAAAATTTAAGCCTCGTTATTTAAATGTGTACAAAAATATTCTTATTAGGGCTGTGAAGCTTTTTTTTTTTTTCCTGAACTTTCCACCGACAGAACGCTTAACGCACGAGTTGACATTATTTATAAGCCTACTTACTTTGGAAGGTTTAGAATAAACTCGTTCAATTAAACCGAATAGTCCAGCAAGCCAATAAGTATAAAAACTGAAGTATGAAAAAGCTAAATTGTAAAAAAAAAGAAAGGAAAAATAAATAAATAAATAAATAGATAAAATCACAGATGCTTGGGGTTCCTGGACCCCATTTAGAAAGTTATTAAATATTACACCATTGTCTTTTGTGATACTTAATTGCAGTTTATAATACTAACACCTGAATTATACAAAACACAGATGATGCATTCCTTACAGTTCTATCCCATTTGCATTTTGAAAGATTTCCTCAAAAAAACTTGACAGTTTTTTTATAAATCTTATTCATAAGGCAGACTTATAGAAATAAGCCCTTAAAATAAACCCTACTCTGCATAAACAATCATTTAAACATAGATTCACTGAGTGAGAGAGAGAGAGAGAGAGAGAGAGAGAGAGAGAGAAACTCCACAAAGCTACTCTGTCACCTCATTTTACCCAGCATTCCTGACGAGCACGCTCCACATGACCCTTTAAATTCCTGTCAAAGCGACTAATGCAGTGTCTGAAATAAAAATGGCAGAGGTTTTAAAGTTTCTTTACCTCCCTCTGCCCTTCCCTCACTCTTTTTGGAGCCTTTAAGAGGTCCTGGCAGAGCTGTTCTGCTGGATTTGTCTGGCCATGCCCAGTTCAGACGCATTAATCCAAACTCTCATTCCCTGCGATTTCCACACTTCCTTCCTGTGCTGCGCCCGTGCCATATGTTCACAATCGCTTATAGGGGAAAGGTGCCTCTTCCTCCAACCTTGAGCTCCATCAGAGGAATGGCGGCACACACGAGCCAAATGGATGAGAAATTTATCTACCTCATAAAAAGGCTGTGGACTCGGCCGAATATAGACAAGCGGGTTTGCCTCGCTCAGTCGCATAATTAAATTCAGCCCAGCCAGGAGTACGGTGTCAAATGAAGTGCAAGTCATTTCATATCTGATCACAAATGGATATAACCACAAGAACAACAGACCAAGAGGCTTGAATAAATAAGTGCATCTGCTTACTTCATCATGCAAATAACTAAAGATGCGCTTTCTTATGCTTGCACGTCGTTTTGTGCACCCAGCACACCGAGCACAAAAGGATTACGCTATCACACCCCTGGGTGCTTGCAATCAAGACGGCGTTTATTGCATCAGGAGGATTTATTTTTATTGAGCTGCTCATTAGTGGGGTTTAATCAGAGCTGCGTCTTTATGACTGCTCCAACGCTGGTATCACATCGCTCATCAGCCGGCCCGAGCGCAACCACAAACAAATGCGTTCACTCCGAGAGCTCTCCATCTCCTCCCCTGACATCCAGACAAGGCAGTGCATGTCAATGGATTTTATACAAATATGCAAGTGCACCCATGTGTATTTATGTATTTACATAATCAAGCACAGCACAGCCAACCCTGCCAAGGCGCATCCACACTCTCTAATTCACAAATGTGCACGAGTGGTGACAATAGTAAAACACCAGAGTACATAAAGCCCTCGGAGTCTTCCCATGAAGACCACATGAGCCAACATGGAGGGCGGCCCGGACGTCATCGTCCTCTGCCTCCCACTGCACTGCATGCTGGATCAGTTGAGTGTCCTGATGGGGCTGGCAAACAGCAGTGCCAAGTGGACATCAGAGGCTCTGCCCTGTCCGTTCCTCTTGAACATGAGCACCCATCACTGCCAGCCTTTCTTTATGTTCACCGTCACGTCAAGGGAAATTCTATAAAGAAAAGCTGTTTGCAGCAAAACATCTTAACCAATTTTTTTTAAAACAAAAAAAAAAGAAAATGACAGGACAGAATTAATGATGCAATGAACTGACTGATAGCCAATCGGAGCTTATGACCACTACCCTCAGAGATCCCATCTGTCACATGGAGAGAGGAGCCAAGATGACACACACTGAATAACACACGCTAGCTTTATATCGATTAACTCTCTCTGGCCCTGAGCACTGGAGAACACACCAAGGCCTTAGTGCTTAGTGTCTTAAGTACTGCCAAGAACATTTTTCTTGTATTCCTATGAGAAACACATTCTACCAGTTACAGTCATGTGCTGTGTGTATCATCATTAGCCAAGCTGAAGCTTGAAACCTGGATCAGGTTTACCAACATTTCATCTATTTGTACATGTCAAATACCCCAACAAGGGAATATAATACACAATATATAAAATTACATGAAATATTATATACAATAATATGCAAAGTTTAATGTACGTCGATACATGAGTTTGTAATACAGATCCTGTCCTGCAGTGAAATAAATCTCTCTCCTTGCTACAGGAATTACAGTCATAACAAACACGCATAAAGGTTGAACGATTCAGAGAGGCTTTGACCAGGCCCCATCATCTTTAACTTATTACTTAAATCCTTCAAAAGACAAATTAAAACCAGGAACAAATCACTGCTACACACTAATCCTCAAGTCTTTTTCAAGAGAAGAGATTGGAACTTCAGTCTGATTGGTATTTTGTGCTACTGCAGAGAGGAGTAGGGGGGAAAATTGTTTTCTGAACCTACAAATACCAGACCAAGTTAAGTGCAAATGCATTGCAGGGAAAATCTATACATAGGATAGGCTGAGTCGGCCACTGCTGGGGATTAGTGCTCGCACTACAATGGCTTCTCCTCATCAGCATTTTCTGTATCTAAAATGGAAATCCTGATAAAAGTATCAGGCTTCGGGTCACGCTCTGCGCCACACTCAGGCGCTCTCTCAGCCCCAGGAGCAGTGCTTACTGGCTTACTGAGTGTTTGTGCGTGCGCGTGACTGAGCAAGAGTGTGCGAGAGACACCATCACTTCTAGCATGTTCTTTAACCACGACAAACTGTGCTTATTGCCTGAGCGCGAGTCCGCGCGGCATGCCATCTCACTCTGGGCCTCTTCAGCACCTGCGCGGCCGGGCTGAGGTCTTATCGCTCCACAGCGGGGAAACTTTTTCCAGCGAGGAAATACAAACAGGCAAGCTGGCAGAGAGGCCTGCTTAATAAACTCAGATGATGAGAGGTAGCTTCAGAGTGCCAGCAAACCTCCCACAAACACCAAACATGGCTCACACACAAAGGCCACAAGGCCAAAGCACTTGCTAAGCACAACATGCAACTGACAATACCAGTGCACTCTGTACACAACACAGTGCTCAGCGTTACACCCAGGCACAGGCAAATCATAAATTTACTAGCCTATTGGGCACGTAAATGCTCCAGTATGCTGCCCAGTTCAAGTGACAGGATAAGAAGTGGTCATGTCATGGCAGAGATGAGACAGAGAGATAGAGAGAGAAAGAGAGAGCAAGTTAAGTGCACTAATACAGACAGGGGGTAACAAAGTATTTTATCATCATCAACATTTTCTAGCAAAGTTTATGACGTAGCTCATCACATCTACACCCCAGCAAACAGCCAGCTATGAGGTTTGGCGTTCGATGGATCTGCTTAGCATTTTTATTTTCTCTCAATATAGTTATCTTCAAGTTGGCTGTTACTTACGTGACAAGTTTGCACTTGAGAATTTGATAAGTTTCATCAGTGTTTCTATACACCTGTCCATACCTGATTCTGAACAGATCATTTATCATCTGCGCATGCTGACTAATCCACCTACTAGTAAACTAGCACATTCGACCATGGGGTTGGTGCTACAGCATCAATGAAGCTCATTAGGTTTAAACATGGCTATATCCATGAGTCATCAACCAGAAAAAGCTCTTTATCTCAAATCTCTCAAAAGTTTTCATGTTGCTTTTTTACAGTCAATAAGGAATAGTTTTTGTCCTGGTTGTTGAACCTACTTGTCTGCAAATACAATTTTTTTTTTAAATGTTGCGAAATGTGATAGTCCTGGGAGGCGGGGCTACTGATTTGTCCAGCCCTGACATATTAAAATGAGTAAACATTTCAAGAGTGTCAGCCAATAAAACCTGAATATTAAAAACAAACACTTTCAAAATGACTCCTTGTAAAACACATAAAGAAACTATCAGTAATGACATGAAAGACAAAGCTGAACAGGCCCCCATGTCCCCTTTGGTTCTCCCCCTTAAGTCTTTCTGTACGAAGCCCAACACCCACTCTGAATCTGACAGACTGAAAGGGGACCTTATGTGCCCATCTCTCCTTTTCACTCCTAATCAAATCCTGAATCATAGCCATGCCTGAATGTGACTGACTGCATACTTTACAGTCATTAGATAAGCCTCATCATCCCAGTTATAGTGAACTCTCTTTTTCAACATCTTATTTACCGCTGACTTGTGTGTGAGGCTACAGCAGTCCAGAATATCTTCATTTCCCAGGGGAGAAGCTGACTATGAAACATACACTCCCCGTGCTGACCCTGAGACCTCATTCAGGAGGGCTATGTGTCATTTAAAAGTAGACAAACAGAAATCTTCACTGATCTGACTCACATTAGCATCAGAAATGGGAATAACCTCTGCTCTGAAAGCTACCGCTAGCCGTCAAGCTGTTACGGATGCGTCTGACAAACATTTCAGAGCCCGTTCCCAAGCTAGAACTCACAAATTCAATTCTGAGCTATGATTTAAGCTCACAGGAGCTTAATCTTGTTTCCACATACAGAGGGACTTATGGGTCAGACGTGTAATGAAATTGGAATGCGGTGGATGGTCCATCTCTCGTAAAGTGAAATGATCTGGCCTCTGTGCATCCCTGTGCCTCAGACTGGGATTATGCACTCAAATGGCTTTTCAAACTTACTTAGAAAAGTCACAATTCCACTGAAACTAAAACGCGATCGTTGCTTTTCACAGACACGCGTCTCGCTGACTCAAACACTTTTTCGAAACGAAGGTCTTAATTCCAAACGGCCCTTAAATAGTCCATTATATGAGCTAATGTAAAGGAGCTCACATCTGCTGGAAAGTGGAAGGGTGTCATTAAAACGTGCTGCAGAGGCTCACATCATCAGCTCCGATTATCAAATGTCCCGAGGCGCCGAGCTCGTGGATACAAAACATGGATCCAAAGCTTTAAGCGTGAGCAAAGGAGGAAACTCGTATCGTCATCTGCCTCGGTTTTGGGTTCCCCTCCCCCAGAAGGAAACTGATCTGATGGCTCATCAAGCATGGCCATAGTGAAGTGAAATGCTGTTAGATATTATCACTTATATATACATAGCAATTTAGACCCTTCATACTTCACACTCCATTAATATAACCATATTAGGAATAAACCATAACTAAAAATAAAAACAAGATCAATTACTATAGATAGTCAAATCTTTCTTATGTTACTCCTCTTCCTTAACTCGGGCGTCTTGGCAGTATCGAAAGACTCATTTCACATCTCGGTGCTACAATGCTCTTTAAAAGTGCGCTGTGTACTCTGAAGTGAGCTTTTCTCCACGGCGGCACACCTGAACAGCCTCCTGTCTCTGTGCTCCAGATTTCTGTGATTGCTTCAGCAGCGTCGAGGGAACAGATGAGAAAGTTGACAGCTTCTCTGGAAGCGCAGCTGAACCCCCCAAAGAAAGGCGCGTATTCACGCACTGCCGGCGAAGAATAACTTCAAACACGGCGTGATTAGGAAAAGAAAACCAAACGGATCAGCATTAAAATGCAACACATTTTAAACACGGAAGGGTCCAGATTTTTATAGTCTTTTGGGCAAACATGGAAGATGATGTGCAACCCGGGCCAAATAACCTGGAATCAAAGCACGTCGATCACTATGGCAACAGAAAGATCCTCATAAGCGAGTCAGTTGGCGACCTGCGATGCAGAAACGGGCGCCTAAAAACTCTCAAGCCTGGCCGAGGAGACTAGTCTGGAGGAAGCCAGAACTCACGCACATGGCTCGGCTCAGCTTATCACACAGCAAGGGGCAGGTGAGCTGAAAAATACATGAACTGTCTCACAGAAATCACAAGTCTCTCACAAACTCTTTCATCTGGACATTTTCCGACCGAGCCTTTACTCGGTAAGGTGACGGGTCTTTTCCCCCCCAAACAAGGCTAAAATAACTTCTGAACTTCTGTAGAACAGCGTGACACACCAAGTTTCCACAGTAGTGTACTGCACAAACTTTAATAGAAGAAAATTTTTTGAGATGTGAAAGCAGAGAAATTAGAAACTAACTCAGGGTGTCTCAGGAGACAATGGCTTCCGGTGCACGAAAAACCTATCAGGGTGGGTTTAATAACAGAAACTGCAGAAAGGCACCGTCTTAGACGATGGAAATCTTTGAGATAATAATCCATTCTGTTCTGCAATAATCCCTTCCGAAATACATGTGTGATTAATTGTTTAAAACAGAACTAAAAAAAAAAAAAGCGTGAATCCTCTGACAAGCCTTTGATGATAGGCTGAAGCTTTGCTTGAGTACAATTTTGTCACCTTTTATATCTCTGCACAGCAAAGCAGTTTTATTTTTTAGGTGAGAAATGATCACTTCAGGAAGTTCACTTTTACGGATTCGGAAACGTAAGAGTCTGCGACGAAGCACTATGCTGGGGCTGAGTGAAATTGTGAGCGCTAATCATTTCTCATTCTTAGCAATCCCTCATTAATATTTAATCAGAAGATGGCAGTGTTTTCTAATCCAGAGACGGCGGAGACAAAGCGCCGGTCTGAGCGCGGATGGAGCTTTTTCTCTATTTTCAACAGTTTTGTCAGGAAATGTCAAGGAATGGCTGCTACAAGATATACACTGTAAGGGGGGGTAAAAAATAATAACAATATTCACCTGCAGGAATCAATGCTTTTTCTGTAACATTCACAAAATGATTACATCATCTACCCCTCAATCAGATGGTCCAACACTTTGCAACGTTTCCAATCATTACAATCAGAGACTACAATGTAGTGTAAGAAACGTTTCTGCCACTTTACTATTAACTTAGGAAGGGCATATACAGCCTTAAAATCAAACTGCTGAACAGTCTGTCAAAACCGGCTGCAGTAATACTATAATAATAATAACATAGTTCACACTAGCGAACAATTTCACAAAGAAAGAAACTGCTAAAGGTTTAAAGTTTAATGACCAGACTTGCATGTGCTATGAAAGTACACTTTCGATCACCACAGTGCTCTCGTAACATTCCCCGACCCGAGAAAGGCTCCAAATTCGCCAGTTCCACTTCAGTCCTGGACATTTATCTTTACACGGACACGTTATACGATACGATAACCGGGATGTGTGGACTAACCGTGATGAAGCAGCCAAAACAGAACTTTGTTGGTACGCAGGTAAGACATGCCGCTCTGACCTGCAGATGAGCCCGAGGGCACCCGGACCACGCAACCCTTACCGCCTTACGCTTACGCTTAAGGTGAAAGCAAACGGTAAAGAGACCAAAAATTTCCTTTCAGCTAAAACAGGAAAAGCCATTCATGAACCAACTGTCAACACGCCGCGTGCATTTTCACGAACGGGGTAATTCCAGGGTAGCTCACAAAACAGTTGTGTGCTGTCAATCAAAAAACAGTGTCGCTTTTACTCATCTGAGTCTGAGTCTAGGGACACCGGCGATAAAACCATTCTGATAAAAAAAAAAAAAAAAAGTGTCCTAGTTTAGAAATCAGACAACATCCTTGTTGCCATTTGGGTCATAAACCTGGTTTGGCATGCTAGATTAAATTACAGAGCATACAGACAGAGGTAATATTTTTCACAGGCTTTTCACATCAAAAACAGCTTTAGAAATGAATATTGTAACAGTAGTGATGGACAGAAACTGTTTTAGTAACATTATGGTCATAATTAGCTACAAATTAAACAGCTGACAATCACCTTTACAAATAAATAACAACCTTTCAAAATATTCCGACTCCACAGACCGACCGACCGACCGACCGACCGACCGAAAAACACACAACAGCATGTTCACTAAAGTTCATGTCTACATCACTGTTAAATTAATCACAACATGTTCAAAGACCTGCACAACTTCTGTGCTGCAGGTTACACTAAAGCTAAAGCACGGGGGATTATTATATTATTATAAAAGAAAAAAGCTCTGGTATTTTATTTCAAATACAACTTGAATCACATATTGTAGTCCTTCCTCTGACAGTGGGAAGAGACTAAATCACCCTCTAGCCTACAGCTGAGAACATTCAGTGACCCAAGACACTAAATTTGTCAAATGCAGGCGCACCATTGAGGTGTGTGCAGATTTATTGGGATAAACTGGGAATAATGTGCAGAGAACCATATTTTCCTGACTTTTCTGGTTCCTCTTGCAGGTGCTGCAATTCATCCAGAGCAACACACACAGACCCAGTCAAAAGCCTGGATGCTCCGAAAATTGACAACAAACATAAATAGCAAAGATAAAGCCTACGAAAGTTTGTTTACAATACAAACAAGAACATTTTTTTCAATAAATGCCTTTCAAAAGTTATTTCCATTGACGCCTGACAGCCAGCGCGAGCGCTCAGCACGCAGGAGCTCTTAGACTGCGTGAAAAAAGCGTCCCGTGCGGCTTCTTGTGAGCTTCTCGGAGACGCCGAGGCTGAGCAAAACTTCATCAGAGATTTCGTCCGTTGTGATTTGGGGAACACTTTCTTGGTCATTGTACAATTCTGAATGCGTCATCTTACATAATTAAGTGTTTTCGCTATTAGTCTAGAAACAAACCATGAGTCGTTTTATCAGGAGGTGTTTGTACACGTCTGACTGATACCCAATGCAGTGTATTTGCATCGGTTTAATGTCGGCACTTGCTTATTTTTTATCAAAGACATGATTAGAAATATTAAGACTAACCAATGGGAAGTGAAATTACCCAGTCACCCAGCATGTGACAATCACCAAAAATAGCCCATTTTTATTATTGGGTTATTTTTACCCAAAATTTCTGTTTGAGTTCTGTTGTTAAATATTACCCTTAGAAACAGAAAGTAAGACAGGCTGGTGCTTATAGTATGGTATCATGGTGTACTATAGATGCATAAAAATAAAGTAAATAAATAAATAAATCCTGTGTCACTTAGTGCAATGAATTTAAACGATGACTGAATGAATTTTAGGCTCCATTAGAAGTGATACAGACATTACAGATAGTGACAGGAAGTGGGAGATTTTCTCAATGAATGAAATGATTATAATAACAAATATATTGCTACAGATGTTTTCACAGAGATGATGGTACATTCAAAGAAAATTATGCAGATGCTGAGAATCTGGTCAAGAAGAAAAATTCATAACCAGTACAGCAAGGAAAAACAAAAAAAATGAGTGCTGACTTTACATCTTGTGTGACTTGATGATAAAGTATATTAACGCCCAGTTCTGAGAGTA
>JAOUQY010000038.1:10275815-10291074 GCA_028566355.1 Doras micropoeus | reverse complement strand
TTTTTGGTTGGTGGACTATTCTCAGTCCAGCAGTGACACTGAGGGGTTTAAAAACTCCAGCAGCACTGCTGTGTCTGTTCCAATCACACCAGCACAACACACACTAACACACCACCACCACATCAGTGTCACTGCAGTCCTGAGAATCATCCACCACCCAAATAGTACCTGATCTGTGCTGGTCCTGTGGGGGTCCTGACCACTAGAGAACAGAATAAAAGAGGGCTAACAAACCTGTATGGTCAGTGGAGCTGATAAAATGGACAAAGAGTGTAGATACAAGGAGGTGGTTTTAATGTTATGGATGATCGGTGTCTGTTCATATAACTGAATTTAAGCGATATTTTCTCATATTAAAATTACAAAGCCATTACACACATGTAACGTTCCCCGTCATCTCCGCCATAAATCATTATTCGTCTCCAGGATTTGATTAAGTACTCTAGTCATAGGAAGTGAATTTCTTTCCAGCTTGTATCTCCTACAATGGAATCAAAATCATGCTCATTCTTTATCAGTGTCTCTTCACCTAATTATTTATATGCAGCTATTTTTATGCATAGTCCTTTTCCTTACACAAGGAAATGCCTACATAAATTCCACAGAGCAAAAAGAGCTCACAACAATCCCAAAACCTCCATTACTGTACTGCACTAAGATCTTTCAGGTCTGTCTTACTCTAATTGATTGACTTCTCCTATTAAATTTGCTATAATATATCATTTGAATGATTTGTACATCTTCAGTATGACAGACGCTGTGAAATGTTTCAATGACTCTATTTTATTGGTGATCACCAGGTTTACCCTTTTACAACATATCTGTAGAGATTCTACATTTAGAGGAATTTCAAAGAAAGATACAGAATATTGCACATAAAGTAAAGGACCAAAAGACGAACAGAGCAAAAAAAGAACTGAAAAGAAGACAAATAAATTTACTGGAAAACAAAAAAGAGCACACAGTATGTTCTTTTAAACACCGCACAGTTAAACGAGAGCGCGGCTGAGTTACATGTGCCATCGAGACCATTAAGACATTTAGCGTTTAAATATATATCTTTAAAATAGTAACTGTATTTAATATCATTTGTTACCTAGAACGTACACGTTTAAATTTAAGATCACATGCAGAAACTAGCCAGGCTGAATAGAAAGCAGGATTTTAATGATCTGTTACCGTCAAGACATGGATAGTTAAAAATGCAACTAAAATAGGTTTTTTTTTTGCACAGCACATTGATGAAGCTCTCTTTTGTGTATTTTTTGTTCATTATTTTGTTTGTTCGCTAGCGAAAAATGGACACCACTTAAAAACCTTGAATACAAAATATGATCAGTGAGCTGGTCACATGATCTGGCAGTCAGGTACACTAGAGCATTTTGCTTGCTTAATATTTATTGTCCTTGTACATTAAACCGGTTAGTTTAACTCCATGTCGACACACTGTTAGCGAGGAAGTGTCCTCTTAGCACTTAGAAATAACCAGCAGCTAAAAAGTTACAATTTGTTGTAAACATTAATGTGATAATAAAACAGCTGGGCACGCTCCACAGGACTATTCAGAAATAAACCAAAAAAAAAATTGTCTATTTAAAAAAAAAATAAATAAATAAAAAAGCATATTTGGCTTTTGAACCAGGCTGACTAGGTAGTGACAATTTATAATAAAAAAATAAATAAAACAGCTAAATTTATCGATTTATCGTAATTTAAAAATGTGTATATAATAAGTAACAATGTTGAATTAAATCCCATTTATTTTGACTATTTGAGACTTGCATAACAAGCAAGCAAAACATGCTTATCAATTATTTTTCATTTCTTCTCTTGACTCATTATAACCCATGCAAGCACTTCATAGTCTAATTTTGTATCATTAATTTGATCTAAATCCTTTGTTTCCACTCAACCTAAAACTACAGTTTTCAACTTTAAAAAAATCTAAATGTTTTCTGTTCCAGACATAAAGAGATTTTAAATGATTCGAATAACCTATTTTTTTTTTTTTTTAAATAGGGATAAAATTTATATAAATTAAAAGCTATGTCTGGTCTCTGTAAAGCTGGTTTGGTCCTAGAAATCGAATTGAATTGAACTGAATTGATCCAATTTGCCTGAGGGTTACTGTAAGGGAAATATTTTATAACGTTAAAACATTTAGGCTCAGTACTAAATATATGTATAAACAAATCATTATTCTAATAACCAAATGTGCTTATTAATATCCCAAACTAAATGCAATCCTGGACCTAAACTAAGTCCTGGGAAAAGATGCCGGTTATTCATAGTCGTTAATTCCACCCACACTTGTGCAGCAAACATGTAACCTTATCCATGTTTATACCATCCACACCCTATGCAGCATACCACAACAAGGAGAGTACAACACCCCTCAAATACAACATTCACCTTCTTTTTCTATTGCTAATTCCTTTGGCTTAGACTCGTTCTTTTCCCGCCTCTGTCAGCGTTTCTATATTTACAAAGGATTAAATGAAGTAAAAAATTAAACAAATCATTATAAAGTGCTGATACATGATTTCATGAGCTCAATCTGTAACTGGGAAATGTAACAATGATTAAAGGTCTTTTTTAGTCAAATCTAAAAACAGCAATTAACAAATAGTAATTATGATCAACTTCGACAGCATAGACGTCGCATACAGCCCAAATAAATGTTCAGCAGTAAACTTAGTCCTAGTCCTAATCCTAATTCTTCACTTTTACATTAAGACAGAGAACAACGTCGACTCAGTCTTGTCTCATATTATGTAATTCCACCATGGTTTGTAAGGTTTGTCCTCTCGATCTGATTAAAGGTTTATAGGCAGCCACATTTAACGTTTACATGTTTGTTTTCTTTACACTGTAAAAATGCAGGTGCTTCATTGTGGGTGCATTAGTTAGAAAACAGTTCCTTATTATGTACTTCTGACCATGGCATGAGAATAAACATCTGCTTACTAGTAAATATTCAGCAAACTATAAGTGCAATTAGCTTCTGAAGAATAGATTACTTGATTAATACATGATTTCCTGTGTAGTATGACTGAGTATGAGTGCGAGAACAGAGAGCTTATACAGTATGTAGGTCAGACGTTGCGTGCAGAAGAATGAGACATGCATAAATTAGAAGAGAATAAATGAACAGTAAAGTAACAATGGGAGAAAGTCCAAATGGGCTTTAAATGGCATACATGTGCCGATAAATAAACTCGATCAAAAGATGGTTTTAATTTTGTTAGAACTGCTTCATTCATCCAGAAAAGCAAAATGGAAATTGTAAAAAGAAAATAAAAAGTCAACTGAAAATGTAAACGTGAAAGGCACATCCTCCTAGAGTCTTTCTGGATAATACCATGCTCATTCAGGTTAGGGAATATTGTAAGAGCCATAGCCATCTTTGGAAAGATTGAGACTCCTGACTGACTATGCACAATGTTATCAAAGGGAGTTTGTTACACTGAAGAAATGACAAATAAGGCGATAAAGGATCATTTAAGTGTAAAAGTGTGAACCTGGGAGCCTCGCCAGACTTAGAACTCTATCTTACAAGCAGGGAATGACTCATCCTGCATCACAACTGTGCTGCTGCTGGCCAGCACCATAATGTTCAGCTCCTGCTGCTTCTCATGGGTCTGTTGATACCACTCCCTCATCACTTCTGTGTCATGTGTAGGGATCAGTGTCACCTAAAGCAGAGCAGAGGTACACATTTAAGCATTATAAGCTGGTGATTCAATTGAATAATTAGTACAACCGACAACCAAGATGAATTAGCGTTATTTCTCATTCATGGTTTTTCAAATGAGATTAATAGTACACATTTGAAATAACAACTTCCATAGTCATTTAGCCATTTTGTATTATGCTCCTCACTATCATTACTATGTTTGCGTTAGGTGCTGTTTTGTTGTTGGCCTATGCAATGTGAGACTTGTATGGTGAAGACGTATTAGAAATCTACCTGGAGATTAGACCCCCACTGTGCTTTTCCCTCCAGCAGTGCATCCAGGACAACACGGCTAGGCTCTCCACTGCTGGAGTCATTCCCACTCACTACATAATAGGCAGAACGCACACGTTTGAAGAACTCCTGGTCGACATTTTTAGCACTGCAGTGGTTGGGAATGTAGGCCAAGTCCACAAAGATTGGAGAACCAGAGGGTGCAGCAGAACTGGATTTTGCAGTGTTTGATCCTTTTGAAAACAAAGTGCATGAACAGTTAAAAATTATACAGGGGAAGCCTTAAAGTTATTTAAGCCTTTAAGTATATTTAACTGCAGGTGAATGTCTAATATATCCAAATCATACCTGAAATACTTTTAATTCCATTGACAAGGCCCTTGCCGGTGTTGTGACTTGACTTGGACAGATCATCCTCTAAATCCTTCTTTTTTAGAGAGGTGGTACGAGGGGAAGAATCCTTTGATGGAGATCTCTTACGAATGGCATCAGCTTTCCTGGCCGGAGACCTTGACTTACCTGATTTGCGAAGGCTCTTTGTTTTTGGGTCCTTCTTTAAAGGTTTGTCAGTAAGGCTGGAGAGAGCATCTGGGTCTACCATGCAGACATCAGGACGAGGTGGGCAAGGGGCTGGATCCATCATCGGTGAGGGCAGTGGGTCATGATTTTTCTCTGACCAGGTTGAATGGTGCTTTCCACCAAAGGGTCCAGATGATTTGTCCACAGGAAGATAATCTGCATCCTCATCAGATTCTGCATTTGCTTCTGCTGTGATGGAAGGACACTCCTCTGTTCCTGGTGGAACATCAGAATCTGTCTGTGAGGGCAGTGATTCACTGACAGAGGTTGGAGGTGTGTCCTCTCCAGCGAGGCCAGTCCCTGCAGCCATGGCTCCAGAGAGGCGCTGTGATTCACTGTCCTCTCTGTAGTAACTATGCTGCGTCTGGTTGTGGGGCCGTTTCTTGCCTGAAGGCTGCTGCTGATCTGCATCCTGGCTTCTTTGTTCCTCATCTTCCTCATCACTGGACAGCTGGCAAATGCTTGGGTTGATAAATGATGGGGAAGTGTCTCCCTTTCTCTGTTTGTACTCAGTGGAAGAGTAACCTGGGGAAGAGGAGAAGGACCTGGCACCCATGTATGTACTGGAAGGAGGATCTAAGTCATCATGCTTGCTTGGATCTTCTTTACAATAGGAGGATGGGAAAGATTGATCGGCAGATGAAAGGGAAAGAGGACGAGGTGGATGCTCAGGCTCCCTTTCCTCTTCTTCCTCATACTCATCCTCATGACGATAATGAGGTGGCGATTCTCCTGGGTAGACACCTCTTTGCTGCTGCATCTCCCATTCGAATGGGTTTCTTATTTTGCAGGCTTCAAATGGCTCACTTTTCACTTCAGTTTTTGATAGGCTGTACGTAACCTTGCTGGTGTCAGCAAATGCCTCTGGTACTGCCATGGTGACCTCTGCAGGACCATTTGCAGTATCTGGTTTTGTAGTTGTTGGTATTGAAGAAGGAAACATGCCTAGCTTACTGGCAGAAGACAGTTTTTCCGTTACGGAAAAGGGATCATCCTTCTTGTCTGCTTCAGCTGTAAACGGAGATCTTGGGTATTGCAGTTTCTCCTGTTCAGACTCACAAATGTAATCGTCCTCCTCTTCGCTACTCTCAGTGTCTTCATAATATTGTTTCTTGGGTAAATCAGCATGAAGTGTCGAGGAAGCACCAAACAGATCTTTTTTCATAGTGTCCTTCTCAGCAGACTCAGAAAGGAGATTGTAAGGTCGGGTAGCTCCGTATTCAGTCTGCAAACCTGTATTTGCCTCCCATTCTGGCTTGTAAAAGCATGCACCCTGTGGGTCCTTGACCAAAGCACTACTTGCAGAGCTGGCAAGTTCCTCTCTTTTGTCTACTGCAGATGTAAGTGGATGAGAAGGTAAGGGCTTGATCTCTTCAAAAGGTGATAGTGGTGAAAACTTTGCTAGGCTGGATGTGAACTCAGCTGTGGTTGTGACAGGCGCCATCTTTTCGGACACCTCCAAATATTCATCTTTAACCAGCCCAGAAGAAGCGGAGAATGGTGAATCTATTACTGGCGAGTGCTCATCTTTAAAGGGTGAGTACTCATATCCAACACTGGCAGGAGTTTCTAGCTCATCTCCAAACTGGCGACTAGTCGACAGAGAAGCAGAGGCAGAGGAGGAGTGACTGTAAGAAGAAGAAGAGGAGTATGCTGTGGCTGATGTAGTTGTATAACTGAAGCCTGGTGAGACAGATTCTCCAGGTTTTTTGGCTGAAATATCTGGTGTCTTTTGCTTTTCAAACTCAAGGTCTTTGTCGTCATGGTAATATTTGTCTTCACTTGGTTTTGTGGACAGGGGTAAGAAAGACTGACCATAGCTATCGTCTTTGTTAGGGACATGACTAGATGGGACAGACGTTTTCACCTGACCATAAGAATATTCATATCCAGAATATTCTGTCATGTGGCTGCCGGAGAATGGTGAAGATGTTTCCTTTTTACCCATTTCAAAAGGTTCCTCAGCATTTTTCTGACTCTTTGTGAGTTCAAAAGGAGTAGGAACTGGGGGTGTGTCATAGCTGACAGAGCCAAAACTATAGTCCTGTGAGGTGTCCTTCTTTTCCTCCTTAAATTCAGGTGGCACTATGCTGGTAGCACCACATAATGGGCTTAATTCTTTTGTCGGTCCGTATTTACCATCTTTTTCCGTATCATTGTCGCTGACACGTCTCCTGTAAACATCGTCCTCATCCTCATCCTCATCAGTATCTTCATCAACATCATCATCATCGTCGTCATCCTCTCCATGTGCTAACATCTTCATGTCTAGTGCACTTGCTCTTGTCACCTCACCGAAAGACTGAGCTCCCAAAGAAATGCTGCTTTTTGCAGCCAAATAGCCAGAAGCGGCCAGGTCATGTTGATGATCACTTGATGGGGTATCACCTACTTCTGTCTTTCCACTAAAGGTAGACTTGTCAAACTGAACAGAAAATAGGTCTCCTTCTGCTGAGAATGACTGTGATGATTTCTTGGCTTCTGGTTTATCATCAGTTAATTTATCTGTAGATTTTTCATCCAAAATGTATCCAACGCTTGAAGTTTTGGTTTCACTGTATGATGATGATAACACATCCTTTAGTTGAGATTCCTCAAAATCTGACATCTTTGTAGTTTCCATGAAGGTATATATGGAATCTTTTTTCTCTGTTTCTTTCAGTGTGTCACTACTGTCGTCAGACTTATCAGTGCAGTCTTTTGGTAAATTAGGAGAGTATGAATCCACTGAACTAGATTTACTGTCATATACATCAGAATATGTAAAGCTCTTCCCTACATAAGGTGTATCCTGCCTTATTTCTCTCAAATGGTCTTCTTTAGGACCTTTTTCAGTCTGAGAGAAGGAGTACAAGTTGAAGTGTACACTTTTATCTCCATTTTTGGAGGACACCGTGGAGTCCTCTCTGTCTGAGAATGACACGTCTTTTTTGCTATCGGCTGCTGACACCGAATCCAACTTGTCCTGAGGCCCTTTTATGCTCGAGTAAGTGCATTCTTCATCGTCACTCTCTTCCTCCTCTTCAGAGCTCAGCATCTGGGACTTGTGTTGTTTCTCTAAGTAGGTCATGTCTTGTGGTTTTTCTTTCTTATCCGCTTCCTCCTTCTGATTTTTAATTAGCTTTGCCTCTTGCGGCTCACAAGTGTCATCTTCATCAAGAAATGTACTCTCCCTCTCTTCTTTGTATTTTGTTTTAACACAGGTCTTCAAATCTCCCTTTCCAAAATATTCTTCTTCTACTTCCTCTTCTTCCTCTTCATCAACATCATCTTCTTCACCTGAATCATCAAAGGTTGCCCTTGTGCTGGAGAAACCGCCTTTGAATGGGTCACCTTCATCCCCCATTATTTTAACAGTCTTTTTGTTTGCATCACTGTCTACAACTGTTTCATTTTTAGTTAACATTTGAACATCATATGTGTCCTTGTCCATTGTGTCCTCTTTCTCCATGAATAAAGACTTTGGTGTCTTTTCCTCAGTAGGTGAATAGCCAATGCTAGTAGGGCCTGACTGCGTAGGTGAGGCCATTCTCATGGTGCTATCGTCTGGACTTGCGCATCTCTCTGACAGTTCCGAAGCACCACTCGCCTCTGGTGTGCTGGAGACACAGGGTGCAAAAGAGAGTGCTTTCTCAACACCATCTGTTTTGGACTTATCTGGAGAAAGACACTTTTCGTCCTTTTCTTGTAAGACTGAAGGTGTTCCAGGTGAGGAAAGAGGTACTACTGAGGCGGGACATTTATCAAGCTGTTCCTGCAATGTGGCTGATGCATAACCCTCATGGAGTTTACCAAGAGGCATGTCAACGTTAGGTGTCTGGTCCTCCTCCTCTTCTTCATCTTCATCATCATCATCATCATGTGGCTGAGTGGTGGGTTTTCCAGTCGTTTCCGTCTCTGGAACAGTGGGTTGGAATTCTTCTGATGGAGGTGACTTGAAGCATTTGTCTTCTTCTAAAGATGATGTTGGAGAGATGGTGCCAGCGGAATGCAGGTATTCTTTTCCTTCTGTACGACTGGACGATTGCGTACTGTTCGCATTATCCAGGAGCAAAGAGCTTTTTCCTAGTTCCTCGGTCGGAGGTGCTGTCACAGATGCGATAGACTGATCTTCAGTAACCGATGCTGCAAAAGAGGATAATTTATCATACTCTGTAATGGAAGTGGCGGAGGATATATGTTCTTCCTCAGCCAATGGTGCTGCGATGATATTCATGGAATATGCAGATAAAGGTGGATCTTGGCCAACACTGCTCATCTTTGATGTTACATCAGGTGCGACAGATATGGTTGGGGGTTTTATGTCTTTCATGCCATGGAAGAAAGAGTCAGGCTGATCCGGGACAGAGACATCATCGTAGCGGAGATGAGGGATCCTGTCTTCTGTCTCTTCATGGATCTCCTCATCAGAAATGGTCTGTTCGGTCTCTGAATACCCAGGGATGGTTTCATCTTGGATGAATGAGATGTGTTCAGTGGCACCAGCAGGTTTGATAGTTTTAGTGTCAATCTGTTTGTCCCAGTCTTTACTAATATTTTCTTTTTTTGCCTCTTCAGTCTTATATTTCAACTCTTCCTCATGAACTATATCCTCTGCTTCCTCCAGCTCTGCTTTTTCAATAACATCCTCTTCCTCCTCACTGTCACTCTTTTTATGTTTCTTTTCAAGATCTTCATTGGTCTTTATGTCCACTTCTTTTTTGTCATCTGCCTTCTCTGTGAGATCTGTAGTTTTAGTTGTTTCGGTCTTAGCATTGTATTCTTCCTCGTAGTCATCTTCTGTAGCGGCACCCTCATCCTCAAATTTGTCTGCTGTTTTTGTTTGGGATTTTTCTACATACATGTGTTTTTCCTCATGAGGGGATTCAGTCTCATTGTCAGTAGTGGGTATTCCTTCATCTGGAGACATAATTTGGGTGACTTTCGTGTCAGGAAAAGTTGTAGATTCAAGATTTGAAAGCACTTTGCTCTCTGCAAGCTCAGAAAGCGCCTCTTCCTCTTGTCTCAGTGTTTCAAAATCCTTAGTAAGGTCTTCTGGGGAGGAGACAAGGGATCTGTCATTTTCTTGTATCTCTTTCGAAACCTGTTGTGCAGCAGGTCTGTTCTCTCGCTCTTTGACTGCTTTTGTCTTTTCTGTCTTTGGTTTGGTTTGAACCTTCGCTTTGTTAAGAGTCTTTTTGACCTCAGGGGTGAAGGGTTTTAAGTCAGGTTTGGTGATCTTCCTTAATTCGGCCTTACTTGAATCTGCCTTCTTTTCGTCCTTCACTTTGGATTCCTTATTGTCATTTTTCTTAACAGATTCTTGCTTTTTTATTTCTTTCTTTTCTTTCTTTACCTGTTTCTTCTCTTTATCCTTCTTTTCTTCCATTTTAGATGTCTTGGCATGTTTCTTAGGAGATTTCTCTCGTAACAACTTCTTTTTCTCTTGCTTTGCTGTATCAGAGGGTTCTGCACTGGCTTTCACTGGTTTAGGGGGTTTAACACTCTCTTTCAATTTATTTGGCTTCTTTTCCGTTTTAGCCTCTTTTACCGAGTCACTTTTTGATTCAATGTCCTCGTTCGCCTCTTTCTTGCTTGCTTTAGTAGTGGGAAGTATTTTGGATGAAGACTTGAGGCTTTCCTTGCTATCAGTCCTTGGCTTAAGTTTTGTCTGTTTAATCACTGAAGGGGGCCCTCCAGATATATCTTTCTGAGTAGCAACTGGATAACGCAAGAAATCAAGATGCCTTAGCTTTTCCAGTCCCTCAAAAATTTTGTTCTGTGGTGCATTTCCAGGAAACAATACCCTCACTATCTTTTCAGTAGTGCTGGCTGGAACCCAGACAACAAGGGCTGTTATTGATGTAAGGTACGGAACAGAAATTTCTCCCTCTTTTCCATTGGCCAAGGTGATGCCCGTTTTAGCCTTACTGTTCCCTGCCCACTTCTGCATGAAGAACTGCATTTCTTTACTGTCCTTGACTGGGTTTAGAATGTACATATCTAATCTGCCAACACCCAATTTGTGAAAAAGGGTAACAGGCTCGATTGTGTTGCTAACAACTCGATGCAGAGGCTCAGGTTTGATACCCAGCTTGCTGAGGTACTGCAACGTAAGAGATGCCTCCTCAATGCTCCTTTTCACTTTCAAAGTTGATTCTGACATCTTTAGCTTGTCTGGAACGTTGAAGAAAACCACACCGAGCTCAGGTGAAATCAGGTTCTTCATCCATTCTCCATAGGCGTTTGAGCCTTGAGAATGGTCTTCTTCTTGCTCGGCAATCTTTCTCCTCAGTAGTCCGTTTATCCCAGGGAGATTGTCAGCTCCAATGTGGGTAAGCAGAACGGAATCTATCCGATCTAAGTGTCGCACCAGTTTCCAGAAGCAAGACTTCTGGTCTGAACCACCATCAATCAAAATGTTAAAGCCGTTGACTGCGAACAGGGCTGAGTCACCTCTGCCTCCAGGGAAGATATAGCAGCATGGCTTGGACAATTTCAGAAATCCCCCTGAGCTGGGTGGCTCCAGGAGCTCAAATGGGGAAGCAATATCCACAGTCTCAGAGACATATTCTGTAAACTCTGTAACACCCTCCATCTCAGGCAGAACAGGGTCAGGGTTAAATCTGTAGTCCAGCACGTTCTGCTCCTGGTTGAGACCTAGGGAGCTCCAGGCCCCCTCTCCTTCACAAGACACAGTCAGACACGCTCGCTCACCTGGATCTGACTCGCTCAGGAAGTTCTTAATCTGAAAAAGGTGAAACAGCAAAAGTATAATCCATTACGATTTGATTTCTTTTCTAACCTTTACCTAATTAATCTTTCCTGAATTAACCGTTTCCGGGCAGCGTGTTAAATACTTACTCTTTGACTTGTGATGATGTCAGAGAAATTCTTCCAGTCAAACACTCCACCTTTCAGGATGATGTCACCACCTTGTTCAGTGCTCTGACCACTTAGGATCAATAACTTGTGTTTAGCTGATTCACAGAGGAGTGTTCTGACCTGGTTGAAGAAAAAAAATATATTATGCAGCAGTGATGTGAGATAAGAGTCAGGTTGTACAATTTGTTTTGTATAAACCATCATTACCTCTATAGCAATATTGTCCACAGAGGGATTCACTAATACAACTGTCTCAAGGACATCACTCTTGTGTTGCAGAATTATTTGTCCTGCAAAAGGCAAAAACAAATGCTTCATCAAATATGAATTGTATATAATGTACCCTGGACAGGTACATTTTAGCTACTGAAAATACAAGGGATACATTTTTATTTAATTTTATTTTTATGAAATTTTATTGCAAAATATTTATTGCAATTTAAAAAATTTAAGGCTTCCGCAACCTCAGGAAGGCATCAATTAAATTTTATGGAATAAAAACAACATCGCACAGCTCCTGTAAGCCATTCTACCGGCTGTTGCCATGGGGATGGTGAGCTAGTGGTTGCCGCTGTTACACTGACCCAGTCTTGGAGCCATCCGACGCATTGCAGCATTTCTGTGAGAGGGAGTGAAAAAGCCCTCGCATCTAATGCATATAAAAAGGTGCGGCATCGCAACAGATCAGTGACCTCACGCAGAGACTTCCAGTTGGCATGTCATGATATATTAAGCATGACCCTCTCACCGGCTGTGTAAAAGCTATAGAAGAATAGCAGCTTGTTCCATAAGGGTGTGGGTAATCTTCATTGCAGTGGAGGAGGGGCATGTGAGTTGGCATTTAAATAACATAACTATAACAATATGAGTGGTGGGGCTTCCTTGTTCTTTTCCCAGCTTTACATCCATGCACGCAATGGCTTTCACGGTACACGTATCTGAAAAATGTCAGCCTTACATCTCCAGCGACGAGATGAGAATTAAAAATCAGACTGTAAAGTATGTCTGTATAAGCCACCATTACCTCAGGGCAGTTTAAAAAAATGGTCTGATGTGACAAATAAAATGGTTTTTATTTTAAACAGTGCAAAATATAAAATATGGTAAGACTAATATTGTGACTCAGTGGCTTATGTGTTACTTAACAGAAACTTAAATCACTGATGACAGACATGACAGCATCTACCGAGTCTCACGAGCCTGTTTTATTTCATTAACCCTTACTCTGTGGCCTGTTCTTGTCAGAATGACCCGTTTAAATTTTTACTTAAAGTGGAACCATACTATGTCTCAATCTAGAGAAGATTAGATACTCTCTTCAAGGGTTTGTACAGAGATTCTGCATGATCTGGCAACCCTTCTTAACATTTGTGGAAAATCTGGAGGCTGGGAGTATAACCTTGTAGTATTTATTTATTATGAACTGTTCTGTGTATTAACTGTGTAAGTATGTTAAGCTTTTCTATGCAGGTCTGAGGGGCAGCTGGGCTGGGTGGGTGTAATGGTTTGAGATTGTTTGTATTTTATATGTGTTCAATAAAAAGACCTTGAGAGTAAAAGGACCAAGAATAAAACAGATTTTCTTTTTTTATAGAAATAAAATAAAAAAAGGTGAATTCACTAGAAATGTACTTCTTCTGTGGTTACTTTGAGTCTCTCTCATAATGTCTTAGAGAATAGTTTCTTAATCTGAAATAAGAAAACCAAACACAATATTCATTGTGCTGGGACAGTATGACCTTCAAGTGTGTTTCCAGAAGGAAAACAGTCAAGACATAATGGTATTAAGTACAAAAAGAGAGACCACGGTGTCCACAGTGACATTCCGCTTTTAGACAGATGGAGGCCTTAAGCCAAAGTCTGCACACAGACCTATTTAACGTGTATGTCACTATAAATATGCTATATCTGCCTCCAGATTAACCATGCAGCTCTGAAAACACACATTTAAGATGCAATGATGCTGACAATGAAACCAAAAGGCTCCCCAGCATGAGTTTCCTGTCTTCTGTACTCCTTCCTTGTAGCCATATTGCACTTGAACCCGCAGTTATGTCAGGGTGTAGGTCATTGAAATGTTTTCCGCAAGGACTGGGGAATTTTATTGCACGTCATTTAATTCAAAACTAGAGTCTTTGCTAGCTGAGTTTGTGGCATGGCTACAAAACACAATGAAGGCTAAATTCATCAGAATGCCAAGAAAGGTCAATGTCCAAGACAGTTTGTTAATTAACTCCTGACAAGACGTAGCCTGAGATATTGGACAGTTACGTTTCAATCTAAAATCAAATCAGAGTAGTTACATCACTGTGCTGCAAGCTTGCCGCTGCCTTGCATGCCCGTGTGCCTTATTTAATGTTGTCTTTTATTTTCTCAGCATTCAATTAACACAAAATTCGGCACTCTTTCTCAAAGACTACATAATAATTAATTCTAAAAATCATTCCCGATTTATGAGTACATACTAATAAGTGTAAATATTTGTGTAGAGACAATAAGAACTTGTTTTCAGAAAGGGGTTACTTGTGTAGCTATAAAAGGTTTCAAATACAAAATGCTTCTCAGACGTCACAGAATCAGTAGAGTATGGTATAATAGTGTATAGTCCTGTATAATCTGTAAAAAGGTTAAAAAATATTTTCCCAAAGCAGTGTACGATATTTCTCATTTGGACAGTGACAAAAATCTGAATAAAATATGCAACTCAAATATGCGTCTGTGACAGCTGTCTGCTACTCCTACCCTTCACAGCACAGGACGCTTCTTTTTTTATTGAGAGAAATGGGCCAGTCTTCGTCCTTGCACTGATTATAGAGGGTTGAATCAAATTACTGTGAAATGCCGCTACAGATTGCCCTTGGTCCCGCAGCACTGGAAGAACTTCAAGCAACAAAAATATTCCGAATTGGAGACAGAGATGAACGGGAGAAGGCTTTCATCACCACCAAAGCTCACTATGAATATCTGGTCATGCTGTATGGGCTATCCTCGGCACCAGCTGTGTTCCAGAACCTAATCTACGAAGTTTCCGACATACTGGGCAGGTGTAGTAGAAAGCCGAATGACGGCCGTCCGTAACTAAAGGATGGCAGACCACCATTGAGGGGACACCCTGGAATTCCATCCATGGGATTAAAAGATCTCCTACAGAATATTCCTGGATGCAAGAAGCTCAATCTGAGGTATGTAGGACCATATAATGTGATAAAAAGCATTAACAATGTCACATCGCTTAGAGCTAAGACGTCCCTGTTGCTGGGCTCTCCAAAAACTCAAGCCCGTCTTCCAGGGTCTGCTCCATGAATCCGGCTTGGCTCAGCAACCCCCTGAAGCACTCATGGTACCCATCCACAGGGTCAAGAAAATCCTCAGCTCCCACCAACCACAAGGACAACTACAATACCTGATGGAATGGCAGGGGTATGGGCCAGAAGAAAACTCCAATCAAATATGACCTCCATCCTCTACTCCACCAGGAATTCCATACTCTCTATCCTGAACGTCCCAAGCCAAGACCCAGGGGGCGAGCCATGAGAAAATCAGCTCCAGACCTCAGACACAGGACTCTTACTTCCCTTCGCAGTCGTCTAACATGGCCACCACACATCACGACACCACTTCGCAGTTCTAACTCTCCTGCATATTAATGTGACACACCTGCTCCCAATCGCTGCCAATTATGCCACAGTATAAAAGGATTCTCACATACTCACTCACCTTGCAAATTATCGCACAGTGTCCTCATGCTTGTCGTATCGAGCCTTGTTTGTCTCCTGTTTAGATATACCGTTTTCTGACCTTGCTAGTTTCCTGGTACATTCGTGTACATCCTGTTTGCTAATCAGC
>JAOUQY010000038.1:10117032-10127787 GCA_028566355.1 Doras micropoeus | reverse complement strand
GTGGAGCAATATGGTGGATGTGTCTCATAGAGTGTACAGTAAGTGAACACAGTGTTTATAAACTCCAGCAGCACTGCTGTGTCTGATCCAGTCACACCAGTACAACACAAGGAAAAGGAGGTGGGCATAATGTTATGCCTGATCGGTGTGTGTTATATACGCTATGTATTATATGCTATTCTAAGCTATGTCATTTATTTTTATTCACGTTGCTGTAATTATTTGCAATTGTTTGACCATTTTTGTGTTGTGTGTTAAATGTATCTTCAGTTAGTTCCTGTGTTTTGCAATTTCTCTAGGAGTGAATAAAATCTCAGTCTTTCTATATCATTATAATAATATTTCCTATTCTCCCATTTCTCTTGTGTCTGTTTAGGGCACCTTTCCCTCTGGTCTCGACTCTGTGAGAGGCACCAGGCACCACGGTCTGGTAGAGAGAGCAGTCCAAAGAGACCGCAACCGCATCAACTCACCTCACCGCAGACCTATCGACAAACACGGACGGCAGATATCCTTTACGTGCAAGCCACAGCGGTGCCTCGTTCTGTTTGACCGTAACAGCATATTAAATCCTGCGAACAGTCTATTTTTGAAACGTACCAGGGGATGAGTCCAGTTTTCTAGGCATGAACAGAATTTACATGCACATTTGTGTGTGTGCAAGTGGTTATATGCATGAGTGCACGTTGACCTTTGTTCATGTGGGCAGGTGTTTTTAAAGCCGTAGGGTCAGTGCAGGTCTTGACTGTATCTTACTGTGCAGCCCTGATAGAAGTGTAGTGATGTTGCTGAGGGTCAGGAGTAGCCGTGTGTGTGTTTCAGTGTTTCTGTGTGTCTCGAGGGCTTTTTGCATATGTAGGATTTGTGGATAGTCCACTTTAACTCTGACCATCTTAGACAGCTTTATCATATGATAATGTAGCCATTATACTGGTTGTCTTATTTAGTTTTTTTCTGGTGGTAAATCTACTCGCCTACAAATTCACTCAATTGGTTTTAAGTGTATATATGTATATGTATATTTTATTTACCTACATTGTTGTTAACAGTGGTGCACAAGAAGCTTGTACGCTTATAGATCTCTCCTTGTTTGCGTCTTAAAAAGAGGAGAATTTTCATCATTTGGGAGTTAAGGAGAGTCCAGGAGGGTGTGATATTAACAGCAGTGCAGTCAGGAACCTCTTCCTGATGGCAGCAATTACTAAAACTCGGTTGTCTAATGTCCACATGGTCAGTATTTTCTCCGTTAATCTGCTCCAAAAGCCCTTTTTGTCTGCCATATGATAGATAATTGATGTTGAATAATTTATCATCTAATATGAGATAAGTCAAAGATACATCGATAGATTTTATTTTACATTTATATCCTCAAAAGACTCTCCGTTTGCCTTGAGGGCGCAATATCTGAGCATGAGTCTAGACAAAATCATGGAGATGGTAGGAAGGGGGCGGGGCTTCCAGGTGGTGTCGGGTCATATCAGCGTGCTTGTGCAAAACTACTCAATAAATTGAAATATGAGCAGTGTATTCTTTCTGATTATTATATATTAAAAGCATGCTTCAGCACATTGAGATGTATAGGCTGCACTTTGTCTGTTCTGTATGTATACCACTCAAAATCCCAACTGAGCTTCACTTGTAAATTGAATGTTTATGCTTTGAAGCTGTGGTATTTGCTTTTACAAAAACAGCTGTATGTTGGCCTTAGACACGTCTTTGGGCACGGCTTTTCGTTCGTATGCATTCAAAAGTTTAATTCGTTTATTTTTTTTGTGCTAACCTTTCCAACACAAACACTCTTAGCCACCAAAAGTGGCTAGTGATAAATAGTAGGGATGTGCGTTTCAGGAAAAATGACCGGTTTGTTTTCATATACAAATGTGATTTTTAAACAGGACAAACGAGAGAAAGAGGGTGTAGGGTCACATAAGGGTTTCAGTGATCTCCGAATCAAAGTGATCTCATCCTATGAGCAGCTGTACACTTCATTCTTTGAGGAGTATACGGCGTTTTTTTAGTAACGCGTCATTATAAGAATTGCAAGACCTGTTTTTTTTTAATGTATGAAGGTATTATATTCTCAGTTATCTAGCTGATCTGCAGTGAAGGCTGATTTTCACTTGCTTTATGTGCTCCAGATTTGTCTCCATTTCCGTTGCTCATAATAATTATTCTGTTTTTAGGTGTTATGTTTGTGTTATTTTAGTTTTAGTGTTATTTTAATTTTCACTGTTTCAGTGTTTTGGTCATATCAAGAGGCCTGTCAAGCATTTGTGAAGAATTACAAAATGAATGCATAATGTGAGCAAATTACAATAATTAGTGCTCTTTAATGGAGGGCTACACCTCAGATCTTTCAGGATAAATGACTTAATGATGCTTTTCCGCTAGCATGTTAATTTGGTTAGAGGGGAGAGGCTTTGGTTCTACAGAGCAAATGTACCAGATGCCTCTTGCAGTGTTGGCTCACTTTTCCTAGAAATTCGTTTCAACTCAATCTGCCAAGTTTAAGCAATGTGTATTGGGCTCCTCCGACCCATCATAATGAGCGCTAGCCAGACTGGTGAAAACACTGGATCGGGAGCCATGTGTGTCTTGGAAATGCTGCTGCGTGTTGTTTTAGATGAACCAGAATGACTCGAATGTTCTGGTTTATTTTCAAAGAAAGGGGAAATTTTAGTGGTCAGGTTTTTGTTTGCTGGTGGTCACTCATGTGGTGTCGTGCTCCAGGTCAGGAGCTGACTACGTTGACACTGTGGTAGTCGTACTGCAGCACAGACTGTAGGCTTCTCAGAGCAGAAATGATGACTCGGCTTTTCGGGCTTCAGCAGATGTTAAACAGAACGCGCCAGGCTCGCTCCTGCTCTGTTTCTCCTTTCCGCCTCCGTCTGACAGGAGATTTTGCGCAAACAGTCATGACGAGTCAGTATTGTTAACACCGCTCTGAGCGTCCGCTGAAGAAACCCTGTTTACTTCAGATGTTCTTCATAATCTTTCTAGGCTTACTTCACTCCTTCATTTGTCATCTTTTTTTTTTTTTGAAAATGAATCTTTAAAACTATAACCACATCTGTAAGTCATTTCCATCACACGATTGTCTTTGGGCTGTTTTTCTTACTTATCTGTAGACTAACACGGAAGGTCTAATGTAGCAGCGGTTTGTGTGTCAGGACAGACAGTGCCACTTTTCCTTGACTAAAGCACGCAGAGAGTTCTCCTTACGGAGCTGTGTACCTGTCGCCTCCCCCAGACAACAGCTGGAGAAGGTGAGTCCTATGCGTCCTACCTTCTTCGAAGCTACACACACAAACAAACGACCCAAAAGCCGTCATACGTTGAGGTGTGGTTTAGAATGTCATGCAGCCAAGTGGAATGTAAGTGTGTTTTGCTTGCTCTGTCCTATCTAATAGCTCGTATACAATAGCTTATAAGGTTTTCGTTTCATTTCGCCTGAAGGAAAACCTGCCCCACGGTTGACGGTTTCTATTTTGGTAACAGAACAAATGAAACAGTGGAACACTTTGCTCTAAGTTATGCCCGCATCTGTGACGTGAACCCACACCTCATAATAATATGAGATGCATAGAGCTAGCTGGGCTTCTTCCATCAAGATTAAGATCTCAAAAAATAAAACGCTAACCAGTCCGCCTTGCACATGTCTTCTGAAAGCACCCCCCCCCTAAATATTCACTAAATGGTGATCAGCGGAGGGTTTATTCTTCTTGTGTTTGTTAGTGAGTGTACTGCAGTGTTAGAAAAGCAGCTCCTGCTCTCTGTACAGTCATGATTTGCATGTTGGTCTGGCCTCCTGCCAGGATGGCTTCTTCCCAATATAGCAGTTCCACCGTGACCTGCCTGACACACTGTACTCGGAGAGTAAAACTGAATGAGTCCACACCCTCTGTCACTGTTTGCACCTGAAAACAGGTTGGCCGGAGCAGTTTTAGCCTGCGCTGTTCCACGAATGCTGTGACAGCCATATGCTACGCCACACGTACGTGCTTACATAAGAACCTGCCGTTCCAGACACTATCTGGAACAGCTTGTTTTCTTTTTGTTTAGCTTAATATTATAGCAGTAATTAGTTACCACACTTATTTAGTCAGTTTAGAAACTTCAGAATTTCAAACAATTAAAAAAAACGTCATGAATCTTTAATAAAAAATATCGTAATATAAATAGATACACAATATAAATATAAGTGTAATATAAGTTATGCTCATGGGACATATTCCTGGGAAAATGATCAGCTTCCTGTTATACCGCATATGTAATATATTTACATATTATATATTGTAGATTGTCAGCAAAACATTACCTCCTGTTAGCACTTACATTGTAACCATTATAGCAATTTACCTGTCTCTATTGAAAGGCAAGAAGATGCATCTTGTTACTGAGAATTACAAACTTTTTCTTGTGTTTCTTGTGAGCGTTACAAAAGGCTGACACTGGAGACTCCTTACAAAATGCTACCTAAACATTTCCATACAGAAACCTTCACCCAATGAAGCATTAAAGACTGTCCTGCGTAAATAAATTACAAACAAGGCTTTGTTATTTTACTTTTTTAACTATTTGAAGCATCCAATAGTGGAGTGGTATAAATTGCATTAACAGAAGAAGCCATAAATAAATCAAAATAGAAGTTTGGGAGAGTGGAACCTGAATCTCGGGTCGTCTCGGACTGTGAGATAGCAGAAAGAGGGGGGTTCTGAGCTTATTTGATATTTTCTTTCATGCAGGAATCAACTGAATATGTAATCATTGGCCAGCTTCGAGCCTGTGATTACACATGCAGTGAGCACGTTATTCCATGCGGACTTGCATCAAAGGATGCACGCAGGGTTTTATGATCAATTTATGATGAATAAGACAC
This sequence comes from Doras micropoeus, assembly GCA_028566355.1. Lineage (NCBI taxonomy): Eukaryota > Metazoa > Chordata > Actinopteri > Siluriformes > Doradidae > Doras > Doras micropoeus. The sequence continues at coordinate 10,122,908 of JAOUQY010000038.1, read as the reverse complement.
AAGATTTAGTCAGAATTTGATTTAATGTATAAGACAAAAATATATATATTCTTGGATGGCATTATTATATGGCATTCATTAAAGTTCAGTGTGTTTTAATTCTGTCTAGTTAATATTTTCAGCTGTATGTTTTATTTTGTAAGAAACTGTATTTCATGAGCTCCTGGGGAAGTTCCAGCACTAACTAAGCCTTGCTCTCTGATCTAACCATGCCTTTCTTCTTCAAGGATCAGTGTGTAGTTATTCCTCCAGTGTGTGTGTGTGTGTGTGCTCCCCCAGAGCGAACAGCACTAACTAAATCTGCCAGATCTGCACTCCGCCAAGCTTTTGCCGTCTGCTGCCTCCCATAACAGATTGTGCTCTCGCTGTGTTAGAAGTTCACTTCCTTTCTGCCCAGGACCTTCATGATTGGACCAGAGCTAGCATGGCCTGCGTGCTTGATAAAAAAGCTTGGCTTACTGTATGAACAATAGCAAAAACTGTGAGATTGTGGTGCGTTTCCTTGCTTTCTCCTGTTGATGTTTGTAATTGAATGGTGGGTGTTGTCTTTGGCAGTGTGAAATCTGAAGTCACCTCTGTGAGGCCAGAGAAGATATTTTCTCTGTCTGCGTAGACATCAGAGGTTGACAAATGTCAGATGACTCCGAGGGCGATTTCATTTTCGCATCCTTTTAACGTTTTTGTCATAATGGCCGCCTTGTTTACAAGGTTTGCTATCTGGGCTGTAAAAGCCTGTCTTGTCTAGGATGACTATATTTCTTGGTCCTTACTTTATGCGGTAGATGGAAGGCTTTTTTTTGCTAGGAATGTTTATGAAGACATGGCTGTTAAAGCTATGAAACGGTTCCCTCGAGGTAGGGGTTACAGGCTTATGTTTCAGTGTGAGCTATGATTCAAACATTTTTTTTGCCAGTGTTTGCCAGACTATTTTGCACAAGGTTATAGAAAGAGTAGAACGGAACAAAAAAAGTTACGTTTTGTTCTGCATTAGACTTCATGGATTGGAGCTTGCTTCAACTAACCAAGATTTAATGAGCTGTGGTTAGCTTCTTGGATAACAGAAGACTCCAGTGTTTCTCTTTTGGCTGTTTGATGCTTGATTAGCAGAAGCTGAGACTGCAGATTTTTTCAGCTGCAGTTAGGAGAGGATATCGGTGGGCGGGAGAAAAAGTTATGATGGGTAGGTGTATCCTGAAAAGCTTGTAATGATTTCTCTTTGCGTATCAGATCCACTAGCTAAGACCAGCTTTTGTCCATCAAAGATGGAGCGTCCTGTCCAGTTGGGAAGCAGATGCTAATGCGCAACCTCTTGGGAAAAGAAGAGCAAGACATGTTTACAGCTATTTCCACATCTGTGATACATTACTTCAGGATATGTTGGAAGCAAAATACACTCCTTTAACCCCCACTGTCCCGATCAGGGTTGACAATTCTGTATACGGACCACGGTCGAGCTGTTCCCATCATCCCTATGAGTGTGTGTGTGGCTCTTTTGTTGTATTGTTGTATGTTTGTTCGTGGTTAATGTAGAGGGCTCTTCATTTCTCTCTGAGATCAAAGTGTGTTTTGCTGTGGCTTTTCAGTTGTTCAGCATCAAACAGCAAGTAGGTCAGCTGTATGAAGCTCTCAGACAGCACAGAGCACAGACCAGTGATTTCATGGTCCATTTTTCATGAACATATTTCAGATGTTGTTGTTTTTTTCCCCCAGAAACCTTTCTCCAGAACTCTTGATAAATGGTTCAAAGTCTGGTTTGATAAGAATATTTATGTAGTGAAAAATTGGAAGCCTTTCAGTGCAGCAGAAATGCCCATTTCAGTCAAGTGCTTGTTCTGTGATATTCCGTTTTCATTTGTAGACGAGGACCGAGGTCTCTTGAGGGAAATGCAGTCCCTCTGAAGTGTGGTTCGAATGATTTTGGCCAGGTTCTGAGGATTGGGCAGGGTCTATATGGTGTCCCAATGGAACCCAGCTGGACTGGGTCAAATCCCAGGGTCAGACTGCTCTCCAGGTCCCACGCTCCCTCCATCCTTTCGCTGTTTTGTCAGTCAGGCGTCTCATGGGAGAGCACCCTCAAAACAGCAACCTTTATCGCTGACATGCAGTTGAAGTGTGGTCCAACCGCAATACGCACTCGTTCAACAATCTGTCTAGTGCCTTGGTACCTCTAATGCTTTCATTCTAGCTAACAAGGATCTGCTTTTAATGTTGTATTAAATGACACTAAAAACACAAGCGGATCATGGTGTATATAAATTGCTCTCTAGTGAGTCAGACCTTTTAAACTAGTCAGTCATTTTCTTCCCAGGATTTGTATTTGTCTGGTTATCCATTTGTTCTGCATGGTTAATCTCTGCCTCTATTTTGAGTGTGCCATGTTTAATGTGGAAGATGGATGAGGAGGTCTCAGCACTCCATATGGCCCCCCCTGCTAAGTCCTAATGCAGTAAGGAGGGTGGTGGTAAAAAGGCTTTACATGGAAATGTCAAACAATGCTGGTGTCCAGTATACGACACAGTAGGTAGGCAGCCTCTGCTGATCTTTTTTTGCGTGCGTTATGTATAATATGTATAGCTGTTTTCTGAGTAGAGGTTTTTTAACCCTTAGATTTTTTTTATTTTGCTGGAAAATATGCATAAACCTCCTTCTGCCATTTCCTTCAGGATCTCTAAAGTCTTATCTTAATCATGTTAGAAAGCAACATAGAATGTGTTTAGAGCTCAAGGTGTTGGCTACGTACAAATCACGGTTGCTGCTTGTATCTGGTGTAGAAACTGTGCCTGAGTTGCATGCTTGATTTGCTGTTAGGCATACTGATTTTGATTTGTAGTGGTCTGTTTTATATTGGGGCATTAGAGATATTCTTGTAGAGCAGTTTGATTGTGTTGGTTTGGTCTTCAAGAGCTCATGTTTGTTGCTTGTATGCTTTATTCATCCCATTAAATGCTGTGCAGATTGCAGCATTTTTGTTTGTTCTCTGATCTGTTCCCAGACGTGGCTGTCCCTGTAGTCTAATTGAAGCAGTAAATCAGCAAAGTGTGCCTGGGATGAGTTAACACCGGGGACCGAGCTGCGATTTGTGCAGCTCTGTTTGTGTGTGCCTGCAGGCCCGCCGAGGCTCATGTTAACTGCAGAGCGCCACATTAGGCTGCCACTCTTTCTTGTCCTCCACAGCTTCTCTCTCTGCGCTATTCTCCGTGCTGTTGCTTGTTTCCCTCTACTAACCCCCTGAGCCATGAGCTCCAGGCCCTGTGTGTGTGGTGGTCAGTAACGCACGATTGTTTCCATTTCCAAAGGGAACAGCAGCCATGGACCGAAGAGAAACGGCCTGGGTTTAGATTAATATCACAGCTCAACAGGTGACCTTTGACCTTCGAACTCCTATTTCACAGATCAGCTCCTCTGGATTTCTATCTCCTATTTTCTATTTCCCACTCTCTGTTCCTCACACACACTCTTCTTATTTGATTGTCTTTTAACGTACTTCATGATTACGTCTCTCCACTTACAAGGTCAAGGTGATTGCAACCAAATCTCAAATTATGATCTCTGTGTTCTTTTCCGCTTCATTCATTTTTAGCTCTCTCGAGAATTACAAATGAATGCGGCCGACACTTCTATATTAAACTAACCCAAAAGAACGGATTCTAAGTTTCCACTAATCTGTCATTTCTTTTAAATACACTGGACCTGAATCTTTTCACTGGAAATGAAAGCATGAAATTGGAAATGTATGTGATGATGAATTTAGGCTCCTAGCTACTCCTAGGAGGTTCCTAGGTTCCTCCTAGGTTCTTTTCATTTGTAATAAAGCTTCATAATATAACGCACTAAAAATGTTGGCTTAATTAAAAACATTTCTCGTTTATTTGGAGTATAAGATGAGAATTCTGCTTTTATTGACAGTAAAATCGGTGTAAAGCGCTAGTAGAGCTGTACAGCCTGTTAAACCTGTTGGCTCAGTTCAAAAGAAATCAGTCACTGTATTGTAAGGTAATTTAGCTAAATAGAGCCTTTTATTAATCAACACTGTATAATATTGTGGTATTAGTAATGTTCAAGTATTAGTTCTAAATTAAGAAAATGAATTGGGATTTGAGTCTGGTCTTGGTGTGACATAATGAGGCAAACTTTTGTAGCCTGTTGCCATGTCTTCTTTTCTGTCTCAGTGCACAAACACTTAAAACATTAGTCCTCTTTCAGAGAAAAATGCTTTGCGTTCACCTTTTACATGTAATGATTAATGTTTGGGCTCTGCATTGAGTGTGTGCTTGGCAAAGAGAGCCAGAAAAGCACCAGAGCTTTCTGAAGAGCCCTTGAGTGAGATCTCATGTGTAACTGGTTAAAGAGGGTGTAGTGAGGAGAAGGGAGGGGTAATTGTGTCCCTTGCTTGCATATGTAGGCTCTCAGGCCTGAGATTCACTTAAGCCTAGTGCTTTATGTGCTTCTAGATCCAGCATGGCATTAACCAAGGCCCTTTTTCCCCATCTTTCCTGCACTCTGTTTCACCTCCTCCCCACAGAACCAACTCGGATTCAGCTCTGCACACGAGTGCAATGAACCCGAACCCACAGGATCCGTTCAGCGGGAACCAGCAGATGGGCAGAGGGCCACCCCAGCGCAATGGTGAGCACCTCTTGCTTTTCGTTTCACTGTGTAATTATAAGCCATTGTGTTTATATAGGGTTGTTCAGTAACTCAAAAGCACTTAAAATGAGCAAAAACACCGCACATAGCGCAACACCCGTAAACATAAGCAGCGTTTGTGTGGGTGGCAGGCAGACAGGCTGAGATAGGGTGCTCTGTGTGTGGGCGATGACCATTAATAACCTTTCTGGATTATTAGAAACACATGTCCCAAGGAAAGAGTTGTTGGCATTTTTTTCTGGAAGATTGTAAACCGTCATTCATTACTGTACCTTACGAAAGCCGTAGATTACGCAACGCTGGAATCCTTTGCAATATACGTCTCTGCGCTAAGCTGATTCTGGTTATTTGGGTGTTTGTTGAATAAGCTTTGGTTTACTGATTAACAGAAAACACTGTTTTTGTAGCTCATGCACTGTAACACGGATATCCCCGATGTGTGCCATCCGTGCACACGTGGCCCTCTGGGAAGTGCTTTGTTCCTGTGTTTAGCCTGTTTATTTTGTTTCAAAACGACAGTACTCCTGGGGATCATATGCACTGCACATTTTTTGTTTTCTCCGCTCTTACACGCCGGATTCAGCTCGGCGTGTAATTATCAAGCCTTTTATGTGCTTTAATTAGATGTTGGAGCAAAAAATAAAAACAAAACAAAAACACGCAGTGCACAAGGTCCTCAGCACCGGGATTGGAAACAACTTTGTTACATTATTGTAGCGCTGCATAATAATGGCTAAAATAATATTGCATGTTATCATTTTCACTTAAATGAGGCTGATCCTTAATGATGTTAATAGAGTTTTATTTTAAATGCTATATATAAACGCAGTGAGACTCTAAATAAGTAAATACGTCTGCCACCACAGTCTGGCACAAACAACTAAGCATGTTAAGCTTACGATTTTATCCACCGGAGCCTCAGATTCAGCCTACAGAAATGATTTTTACACAAAAAGTGATGTCTTTTGCACACTTTTCTGGCCACAGGTTTTAGAATCCTGAACGGTGCTGTATAGTACTGTGTAAAAGTTTTTGTTAAGGTGTGGAAAAATGCTATAAACTAAGAATGCTTCCAAAAATGTGTTTGTGTTAATAGTTTATTTTCATCAAGTAACAAAATCCAGTGAATGAACAGAAGAGAATAATATTAATATCAATATTTGGTGTGAGCACCCTTTGCCTTCAAAACAGCATCAGTTCTTCTAGGTACACTTGCACACAGTTTTTGA
>JAOUQY010000038.1:10106031-10116419 GCA_028566355.1 Doras micropoeus | reverse complement strand
CAACCTACATGTGAAATTGATGATCATTAGCACCTGTTTGGTATATTTGGTTGATCATACACCTGACTATAATCCTATAAAATTCCTGATTTTGTGCAAGTGTACTTATAAGCATTGATGCTGGTTTGAAGGCAAAGGGTAGTAACACCAAATACTGATTGGACTTAGATTTTTCTTTTGTGCGCTCACTTTGCATTTTGTAAACTGATAAAAAAATAAACAATTATTATTTGTATATTTGAAAGCATCCTTAGTACACCTGCCTAAATTTTTTTGCACAGTATTGTGTGTGTGTGTATATATATACAGTTATTATATATATATATTATATATATATATATAATTTTTACTTTCTTACTATTTTTATTTTTTTTCACTTTCCATTGTACTTCCTTATTTTTCAGACCACCAGGGTAACACATCTGTATACTGCACCCTAACAGACAATAATAGCGCTTTTCCGCTGGATTGTGCAACACTCCTTAGCTCAGCAAGCTGCATAAACTCTTAAGCACCATGTTCATATCCCACTGGGATATGGATTTGTATGGAGGGACCATGTCCAAGTTTTGACTAGTTCATGCACCCAGCTGGGATCTGTCAGCATGTTTTCAGACAATGCTTCTACATACACCTTTATTTTAGACCCACAAAGACATGCTTCTGATCCCCTCAGGTGGATCCACCCAGTTTTTCAGACCATAGTATTTACCCATTTACCAGCCCATGCCCAAGAGTGTTCGGACCCCTTGTGAACACGCCTGTATGCTGGAGTTAATCCATAGGGCCATGGCCCATCCAGACAGAATGGGGTAGTAACCCTGCTTGTATAGTCTGTCGAATGGGCTGCAGTGTCATCCAAAACAGTGCCACTGTTGGACAGTCAGTTGTCTGCCTGGTCACAAACAGATCGACTTCCACAGGTGTTCAAAATTAGCCCCACCTCCTTGTGACTTCGCTATTGCCTGGGCACAGGCTTACTGTGAGACACCGCATCTGCTATCTTATTGCAGGTAGGCAGCTCTGAGAGACAGAAGGTGTACATCTACCCACTTCTAGGGCTTGTTTTTCCAAGCTCCTGGTGCCAGTGTATTTGCTCTTCATGCCAAGGAAAGAATATGTAGCTGGTTGGGTTTTTTTTGCTGTCAGTCAGATGGCTTCTTTCAGTAAACGCATGTTGGCCATGTTTCTTGCCCATGTTTAGTGACAAGAAGTGCAAGCAACAATGTTGACTTTTTTCATTGTTCTACTTATTGTTTGTCTCTTTAGTAGTTTCTGGATGTAGCTGTCTACCTGGTATCCGAGTTACCATGGTAACACCACCCAAAGTGATGAAAAAAAAAGGAAAAAAACAACATTGTTAATTTGACCATTTATTTTGTGCTAATCAGCATAACCAACACATGAAGAACATTAGAGTTTTAAAGTTTTTGGGTGATCCTACATACCATATTTATTGTATCAAGCATAGATTAGATTAATCTTAATACTGTGGCATGTTTGTTTTTTATCTTCAATATCAATTTGATGATCTTCTTCTTCTTCTTATTCTAATGTGTAACACTTATAAAATACAAGTTAAAGCGAGGAAAATAAATTGTCTTGATCCCGAACACCATTACAACACCCTCCACATGCACACACGCTTTTAACTAAATAAGAGGACTAGATGTCAGAGACTGTGACTTTTTAGGTTTATTAACCAGCATGTGGATTTTTTTTTTACTGCCACCATCTTTAAATGCTCAATCAAACTAATGGTGTCATGCAGGTACCACAAGCCAACTTCAGGTCACGGAGAGGAATCGCTTTGTTTCAGTCACTGTGTTTCATTGTGCATTATGTTGCACTACTTTGTGCGCACACACACACACACACACACACACACACACACACACACACATATACACACACATATATACACACACACACAAAATCATATTTTCTGGTTGCATGGTAGCAGTGTAACTGATTTTGCCACATTATTGGCACATCAATAAAGCAAATCTGTCATCATTGGCCATTTTTAGTGTGATTGTTTTATGGAAAATTATATTGTAAGAAGAGAAGACTACTTTAAGCAAGAAAGTAAAGTTCTCTATTGTGTAATGGATTCTGTGCTTCTGTTTTTCATTTAATGACAGTCGAAAAAAAGTTTGCTGCTCTGTGCCAATTGCCGTAAGTCAAACTTGGTTCTGTTCTAGTAAAAGCAACAAATGCCAGGGAGCCACTGTTGTGCCCTTGAGTTAAGAGCTAGATCCAAATTCTGGATTGACCATGCATGGCTGTCTGTGTGACTTGCAAGCAGAGAGTTTATGCAGCTCAGGCACAGCGTGAAGGTAGTTTAGTCAACATGTTTAAGCAGGATGTTGTGTGAAGTATCCAGGGCAGATATGAGACAGAATCAGCCTGCAGCTCAGAGCTCTTGTCTTTTTGCTTTTTTGAGGTGTGCTAGCCGATGAGAAAGGTATACTTACAGAGCTGTTTGACAGTTGGGATTAAATACGTTTTTGGCACTGAGACTTCAGACTCAGCAGTGCAGACAGTGTTGGATAGGATTGGGTAAACCCAACCGATTTTTTCAGGACATGTAGAAACTGGCTTAATCGACCAGTTTACTATAAGAGTTGAACTAAAGGTGTCTTGAAACCGTAATAGATCCCCCATAGAAACAGGGTGAAACTATTCTATTTATACGAGCACCTCAAGAGCAATATTCATTATGTTCTCTAGTTTCACCACATGAAGTTAGGCAGTTGGGCATCCTGTAAATATAACTAATGTTTACTTAGGGTTTAGGCTTGCACCGTAGGTTTATATAGTTGATCTTGGCTAAGCCTTTGATTCAGAATATGCATACAGTCAAGGAGTTATTTAGCGTTTTGTTGCTAGCCAGGACGACTCGTATTACAAAGAGAAAATGATAAAAATGTGTAAATAGTTTTAAGTGGTATTAGACACAGGTTACGCATTTATATTTTAGTTATTAAAATAGTGCACTTGAGGGGAAACTCATTTGCATTTGTTTTAATTTTCCTGGCCCCATTATGTGTGTTGACTGGGTTGCTGAGTTGATCTGCAGTACTTGAGCTGTGGAGCAGAGCAGAGAGCCCTGGCTTGAGGAAAGACGTGATCTGCACTTAGCCAGCATTGGCCCGGTGCACCCAGAGGAAGGAGAAAGAAGGCCTGTTCTCAAAAGGATCTCTCTGCTACATGTTAAACAATGCCTCTCCTTTGATTCTCACAGTGCCTGTAGTCACTGAGAGCCCCCCCGCCCCCCTTTTTTTGTGAGCAGCTCTTCTTATAATTGTCTTGAAGAGACACAGCACTGTATCTTATTCTCCAAAATCCGGGCTGCAGCAGAAGGCCTCAGCTTGGGCCTGAACTCTGTAACGGGTGGAGCAAGTGTGCACTCTGAGTGACTCAGTTTGTACGAATCAAATATTTGCGCTTTGGGGAGTGAGGGCCATCCTAGTGGGATTAGCATCCAGACATCTTTTACAGAAATGCAAATACACAATGCAGTACTAGTTACCAGCATCACTGGTTTTCTCTAAGACGTTACTTTTGGCATGCAGTGAATGAAACGAAAAGTTTAACTGTGATTCTGAATGGTTTATAAAGTTAAAAAATATTTTCTGTGCCTTTACATCGACAGCTAGACAATTACAATGTAAATCTTTAGTAGAATTACTATTTGCTCAGTTATAAAGCATGTAGGAAAGCCTTTTATTTGTGTAGTAATGTAGTATCAGTGTGTTGGTAAGTGCTGTCATTCATTCATTCATCCATTGTTATCAGGGTTATGTGCAGTGTCAGAAAGCTTTTAGCATTTATAGCACTGCTAGATAAAGAAATGAAAATGTTGCTCGCATTGTAAAAGATCTCTTTTGTCTTCTCATCTTCGCTCTGTTGGTGTGGTGATGCAGCCAGCATGAATGAAGCGGAGGTGGATGGCACAGGAGATGGTAAGTGTGTGTGTGTGTGTGTGTGTGTGTGTGTGTGTGTGTGTGTGTGTGTGCGTGTGCGTGCGCAGTATAAGTGGGCAGAATATGGGCATGCAGGTGATGCTTCCTCAGGTTACTGACCCTGCTCATGGCATTCTGCACAGTGCACAACCTTCACTAAACCTCTCTTGAACCCAAACCACTGCTGTATAGGAATCATAATTTTTTTTTGCCTGCATTTTAAAATACCCAGTGGTTTTAACTATCTACAGAACCATGGTTTTGTTGCTTCCAGGGCTGAGGCTCGTTCTATACTATTCTTGTGCAATGTTTGTTAGTGTCCCCTACTGGCAAGCGTGGTCAGGCACAGGCAGAACGACTTCTGTCTATTAATTTGTATCTTTTTTTCCTTTACATTTCTAAAAGCAAATGAATTAAATACTAAATAAAAGATTTTTAGAGCAGGATTATGACTTGTTTTTTACTTGCTTCTTTATTTCTATCAGAGTATTATTCTGTCACCAAATGGATATGTCTTTTCTTTTCTTTTTTTTCCCTGCAGTCTTTTCCTTCCCTGCTGTTCCAAATGAGGAGAACCTTATTGGTGTGAGTAAGCCATTGCCCAGGCAGCTGTGGGAGGCCAAAAAGGTGAGTGAGTGTCTGTATTCAAGCTGCACACTACTTCATATGTTATTAACACAAAGGTGGTCTGTGCAGCATGATGCTGCGAAATTAAATTCTTTCATTTCCTTATTCATCATGGTATAGGTGCAACCAATTTCACGTACTGCTCGATGGTACTAGACGGATTGCATGGTAGATGCATGGATTACAGACTAATTTTTTTTTAGAACAAGGAGCATGCAGGTATATACTGATTAAAAACGAAAGTTTAGCACAAAGCTGTCTCCTGTTTACTGCAGTTTCTGGGCATCAAAACGGGAACTTGGCAGCATACCAGTGCTTTAATTTGCCTGGTGGGCGAGCTAATAAATTTATGGTTTGTCCCTCCCTGCCTTCAATAGTTGTAGTGCTGCAGCTGTTGGTTTTTATGTGCATTACACTCTGAAGTCTTCTGCCTTTTAAAACGAGCTGGTTGAAACACAAATGTTCTGTCTTCATTGTGACAGGTGCAGTCCCTTTCATCACGGCCCAAATCTTGCGAAGTGCCTGGTATCAAGTATGTTGAAGAGCCTTTTCTATATTTGATGTTATAAACGCATCTATTCTTTTTGCTTCAGCCGACATACCCTATATAAATCCAAGTCTTCAAACAAGTGTTGATTGGTTTACTAACCATGGATTCCATGCCTGTTTTGTTTTACCCGTTTCTCTCGTCTTTGCAGCATATTCCCATCTCCGGAGCCAAATGTTGGTCTCTCTCACTACCAGGGCACATTAAATACAGGTGGCTCTCTACCGGACCTCAGTAACCTGCACTTCCCCTCTCCTCTGCCGACCCCGCTTGATCCTGACGAGGGGAGCTACCCCAACCTGAGTGGAGGCAGCAGCACAGGAAACCTGCCTGCTGCCATGATGCATCTTGGAATCGGAAATTCTCAGGGTGAGGTCATTGTGTGTGTGTGTGTGTGTGTGTGTGTGTGTGTGTGTGTGTGCTAGTGATACAATGTGATTAGTGATTACAAGGCAAAAGCTTCATATGAGATACATACTGTCCTAAATCCTGAACTGTTTGTAGCTTTTTTTCTGGAGAGTGCAGAATATCTGTGACTGATCCTTACACAAAATGTGCATTTCCTCAGCTGAACTTGGCAGAAGTCATGCTGCACAAGTGCCTTGGTGAACACTCCGCCCTTTGTTTCGTGGTTCTTTTAGACCTAGTGTGATGAATAAATGCGGCTTGTTCTCTGCACAGGCACATCTGTGCCTAAGAGCAGCCAGACTCTTGCTCTCCTGCCCCCCACACCAACCCCTGTCCCCCTCCTGCTTTCCACTATCTGATTGCTCTCATTCAGTTCAACTCTCTCTTGAGCTTTGGACCTTCCATTCAGACCCATGTCTGGGAACTGACTGTGCTGTCCCACTGCTCCTGCCAACATCCCCTGAATTGGATGCAGGTTGGCTGAACTCCAGAATCACAGTGCACTTTGACCTCTGAATTGGCTGCCTATCAACAGCTCTTTTCTCCCTGTCCTCAGCGGTCCAGCGGCTCACAAACAATCTCTCACTGTGTTAGTAAGAGAGGACAGATTGAGACTCCAAACATCCAACATGATCTTAATAAACTTGTTTGCTTTCAGCAAGTTTCCATCAAGGTTTCGGAGCCTTTTGAAGATTTAATGGCTTCTTGATCTATCCTGAGCAAGAACTGCACAGCTCCTGGACTCGTGACTTTTAACATAAAAATCAAATGAAACAAACTGTGTCAGTGTGCTGAAAAAGCACAGTAAAGGCTGTTTTATACTTCTGCATAGGCTCTACATAGATTGCAGCACCGCAGTGTTAAGCTATTTTATGCACTGTGGTACCTGAAATCATGTTCAGATCATGTTGGGTTGGAACTCATATAGGTTGAACAGCAGTTACGTTTACTGAAATTTATAGTATAAATTGGCCTTAATGGTGAATATGGGGGGTGGATATTTATCATATTTAGTGGAAATGCATCTAAAGAGTTTCAGAAAATAGAAGAGAATTGTGCCTTCTCTGTCCCACAAAACACTGGATTATCATTTTCTCTTTTAGTTTGATATTAATAGTTTTATCTGGTCTCTGTTTTTTTTTTTTCAGGCCTGTCATCTTCTCTGAGCAACCCCTCTATTCAGGCATCACTCAGCAACTCCCAGCTTCCCTCATCTCTGAGCAATCCCTCCATCCATTCTTCTTTGCGTCTTTCCTCGCTCTCCAGCCCTCCTGCAGGGGGCATGGCCACCTCGCCCAGGAGACGACCAGCTCCCATCAGCCCCCTGACCCTTTCTCCTGGCTCCGAGCAGCGCCGCAGCCTGGGGAAGCAGCTCTCACCCACGATGTCTCCCTCCCTCTCTCCAATCACACAGGTGTCGTACTTCCGTGGCAACTCATCAGTCTGAGCTAGAGCTGTAATAACGGCTGCATTTTAGCATGAGGTGTAAAGAGACAAGAAGACATTCAGGCTCCGAAAACAGGTTCCGAAACACAGTTCTGTTTTTGCTCTTTCTAGGGGGTCCCCTTGGACACCAGCAACCTGCCAATGGAGCCGCCTCCTCCCTACCCTCTCTACCAGCAATCTCAGCAGACTTTGCAGCAGCAGTCAACCCAGTCCCATCCACCCAACCTCCAACAGCGGCAACCTCAGGGAGGGCAGCAGCAGCCTGTTTCCCCTTTGCAGAACGTTCCCCTGGACTTCAACTCTAGTGTTGTGAGTTCCTTTTTTTTCACCAGAGTGGGAGGAGATAAAATACCATTACATATATCCTCTGTTTATTAGTGTTTGCTATTATTTTTCATGCAAAAAAAAACTTTTTATAAGTGTGCCTTGCAAAGAAAATCTAAATCCAAAATACCCTATTTATGAGTTTAATTACGGTTCTTAGGGACAGTAAGCACTGATGGCGTTAGGGACGGCTGTGGTGACTGGAAACAAATGCATGTCCACGGAAAACCATGGGAATGAAAGTCACTAAGCAATAACCTTTTACACCCATTGCACAATTTTTGTTAAGGCAGGATTCACACGTACGTGTTGGAAGCTTCAGTGGAAACACTTCTCACTCTTGTGGCATGGGCTGACTTAATGCATTGGTGAACTGAATTGTGAGTCTTTTGCTTTACTTGGCACGTTAGCAAGCTAACTAACTACCCACAAAGTCGACAGCTTGCTCGATGCCCTCGAGTGTCAGGCACGCCCACCGTAAAGCGTCAACGCAACATGTATGTGTTAATCCGGCCTAACTACTAAAATCCGACTGAGCGATTGCATTACATTGCATTATTGCATTTTTTTTTTCCACTTAATTTTAGCTAGGCACTGTAGCACTATGATGACAAAAACATATTCGTATATTAATACAAATAGGCCATGGTCTAAGAATAACTTGCACTAAAACCCTGCAAGAAAGGAGTTATTGTGGGAGAACATAGAACAGCTATGAAAACAGATTACAGGGTCTTAGTTTGAAGACAGACCGTGACTCTGCTTTTTAGATGGCCAGGGTTCAAGTACAGAGAATTGCCTTCTAGTATCATGATGTGGCATTTCAGTCAGTACAGTAAGCAAGATGTCTATATGCTGTAACTAACACACTCGGTGTCCTTGTGTAATGTGAGTGACGCTTAAGTAGCGTAGTTCAGTATTACAGTAGTGTTAATAGAATTTGCACGTGCTTTAAGAGTACATACAAAAATAGCACATGCATTTTTTCCTATGCAGTTCCTGCATGGCATATAGCTCATGTATGCAATTTGATTTATGAATCAACCTGTTCTCTTTGTCCTTGTTTAGCCAAACAGCATGGGTGTGTTCTTCAACGATCCCTTCATGGAGCCGCAGTTCTCTGGGCGCCAGTCTAAGTGTCCATCGTACCAGGTGCAAACTGACATCCGTCGGTATTTCACACGCACAATAAAAAGCACATTAAAAAGTCCTTGGCCCTTCTGTAGTCTCAACAATTTTGTTTATGGATGTAAGATAAGAATATCAGCAATTAGAAAACCCACATTGTCAAGGAAGATTTGCAGTTTGATCAGTTTTTCCTTCCTTGACTGTTAGCCATGAGTCTCAGTCACACACTTGTTCACATGTTCATTTACACAGCCACAGCCTGAAGGATTGTTTCCTTAAACAGAACTAATTAGGATGGCTGATGCTGTTAAATTTAGCCCAGCCAGTGCGATCATTTGTTATGCAGCAGAAATGTGTGTCAAATTGGGCAAACTGGGTATATTTTACATTGCTGAATAAAATCTACTTTGTGTGCATCCTGTTTTCCATGCAGCAGGACCAGTATAATATGCTGGAGCATGCCATGAGCTCCATGGCTGGAGGATTTGACCCCTCCTCTAACCTTTACTGCTCCCAAGCTTCACTTATGGGCCTGAGCGGTAGCCATGGCAACCTGCAGGACCCCTTGCCAATGAAAGCTAACATGCTGTACTCTAACTGTGGAGGTGCAGTGCCCAACATCATACTCACAGGTAATGTCTGTACAGAAAATACTCGATACAAAAAGCAGCCTTACAGCTCTTAAAGAACAGTGCTAAAGGAATACTTCAGTGTTTTTTTAAATTAACCTCTGTTTCACCTGTAGTATGAGAATGACTAGTATGGAAGACAAATGCCATTGCAGGGCCATTAATAAACATTTATCTAATGTATTTGTAAATGTAGCTCTAAAACTTTCAAAGTCATACTTTCAAAGATAAGATAAGATAAGAAGAAGAAGAAGAATTTAACCAAAGTCAGTATTTGCTCTGACAACCCTATGCTTTTTAAACATGCACCAGTAGTGGTAGCTACATTATGTGCAGTTTTATAAGGAAACTGGTTGGTAAGTTTTACTGGGCATTTCCTGTCACACTTGTTTTTGCAAGTAAAACCCAGCAGCCTTCATCATGGTTTTTTTTTCCACTGAAAAGTGGTGTATTATGTAACAGATTGCTTTCTTTACTGACATGCAAATATTGTTCTGTAACATTAAATTGTGTCTGCTGGAAAAGTAATGTCTGGAAATCGAAAATGTTTTCGTCCTGACTCAATAATGCAGTAAGTCATAAAAATAAACATCTGTAACAAATTGTGTATTTATAAAATTGCACAGTACTGTAGCTCAGTGTAGACATCCAAGTGCCTTGGTTTTTGCCTGATTGCAAGTGAATACAAGAAGATCAACAAGAAAGATGTATACTGGACAATGCGAGAGACTAAAACTAATTTATTTAAGTGTTGGAGTTGGATACGATGTTTTAATGTCTAGTTTTGGAGTCGTTTCCTTGAGTAAAGTGTTGATACGTGATCCTAATCTAATATAAACCTAACCCTTCGAAACCTTGTATTAAATGTTGATATCATCGTCTCCCACTTTCAGATGAGTCAAGTCATAGCCTGTCTAAGGATATCAGCAGTGTGTTGTCAGCCGTGCCCGAGTGTTTCGATTCGGAAGGGGTCTTCCCCCTGGAGGACGAGCTTCGCATTGAACCTCTCAGCCTCGATGGACTGAGCATGCTCAGCGACCCCAACATGGTTTTGCCAGACCCCTCGGTAGAGGACAGCTTCCGCAGTGACAGACTCTGAGGAGCTTCATGTGTGCATACGTATTCATTCTCTGTCTTTCTCTAACACGCAAACAAACTGCCTTGAGACAGAATGTCCAATGTGTAAAAAAAAAAAAAAAAAAAAAACTCCAGCAGCAGAACCCAATCCTGCTTTACACACACACACACACACACACACACACTGTCAGAGAGAGAAAGAGGGAAAGTGAGAGATTGATTGATTAATTTATT
>JAOUQY010000038.1:10070133-10085605 GCA_028566355.1 Doras micropoeus | reverse complement strand
AAACAATTTGCGAAGATTGTAGCCATAAAACCACACTGACTGGATTTTATGGGTGCTGTGTAATGTATAGTGAAATGGTTCTAGTGGAAGGAAACTGTGCAGATGCTCTGTAGAATCAGCCTTAACGATCTTTTAGTGTATACTTGGGAATTCCTGACCTTGGCTTTTTCACTCATGGGACTTCATTGTCATGGCAGGTCAGACAGAATTATTTACTGTTATTAATGACGTGTCTGTGACTCGGGGTCAAAGGGCCATTGTTAGTGAGCCTGAAGAGTCTCATCTCTGTCAAATTGTTTTGCGCCTTCTAGCAGTTGCAATGTCGAATACCACAAAACGAGAGAGGATACACAAATGTGGCCATACTGTTACACTACTAACCATATTTCACTATACGGTGTGTGTGTTTTATGCTCCCTAGCGAGATGCTGTGACATGTTTGGTGCAACTTTTATATTGTTGTATGAAGTGAAATCATATGCACAAGTAGCCTTGTTATAGTAAAGGTGTAACAACTGGACAATTTGGATCAATGCATTGATTTTAAAAGACAACAATTGAGACGAATCGTAGCAACAATCATCAATCAAATATCATTGATGATCATTGGTTATTATCGAGAAAGATAAGAAAGCTGCTATGTAAAAAAAAAATTGCTGTGTAAATAGCCTAATAATTTTCAATTAAAACTAGTCCTTCTTTACATCATCATTAATTAGGAATTAAGTATCGGTCTTCCCCGGATGCTGAGCAAATCTGGTAGGAACTACAGAATCATATCATCTTGTGTATTATGTGGAGATTTACACACCTGCTAATGGTTATTAGCAAAACAATATGTGTTTTACATGCCAGGGAATATATGAGAGACGTATTACACCAAAACATTGCCTAGAGTTGTTTTTAAATGATGTAACAACAAGATTTGGTCTTAAAAACTCTATTAAAAACCTATTAAAGTTTAATAAAGCTCGAAACCGTGTGGCTCGTTATCATCATAGATTTACATCTTCGGCATTTAGCACACACCCTTATCCAAAGTGTCCAGAACATATCATAACATATGGTAGTTGGTTATCATTAAGCTAAGATCATAGTATTAAAATGGCAACAAGCACTGTTCTGCTTTTTTCTCTCTCTCTCTCTCTATCTATCTTATATGTGTAGTCCTGATATCCTGTGTCTATTCCTCTATTTCTTATAAACACTGTGAAGGCTGGAGAATTAAAACAAGGTGGAAAAAAATCTAATAAAAGACAAATTTGAAAAGTCTGGTATAATAATAACATGGTATTCAGTTTCTCTGAAGTTATTCCAGGTATTTTTAGGCACCAGCCATTATATAGCTGATAAATGGAAACAATTTACATTTTACATAAACATAGTAAAGGTGGTCTCTTCATTCCATCTGAGATCATCCCTTGTTCTATATAAAGCACAATAGTGTCATTATGATTATGATCATTAAGGTATTAAGAGCTTTCAGGCCAGCATGCCTGATTATTAATTCTCCATAATCAGGGCAGTGATTGCTTATAATAGGCTTACACTGTTTGTTTGGTCTGTCTCTAGGAAACTTTCTCTGTTCCAGGCGCTCACCCTTGTTACGCTGCTGACGTCCCCGGATTGCCTGTCATCCCAGCAAGTAAGACAACACCGGTTCCTCTTTTCCATCATACGCTTCCTTTGTTAGGAACGCCAGTCATGTCATAGGGCGGGCAGCGTGATACTGAAGAACAGCTCAGCACCATGCCGGGACGGTTTATCCCCAAACTGTACCATTATTCTAAAGTACATTTCATCTTGTCTCGTTTACAATAATTGGGTTCAAGGATGAAAATCTGGTCCTGTCAGTTTAAAACGTTTAAACTTGAAGAAGTCGGCAGGATTGTGAGCGCAGTACTAAGCGCGGTAATAGTATATTCTGACTGGCAGGTTTCTGTGTCACAACTGTAACGTAATACTTGATCAATGTATCACTGCTGTCTTTCATCACTGATTGTAGGGCTGTCAGGGTCAGGGTTCTGTTGCGGAAAGAAAATTCTGCTTTCTTTTGCTTGATTATCAGCAGGAACTTGCAGGAGGAGTTGAAATGACTCAACTCTTCCTTACATTCACTTTTCTTGTGGTTTAAGTGGCAGGTGTGTCTGTAGAAGGTTGAATTTATTGCCCTCTCCTTGCTCTGCTCTGACCCCCACACACATTCCACCTTATTGACATGTTCGGGTTTCACTGTATAATGAATGTACAGACACAACGTATTTCGCCTAAGCCTTATAAAACTATTATAGAGCTGGATAGAAAAATTTCTTGAATAAACCAGAGTGTTCCCAGCTCTAAAGTGTGTCGGTGTGCCTCTTAACAAGACTCGGTCATGTTCAAATTCCATCCTGGCAAATCCAGTCCAAAATCAGGATGTCTCCGGCTACATTGTCCCACGGGGAAAACTCCCATTCAGAAGGTTAAAGGTCGATTTCATTAATCCAGCTTGCCCATGGCCCCATGGCGCTTTGTTATCAACACTAATTTGAGTTTTTGGCACTTTAATGAGGCCATTCTGAGGTCACTCTACAATAGGTAGTCATTGACTGCAGTTATAATTCTTTGTGCTGACCTTTTTAGTGCAGTTTTGTGTCATTTCTCGCTTTTCCAGAGAAGGCTATGTGCCATTAATTACTGATTAATATCTAGTTGAGATAAGAGAATTTTTATCCTTTATAGTTTTTTTTTTATTTGAGGTTGGACTCCAGCCAGCACTGGTATGTCATTTAGTGGGTATATAAGGTTAATGACAGATTTTATGGACATGCATGTGAAGTGTTAATAGAGAATGGAGGAGCATGTGTGAACATCTACATGAAAGTCAGTGCCAGTGAAACACACCTTTTCTTGGAGGTGCACAAGTTTTAGATCCTTTGTTAGTGCTGCTTTTTTGTGTTACATTCCACCTAGTGCTTAACATTCTTCATATTAGATTTATGTAGCTAGCTGCTTTATGTTTAACGAGGATCCAACTGCTCTGTGTGTCTGTGAGGTTGTTTTAATTGACAGACAGAGCAGGGTGTGCACTCCTGACTTCCACGCTGTCCTCACCTTAAAACACACACACAAATATGCGCATACGATGGAATCAGGGTGGCCCCCGGGACCTGATGAAAGCTGCTGTCTCTTCTCACTCCCTTGCTGCCTGTTTGTCTCGGCTCAAAGCCAGAGACGGATCTGAGAACGGCGCTGTAATGTTATCCAACAGGACAATTAATTCACCTCTCCTGAGAAATGCTATAGCAATACCACAGTACGTAACCAATAATAAAGGATGACACAATAGCTAGCTGATATTGTGGCTTGCTCTGTCTCGTGCTAAGGAAATATATAAAGGTCAAAGTCACGCAAGCCATGCCAATGAATAGGAAATGATTAATTCTGCCTGATATCAGATATCCTGGGTGATAATGTACCATACATTTGTTGTTTTATACAGCTCCTATGTAGTTTAACTGGAATATGAGCCTATATTTCGATTTGTTTTGTACACCAAAAGAAAATGAATACAAATTTAAAACAACTCGTTTGAAAGGAAAAATTCTAGCTTGGTCTAAATATTACTTGGAAGAGTTTTACCAGTTTGTTAACGTTAATTGTGATTCATCAGATCCTAAAGCAGTATGGTGTCCCACAAGGTTCTGTTTTAGGCTGCATATTGTTCTCTCTTTATATCCAGCCCCTTGGACATCAGCAGTGGTGTTTTTCTGTTGGGGCCCTAGGCAAAAATTCACAGGCTTTTTTTTAGCTAGCTAGCTAAGGTGGAGATATTTTTGCTATGGCTAGCTATCTTCACTTTAGCTAGGCACCACATAAAACAGCTAACATCTGGAACAGAAAAATGTGTGTTTGTTAGAGCCCAGTGACACCAACAACTTCCTCATTGGTTTAAGAATTGCAGTCGACTTCAGTCATTTCCTCTTCTCTTTCTCATCACAAGGAAAGCACTAGAATGATAACTGAGTAGATTTTGGTCTCAGGACGATTCGAACAATGAGGAACACAGAACTGTGACGTGCTGAAAAGACAGAGACTCTGCGTCAGACCCAGACGTGTTAACGACTGTGTGAACCCTTTGTAGCCTATAATGGTGCATGAATAAAGAAGGAAGCGACTGTGGTTTACAACAAAAGGTTTACAAGTTCTGTGATTGTCATTTGATTCGGGGGTCTGGGGGCGTGCAAACGTTGCACATTGCCACTGCTGTAGTATGAAGTTTGTCGGTCCTCAGGGGTCCCCTACTGGCCTGGGGCCTCAAGCAGTCGCCTGCCTTGTCTGGTGGAAAGCGGCACCTCTGGACGGCAGAAATGTCACTGAATTGTGTTGCTGGGTTGTAGAGTAGGTATGTTAGTTTTTAGTGTGTATGTATTTGGTAGGCTCTTTTAATGTATACCAAGCTGAGGATTGCCATGAACAGCCCTTAGATTTGTAACACTTTACAGAATTTAGAGCTGGGTAATTTGGGTCTCTAACACCTTCAGTATTACCCTGGTTTACCCAGAGCTGTGTAATTGTGAAATTTGGTGGAAGGGCGTAGCATGGACTAAAGAAGAACCTATAAAACTTTGGAGAGGATTAGAGTTGTGGCATGGATGCACATGTTATTTTTGTGAGAGTGACCAAAAATAAACTGGGTTTGTTGTGCATGCATGATTCCGTTGTAAACTGAGTTTGTCACGTATGCACAATCATAAAAAAGACTATCAGCCTTGAGTGGTGTTTTATCTGTTAAAATGGTGTTTCTTGCTTATCACTGGACAACATATAGCCCATCTCAAGCACTGTGCCCAGCTGAGATGAATCTATAGTTAATCCCGATGATCACTTGCAAAAATTACCCATAAATTGTGGAATAATGTTCCGGACACAACTCGGTGTCTTTAAATACAGACTATTTAATATTTTATCTTAGTAATTATAGTTTTCATAATTTGTATTCATTATTCGTAGATTTAGTTTCTATAGATTTTACATTATTGCAGATTGTGCACCGCAATTTCAAGTCTTTCCTGATTCATCCGTCTCTTACACCCAGCACTGGTGTCTCTGTTTACTTTGACAGACTCAGGGTAGACGGGTCGGTCATTCATCTCGAGTGCCACGGCAGCTGTTATATAAGAACGAATGGGCTTCGTGGGGAGTTTGGTCCGAGTGCTCTCGCTCCTGCGGAGGAGGAGCGTCCATCCGCCGACGGACCTGCATCTACAGGTACAGCGCTGGTGTCACTAGGTTTTGTCTAAAAAAGATTAAAGAATCAAAGAAGAAGCTATGTTGCATTGAGAGTAAAATTGAATTTTATGGTGGTTTTTTTTTCAGGAATCCAGTCGGAGGACCATGTTTGGGAGATCCCAGGCAGTATAAGATCTGTGACACTAAGGTGCAGAAAACTTGCCTAACAAAACTTGAGAAAGTGGCGCATTACTTCATTGTGGAATGGCTATTAGCTCTTGATCAGCAAAGCACATGTGTCGTGGCCTGGAAAATCTTTTCATATTTCGACCTTTTCTACTATAGGGGTCCTCAATAGGCTTCCTCCGGTCCAGCTGTGGACCTAAATGAATTTTATTGCAGATCGAGTACAAAATTCTTTTCTCAATCCGTCTAAATGGTATGCCATCCTCTTCAGTTTCCTGCATCCAATCACAGAGACGGAAATCATTTCTATGACACCGGTGACATCACCGAGGCTCGCAGTAGGCTAACATTCAGAAAGTAAATAGGCGTGTTCAAAACCCGCTCATTTAAAGAGGAGTGGACTGAAGCGTGTGTTCGTTCTCCCTAAGAGAAACACAAAGACAGTGTGTTTAATTTGTAATGAAACCATGGCTATTTGTCCTTCATGGACCTTCAGCCCAGTAATAATTTGGTAAGTGGAAATGTAACGATCTGCGTTTGAGTACCGCTGTTCTCCTGTATAGTGACAAATGAGAAAACTCCCTTGAAATATTCCACTCCTGTTCCACTGAAAGACAGCAATGCACTGTTTGTCAAAAGGCAGCTGGTATTTATTGATTTAAATGTTGCGGTTTATTGATAAAATATGACATTTAACCTTGAAATCTCTGTCTTTTATGCTCACCTTAATTCATAGCCTGCAGCCAATTTTGCTGTACAGCTGTGTCTGTTAGACTAGCTTCTTATCTGCCTAAGGTAATCTCTGACGAAAACCTAATTAAGTTTGGAAAGTTAATTAAAAAATATTTCTACATCGTTTTGGGAAAATATATTTACACTTTCTTAAAATAGAGAATCCAATCTTCATCATTTTTGGCCGTTTGCCAGAATTAAGCCACGGCGACATGTGATGGGTTTTCCCAGAACACCACACAAATAGGCAAAACCTTGTAAAGAAAATGTTGGACTAATAGACCATAGATTTCATTTTAAAAGTGCTTTTGAAAGCAGCGATTTAATACACCTGAGCTGACTTTGCTGAATTAAAATAATTCATCTGCAACCATTCCTATCCAGGATCTTACGCTGGGTGGACCGCTGCATTGTGCTGCACATCTGTTGTGGATGATTGAGCTGAGTGTAGAAGGAACAGTTACGCAGAGGAGATATCCTGTATATAACTTTATATAATATTGTATATTTTGGATAGATTGTAGTATCACCCAGAATTGCAATTGTATATAGAAATGTATATACATTTGTATATACATTCGCTTGTAGATTATCCTTTACGTTCTCATAATCCAGAAGACTGTGTGTGTCTTTATTAAGAAGTCTATGTGCAGGGTGGCTCGGGATGAAGGATGTAGAGACTGTCGATAAAACAGGGCTTAGGTAGTTCCTGAGCAAGTACAGACAAGCAGGCTATGTGTGTGTGTGTGTGTGTGTGTGTGTGTGTGTATGTGTGGTGTTGCCCCTAGCTTTCATACACCTCTGGTTCTTTTCAATCAGGGGTGTCCCTCTGGATCTCTGGACTTCAGAGAACTGCAATGCAAAGCATTTGATGACAAGCCCCTGGTCGCTGGGAGCAGTTACCACTGGACCACTTTTCATGGAGGTTAGTGCGGAATGCGTGGAAATGTGCATGATGTAAATTTTCCCCTCGAGCTGGACTTAAGGTGACCTCATTGATGTACTTGTGTGCGTGTTACAGGCTCTGACCCCTGTGAGCTCAGCTGTTTGGCCCTGGGTCACAATTTCTACTACAACTTTGGCCGAGTCCTGGATGGCACACCCTGTCCCACCGAGCCTGGGGCCGTATGCGTGAATGGGAAATGTCTGGTGAGGGACAACCTGCACCTTAATACATCTTTTTTTGTTTCCTTCTTCTCTTTTTTAATGCTTCTTCATCCTGTATTCTGTTCAAAAATGCAGAATCATTTGTGTAGTGACACTCAGTCCAGAGATAAGCTAGAAGCTGGGCCATGTGAAAAGTCTTGGCTCTTCATTTTCCCCCACTTAATCTCTGTAACAACATTTTCATGCTCATTAGACCAATTGAGCTGAACACATTAAGGAATATTAATTCTGTTTTAGTTGTGTTACACCCATTTAAGTGGTTCAGTCTTCCTGCACTAAACTCCACCCCCCACCCCTGACCTGGCCCATATGGAGAACCATTTTAGCCACCAGAAATTCATCACTCTCGTCTCTCTCTCTCTCTCTCTCTCTCTCTCTCTCTCTTCCACAGCTTCTCATTTAAAGCATGCTTCAGGTGTTCAAAATGAAACATTTGTGTGAACGAGACCAAAGCTGCAAGTCATAGTATGGTTCCTCAAGCAGACACCAAACTTACTTTTTGATTATAAAGAAGTGAAATAAAGATGATGTAAATTGCAGTAGTTCAGTATGATACTCATATCACCATTCTGCAATAATTTATATAGTAATAAATTGAGCTCAGCAGATTAATGCAAAAAATTTAGAATTTCACTTTTAGGCAAAATTTTTGTGTCATTTATACTTTCCCCAGCCTCTAAATGATTGGAGACATGGCTCTTAATCTTTGTATCCTTGTTCCAAAAGGAACTGAGCATAATATCATTTTTTAAATGAAATTCTAATACAAATGAGGAAAAATGAGCAGAAGAAATCACATGAAGAAAAAAATGATAGGCTTCCAATTTTAGCCTTTTTTAAATTTATACTTCACCTCTATTATTAAAGTGTCCCATGTGGAGAACGTTTCTTCTCACCAGAAGCCCATCACCCTGTCTCTTACATATTTCCTCACTTATACCACAATTCAAGTGTTTAAAGTTTCACATTCCTTTTGTGCGAATGAGGCCAAAGCTTTAAGTCTCAACGTGGCTTCTCTAGCAGACCTTAAATTCAGTTTCTGGTTTTTAAATACACTTGTTCTAATGAGTCCTTGACATGCCATATTTTACATACATGTGAAGGTGAATTTATGGGCTGAGAGCTGAGAAGTGTATGAGTGTTTTGAGGATCTCTTGCATTTGGAGCACTGACTAAAGGAGAAGCAGGTGGTCTAATGGTGCAGGATTGATTGAGTCCAGATTAGAGTGTGAAAAAAGCTGAATGCACCTTGAAATACGCTTATGATACACACAGTATGTTTCTACTCACTGGCTCCAGATGACAGTGTGAAGGGTTATTTAACTTCACTGATTGATGTCG
Source organism: Doras micropoeus (assembly GCA_028566355.1). Lineage (NCBI taxonomy): Eukaryota > Metazoa > Chordata > Actinopteri > Siluriformes > Doradidae > Doras > Doras micropoeus. The sequence goes on along the minus strand of JAOUQY010000038.1, from coordinate 10,076,968 downwards.
TGGTGGTTGGAACGTGTATGTGGTGCAAGAACGAGCTGAGAAGAAAAGGAATGAAAGAGCAGCTTTCTGACTATGCCGTTCTGTCTCACTTTATACACAAGTGCGTGACAAGGTTAGTGTGAAACAGAAAGCGAGGTTTAATTATAGGCCACTGGAGTTGCTAGGGAGAGACTGTTGTGAATACCTCCCTATGGATTTGATAATCCCCCTCTTCTAATTTTCCTGAGCCCCCCTCCCTCCTCCTGACTCGCCCTCGCTGATCCTGTGCTCCTGTGTGAACCTTTCTGGTGGTGTTTTTCTCAGCCTCCTTTGATTCAGATAGGGACCGAGGTCACGCTGCAGGCCATCTGGTGTGGCATGACCATGAAAAAACCTGCAGGCTTGGACTTTAAACGCTTAAGGTACTTAAGGTTTGCTGCAGCAGACTTGAAAATGTCCATATTCATCCTGTTGGTTTTGTTCGCTTCTTACCAGTGGATTTTCTCATTTAGTGCAGGATTCAGGTGTTTAGTATTTAAAATTCTTCTCGCATTGCTTTGTGGCTTCTCTGGATTCTCAGTGATTCTCTCTAAATTTCGATGCTTACTTTAAAAAAGCTTTCTTGTATTTCTAAACCGTATGCTTTACTTGCATGTGATGAGCTTTGAGGTTAGATGTGTTAAAACATGCTTACACTCAGTTTGAATATATCTATCTCACTTTATTCTAACAAAACCATTCTGAAAATAATTTGTAACATAAATGCACAAATATGTTTGTAAAAATTATTTTCATAGACATCTGACAAACTTAGGCATGCACATGCAAGAAACATTTTTTTTATCATTGATCAAATTTTAGTGCAAAAAAATTTTGACTGGAACATATTTTCTGCATTGAGGACAAATGTACACTGAAGTACCAGAAAAACTGGATTTGTGCCTATGCAAAATCCATAGCAATGCCACCTATGCACATAACTGGTTGCATCTTTCAGTGTGTATATAAAGCTATAGACATCTATGGAAGATTCTAGAGCTGTTTCCACCATGAGAATGGCAAGTTATCATGATTTTGTGATTTTCAGCACGGTTTAATAGTTGTCATAACATTTCAGAGATAGAAGCAAAGTGTGGCCATAAGTAGACTCTGGGTGAACGTGACCAGTGTCGGCTGGCAAGAATTGTTCCACGCGATAGGTGTGCAACACTGCCAACACTGCCTAGTTTTTATACATTTTTATACAAGTATGCACACAATGGTGCCATATAAAATGCTTTTGGATGGGTATGCTGTGTGTGTGCTGCATCTAAAATGGTGTGTCCTGATAAGTGGGGATAGGCAGCTGTTGGGTTTCTAATCATAGTGTTTTGTTTGCATGTGTGTGTAGAAACCAGGCTGTGATCTGATCTTTGGCTCCCAGCAGCAGGACGATGTCTGTATGGTGTGTGGAGGCCAGAACACCACCTGCCTTCATCATCGCAGTGTGTACCAGAGTAACGGCCAGGAGAACGGTCAGTACCGACACGAATGTAAACCTTCAGTTCAGTGTGTGGATATGGTACTAGGTAAATATCTGGTGGTAGATAAAATATATTTATTGCTTTATGGCTTTTCAAAAACCACCCAACAGCTGAAACCAGCCATTTTTCCCCCCAGTCTGTCTTTAGAGACAGCATGATAGAGACCACTTTAAACGTTCAAAGTTTGGGCAGTTTTCCAGGGAATTCTTACCCTAAGTGCTTCCTGTAGGACAGTGACTGAGTGTTTATGGGACACACAGATACACACTGGCTGATCACACACAAACCGCCACACCGGGCACTGACACTTTTGACTTTGAGTGAAAAGGAGGATTGCAGCACTTAGAGAAGGGAAACCATGTGGATAATGCCAGCTTTGTCCTGGACTTCCCTTTTACTGCATCTGGATTTCTGAGAGTAGAGTAACAGTGCACTGTGGTGCTTTTAATGGTGAGGTCAAAAGACAGTGGAGAGGATAGAGTCGTTATACTCGTTCCATTCCACATGCAAAGTGTACATCCCTGCTACAGGAAATCAGAGTCCTAAAAAAGCGCACACAGATACTGTATATTGAGCGTGTGTTTTAATGATAAATGTGGTCTCAGAATAGTGCTCATATTCCAGTAGTGTTATAAATTTTTCCCCCCTCTTATCTTTGAACAGGGCCGTTTGGATACAATGAGGTCACCATGATCCCAGCCGGAGCCACCCACATCAGAGTGACTGATAACAGCAAAAACTATTTAGGTTTGAGCAAGGCCGTTTTCCCTGTCAGCTTTGAGATAAATTTGTTTTTCACTGAAATGAAAGTGCCTTACAAAATTATACTCTATTATGCTGTTACTGAATCATTTAAAATGAGCAGATAAGGCTTACCTCTTAAGGTTTGAATATTTAAAGTATGACATTTTTACCTACCTAGTTTGCTTTCAAACTAGTTAGATAGTTTACCCAAAGGTTTGTTTTGCTCACTAGTTTCCTTTTATGCATGATGTTTGCTTTTCGCTCCCTAGTTTGCTTTCACTTAGTTTGTTCTTTTTCGCTTTTTTGTTTTCAGTTTGCTTTTGCCCAATAGTGTAGCTTTCTCTTGCAAGTTAAACTTTATCTCATCTGTCTATTTCACTGACTATTTTGCGTTTGCTTACTATGATGTCTTTTGCCTTTACTTCAACTTGTGCTTCCAATTTTAGGCTTTGCTCACTAGTTTACTTAGACTCGTGCCTGTTTAATGCACCTGATATAGCTTTTGTTTTTATTTATTTGTGGTTTCAATTATTGGTAAATAGAGAACAAAATCATAATTGGGGAAATAGAGAACAGTTTAATTTGTTGCAAAACATTGCTTGTTGATACAAAAAAATGAGAGTGGTTAGGAATGGTTTAACCTTCTGCAGGATTGGGTAGGACTGGGATTAAAAAAATACTCCCATACACATGTCTACCTACAGCACCAACAGTAACTGGGCCACAGACAACACGTTGGTTGTCCATATTAGAATATTCAGTCCAGATATCATCAATAAAACTGCCCTGTTTTTGGAGATTGCAAAAAGCAAGAAGTGAAAATGTAAGAAAATGTATATCTATCTTGAATGAACCAGCCCTTCAGAATGGACGTTCGCAGTTTGTGATTAATGGGAACTGGAAGATCAGTGTTCCAGGGGAGTATAATGTGGCTGGGACCAAACTGCTGTACCGTCGCTCTGCTGATACATGGGAAAGCATTGAGGTGCCCGGGCCAACACAGGAGGACTTGCACATTATGGTGAGTGATTCCAGTGGTCATATTTAGTGGACTTGTGACATAGACAGTGAAATTCTGTTGCAGTGGTATCCCCAGAATGATTCCTGTTTTGTGTTTGCAGGTTCTGTCCACTGATAAGGATTCTGGGATAGAGTATGAGTACTGGCTGCCCCCTGAGCTTTACGCCCTGCATCATGGAAGGCAGAGTCCATACCAGCATCACCACACATCAAACTTCCTGCCCTGGGAACTGCCAACTACTACCACCACCACCACCACCACCACTACCACTACCACTACCACAGCGAGACCTCCTGCCACCACATGGCCATCATGGGGTGAAAACTAGTTATTATTTTTAACCACCTGAATATTTATCATTTATAAAACCCATACTCTTCTCAAAGATAGTCCTAAAAATCAAGTGGCAGACCGGTTTTGCATTTTATACAGAATCAAACAGAAAGCTAGTGCAGCTGGTGACATTCAGAAGATGAATTTTAGCACCTGAATCTTTAGTGTGCTGTAGTTGATTTGCTTAAGTGCAGGGGTATGGCCACATTGGAGGGGCACAGGGTGGTAATTCCCCCACTGAATGAAGGCTAGCCACCTCAATCTGACCTCAGATCTCATCCCTGATCCTGTGCCTACTGTAGCCTCAGATTAATATTTTTGGCTGATTGGAGTGGAACCTTGTTGAATGTTTGCTATTGAAGCCCGTCTGCCTCAACGGTCGGCATGTTGTACCTGTGTCTGAAATGCTTTTCTGCTCACCACAGTTGTAAAGAGTGTTTGTTCAAGTTACAGTAGCCTTCCTGTCATCTTCAGGCAATCTGGCCATTCTTTTCTGACCTCTCTCATCAGCAAGACATTTCCAACTGCAGATCTGACACCTAACAGTTTTTTTTGTCTAAGCTCTAGTTTCTAAAATCCTCAGACTAACCTATCTGGCACAGACAACCAGGTCATTGAGATCACTGAGTCACTGGGATGTATTGTTGCTGCTGCCACATGATTGGCTCCTTGGATAATTGCATGAGTGGTTAAACTCATTAAGGTACTTTGTCACGCCATGCCTTGATTCCTTGACACACCCCTAGTTGTTTATTCCTGCAGAGCCAATATTGGCATCCATAAGCTATACCATACTATTCTGATGATTGATTAGTGTGACTGGTGACTAGATGCTGCTTTACATGCAGTTCTTTTTGCACTTACTCTATGTTTACATGTGCATTAAATTAACATGAGACCAACCTCTACATTTTCTCTAATGTTAGATGATTGATGAACTGTGTACAGAATGATCTTCATACATAAAAGGTACATTCCTTTCTAAAGGGGCATGGAAATGGTTTCCAGTGTCTTGCTGACGCATATATCTGTACATACACGCCTGATGGCACAGTGGAATGCGCGCAAGCCGCTCCCTTCTCCCCGAGCATCAAATGCATTATGCGATGTAATTTGAAGCTGAGGTTGTCTGGTGTTTGTGTCTCAGGAAGATTTCCGGAGGAATTTATTAATCTAATTTGCATTAGACAATGCTGGAGAGGAAATCTGAATGCATGTGGTGTATGCCTGTACATGCACAGTTTTGTGGAAAAAGAAGTAGAAACGAGAGTGTTTTGTCATCCTGGTTATCTTGATTGATGGAAAATGTTTGCAGATTTATGACGTAAAGCAACTGGTCTATGTCCGGTCCTCTAGGTGGACGAAGACCTCCCATGAGACCTCCCTTCCAGCAACAGCCACTGCCTCGTCTGGAGCGAGATGAGAAGAGTAACTACCTGCCCCGGACGCACAGCACAGGTCAGCACATGTTAATCATCTCTGCTGAACACAGTGTCTCCTTTAGTTCATTCTGACTCATCTGATTGTCACAGATTCAGTTTGAATTCAAAACCTAGCTCTGAATTTATTACAGGTTACTGCGGGAAATGCAGGAGGGTGAAGGGGCGTGGCGAACGGCAGAGGCAGTACTGCCAGAAGGATTATGGTAATCTAATCTAAAGACATTATCAGAAGCTCACAGAAAAGCAAAGCATTACGTTTTTAAATTGCAAGACATGACATTAGATTAATTTTGTGTATTATTATTTATATCATTATATAATTATAATTATAACATTATACTTGAAAACATTTCTAATTGCTGTAATTTGTGTCAGCGCCCATTGTTAAAAGTACTATATAGATAAAGTGTAATTTAAAACAATTAAAATGATTAAAGAGTAATATTCTGTAATAAAGTATTTCTTATTTTGTAACATTCAATGTTATAATTGTAAAGCAGGCCATTTTTCTGTAGGACAGTTTTTTTCACTTTAGAGACATATCCCCTTATTGTTGTTAAGTGCAAACTTGAGGGAATATTTTTGTTTTCCTTAAAGGCATACAAACCTTTGCACTAAACCAAGAGCGTGGAACAATGTCATATCAGTGTGCATTATATAAATTATTATTAACATATATAATAACTTTCTGTGAAAAGAACAGCCGTTAGACAGCCTATGTTTTGTCGTTTACCTTTAATAAACATCTTTTTTTGCTTCTTCAGTCTTCAGAGCCAAGATCTTGGGGAAGGTCTATGTTGGTGAGGAGACTCGGTATGACGTGCAAATTATCCACACGTATCGCAACCGTTTCCGTCTGGAACGCCGGGAATACCTATGGGCCCCCAACAGGTGTGATTGCCCCGAACTGGAGGAGGGTTATCAGTACGTGCTAATGGTCAGGCGTCACGTCAACCATGAAAAGACACTCGATCGCATTCTGCTGGAGGAGGACAGCTACGCTCAGCCTTACCGATCACGCGAGGACAGCCTACTACGGCCCCTGGAGGATCTTTGCAGTAACAGGGGCCCGAGAACTCACCAGAGAGGGTAGAGGATATGGGCTTTCACCCTGTTTGGCTGGGTTCATTGTGCACTTGTTATATTCAGGAAAAAAACAACCTGAAAAGAAAAACTACCTGTTGCTGGCTTTAAAAGGTATTTGTGGAGATTACAGGAACCTTGGAGAGAAAAGGAACTGAAGCTTACCAGAGTTCCAGAGTTATACCAAAGCTACTCACTAAATGAAGCACTTTAGGTGGATGATATAACCTACCTTTAAAAATGCATATACCAAAGAAGAACATATTTTTTGCATTATTATCAGAGTTTATGTTGCCTTATATATATATATATATATATACTAGAGCATCTCAGAAAGTTAAAATATAGTGGAAAAAGTTCTTTTTTTCATAATTTAATTTGAAAAAGGTAAACTGTCATTTTATATTCATTGCACATCAAGAGACGTATTTCAAGCATTGTTTTTCATTTTGATCATTATGGCTTGTAGCTCATGAAAAGCAGAAAGCCAGTATCTCAAATGATTAGAATATTTCTTTTGTGAGCAGCCAGCCTTTTCAGCAATGACCTTCTGTGGCCATGATGCTTGTCTTCTCAACAACTGTCAAGTCGTCTTCCCCATGATTGTGGTTGCTGGTGCTAAACTAAACCAAGAGATACACTATATTGCCAAAAGTATTCACTCACCCATCCAAATAATTGAATTCAGGTGTTCCAATCACTTCCATGGC
>JAOUQY010000038.1:9842681-9854432 GCA_028566355.1 Doras micropoeus | reverse complement strand
GTGCATTGAACATTGAACAAGCCATGCCATGACTCTCTCCAAGGACCTGCTGTGTCTGCTTCTGAAGTCAGACTGGTTCATTCATTCATTCAATTACCCAAGAATGTCTGACAGTAAAAAGCCCTATTGATCTGCAGGAGTGGCTGCAGAGGACAGCATCTCTGATAGAATGGCTATAACGCTATATCAATCATCCACCACATTTTGCTTCACAATCAATGCCTGACATGTTCTTTCCAATGCACTCTTGGACGCTAGAAAAAGTGTCATTTTGATTGGAAGGAAAAAGTCCACAAGAAGATGGCGACAGAAACCTTTACTGTACGGACCCTTGGATTACTATTAAATGTTACTTGTCTTTTCAGGCATTATCCAGTTACTATGTAGAACTTTCAGTGCCTTCACAAATGATTTTTATGGCTAAACGAGTCCATGACCACCGCAAAAATATATCCACTGATATGCATGTTGCGTTCAATAATCACACGTCGCCATTTTTATTTTCTGTCATGGTTGTTTTTGTGGAATTTGATATGCCATTCTTGAGCAATTTGTAATTAAACAGGTAATTTTCTTTTTCACTGGTTTTCTGTAGAGGACAAGAAGGCTAATTTGCAAACACAACATGCAATATAATCCCAAATTAACAAGTCACTGAATTCAAGGTCATAACTAATGTCACAACATGTGAATGTACTGTATTACCCAAAATTTACAGAACGATTAACCTTCACCCACATTCGTATATCTACTTGAAGCTTCTATTTAATTAATCTATTTATCTATCTATTTATTTTTATTATTATTTTTTTTACTGGAGGCAATGATATAATGTTAAATAATCACCTTCTCATAATGATGCATTATTTTGTAATCATTCATTTATCCTCCTTTCATGCAAACGCATTCAAAATTAAAGTGATCAGACGCACAGCACAAAAATCTCATAAGCTGTTATTACCTCAACTAAATCATTCAGTCGCAGTTTGGGAAGGCATTCAGCTTTGTTTGCCCTACAACTATAAAAGGACAAACACCACACAAAAGCAAGTTCTCAGGAGACGTTGTGTTTGGACGGAACTGATGGCTCACACAGAGGTCTGGCTGACAGGCTGACTGCCAAGATCTTTACTTAAATTAGGAGAGTGTGCTGCAGTCAAAAGAGAGGCTTTACGAGAGGAAGTCCGTAGACCCGTACAAAGACTGAAATGGAAATATAAGCGCATTCTGTTTGCCTTGAGTAGATGATAATAACCATAAAAGCCGGATTTGTACTGAATCATATACCAGTGTACACATGAATAACCATTATATTCACTATTTCAAGTGTTTAGCCTGAATCCTTTTCTTAATGCACCATTATTCAAATTGAGCTCTTATTCCAATGAAAGGAATTTGTGAATGGTGTTTAATTACAATTCCTTTTGAATCTAGTTTGATGGTCAGGTCAGTCCATTCTATCCAAATACATTTAAATAAAGAATTATGCATTAAATACAGGGACGAAGATTATATAACCCTGCCACTCAACGCTAAAAAAAAAAAAATCAATACTTTACCTGGCTTTCAGAAGAGCTTTTCAGGCTGTTTATTTAGAAAAAAAAAACAGGTACATCTCTTACAAGTAATGCACATTCCCAATCCTCTGGAGCGCTGCTCCTGCAGGAGGACGACTTCTCTGCAGACCAGTTCAGCAAGAAGCCCAATCCCTCTGAGCCTAGAGCCAGGTATAATCCGTATAATCATCAGATTGTGCTAAACTAACTTGTGCTACCTCCATTATCATAATGACACATAAATAATCAGACAAAATGGTCACAATCAGGCTTTTTTTTTTCCCCCTTGCAGGCTTTGGTCGTATCAGGTGGCGTGGGTGGATTAGTCTGCAAGGAACGCCAGTCTCAGGCTCCTAATGTTCCTGCTGATTACTTCCTAAAGCCTGGCCTTCTCAACATGCTGGAACCGTACAGAGTTCTGCAGAGCCTCAGGTGAGCATGTAACCAGAAAGCAGCGCACATTCATTATGGTAGAAATCAACACAAATGGGAGACAGCCCCTCTCCATGGGCTCACAGGAATCTGGCTGGGATTTGATAACAGGAGGACCTGAAGTTCAATACGAAGCACTAATAGATCACCGTGGTTAGTTGGATCTGCTTTTTTGTTAATAGGTTACGGTGACCAGTGAGTGAAAAAACACATTAACAAACCCAAAACGCAACAGGAAATTCGAAAGCACATCAACACATCAAATCAAAACACAAACAAAAGCCCTTATTGAACATCACAGGCTCATGGCTGATTGGCAAAAGGGTACATCCGTCTGAAAGGGCATTCATATCATGCAATTAGACATGCTGTTAATGACATTAAAATAAGCATGTGAATGCTGGAAACCTGCCTAAAAGAAGCTGGCTTATTCACAAGAAAGAATTACTCCTCAGTACAGGGGGCTTCAAAAAGATTTCAAAGCACTGTATTTCACGATGTCGGTTTAATGAGTTATCGAGTTTAAGTAACCATTTTATAAAGGCTCTATGTACATAGGCACCCTGTGCTCTTCCCCTTACATAAACAGCCTGCTTCCTCAAATTGTCGGTACCAACGAATAATGCTCTTTGGCACTGGGGATCAATGTCAAAACGTCGTTGAAATGTAACACTGCACCGCAATTACTGATTCAGTCTTGCTGAATTGCAGAACGCCAAACGCGGGGCCGCCATCTTGTGACTGACTGAGGCTAGGGGCTGTTTGTGTGCTAGGAGAGGCATCTAGCGGGAACTAGCGGGAAACATTTTGAAACTCTCCCGCCCTTTCGAGTGGTAAGGGTTTCATTCATGGGAGGTTCCTGGTTCCTGGTTCAAATTGGGTCTATCTTTTTGAAACACCTTCTACAACAACACAAGTAACACAAGTAACTATGTGTTACACAAGTAACCTTAAATTGTTTTTCGCTAGACTAACATGATAACAGACTGAAAAAACAGTCTTATACTAGATTCTGTATATGTCCAATCAGCAATCAGCAATGTTACATGAGGAGCCTTTTGAATCAGTGCTAATTTTCCTGAATTTGTGTTGTCTTTTTGGTTTGTTGTTACGTTTTTAAACTTGCTGTCGCGGTTTGTTTTGCACTTGGGCCGCTGTACCGGATTCCACATCCTCACTTTCTGAGTGTAGTTTCCATTTAAAACTTTTTACAAAAGCCAACAAACCCTTCACAACACACGCTTGCAAATGAGCATTTTAGGCACTGTTGGATAAAAAAATAGTGATTTGCACATGATGTTATACATCGAGTGTACAATCAAGTGTGCGATTTATTACTACCATGGCAATAATACTTAATATTTATGTGTGCTAGTATCCACTCTAATTTAGCTCTTAATCATATTCTGACTGCATGTTTATTGAATCTCCCTTTCATCTTCATTGGCTCAGCTGCTGCGCTCGTTCCGTCGCAGAGTGCCTTTCGGCATGGAAATAAAACACAAAGCTCGTACGTCTCTATAATGAATTGATTCTTTAGTTTATTAAATTAAGCAAATAAAGTTAGTCGAGCTTGCAGAACCTACAGCTAATGAAAATAGTCAACTATGTTTAATAATCAGAACAGACCAAAGAAAACAACACAACGTATTACAGTACGTACACATATTTTATGATGCCCGAAGATCCCATTACTGATCGGGTGCAACTGTTTAGCTGGTATAAGCATATCGAGTTCAATCAAAATGAATGATCTTTGATGCAATCTTTTATGCATAGTTTTAAAAAAAGCCATCAGACGGACTTGCTGAGTGGCAGGTTTACAGACTGAGAATGGCTTTAGATATAGACATCAGTCACTGAGTTATGACACTGTGCAACATGCAGAGATCTTCTGCAGGAGCTGCTCAGTCAAGCGCGGGCGTAGGATGTGGAGCAGGCAGCTGTGCCACTGCATTCAGCATGTGCTCGACTCAGACTCAGGCACACACCGCTGAGAGAAATACAGGAGCTATGCATGAGAGTAATTTATTGCCCATGGGTTGGTGTGCCCCCATGTTTTGGAACTGTGTGAAACCCTTGTTAGTGAAAATACTGGTTCACTTTTAAACTGTCAGGATCAGTGCCAAAACTGCAACCCACAGCACTGCAGGTGAGGATAAAAACTGGATTAGTGAGCAATCAATCACAGTCTCACTGCTCTGTCCTGTACATCGCGCGCTGCAGCTGTAATGCCACTGGGAACAAAATTAAACGTGTGCACGTACGGCAATATGAAGCTGGTAAACACAGCCGCAGAAAGCCTTGCTCCTACAAATTAATGCCGGCGCTGTAGACATGCATTGGAATTTCTGTCAGGTTATTCTGAGCACAGAGTCGAGCACAAGACCCCATCAGATTTGCGGCTTCTGTAATGCTATTAGTCATCTTTGCAACAATGGACCTTAACACCATTGTAGCACATAATCTGTCCATGGGGAAGTGTTTCGTGTGCTGCTCTTCTACCACATCCCACAGAGAAAATCTATAACATAATGGGGAAAGAGCTTGAGGAGGAATACAATTACTAGACAAAAGCTCTTCAGTTGCTGCTTTGGCAGCCGTTCTTCCTGCTGGAAGTACACAGCTCGCGAGAACGCAATCTTGCATGTTCTTATTGTTGACTGGCGGAATTTTTAGCAAGGCTTTCTCACCCTCTGTTATTTTGCTGTACGAGCCGACACAAAAGAGCTGAAAAACATTATTCTGCACCACAACAAATCACTTCACCCTAGAAAAGCAGCAACAAGCAGGCGCAAAAACATTTTCGCTTCTTTTTTCTGGTCACAAAGCCGAAACGCATTTAATCTATGGGAGCATCCAGGCGAGATAGGCTCTTCATCAAGACGATCTGAGTAAAGAGTGATCTCGCTGGCCTAGACCCTTCAGTTCACTCCAGTGTTCAGATGGAGAATGAGAGCGGCAGAATGCTGACTGGGCAAAAACACAACCGACAGCGAGGTCATAGAAAAACTCGCCACTGATTTAATAGTGGGATCCAAACCATGTCATGTACACCTAATCTGACATTTAAAGGATTAAATGTAGAGCATTTGGTTCGAAATCATATAAATGATATTGAACTATTTGAAGGCTACATCATTTTCGCTTCTAACGCTTCTCTGCATGCTTCATATGGAATGCAGAGAATCCTTCCAGTTTATGAATGCTTTCTTTGAATTCAGCTGAGGTCAGAAAGACACCATTCATAAACCGTTTATCAAATCTGAACCAAGGGCATTTATATTCTAAGGTTGCTTTGTTGCAGACAAGGAATGGATCATTGATTATCACTTTCCCAACATGCATTGTGTTCTCAATCCTTGCAGAAGGACAGCAAGAAGGCTGGGGTAAAATCTTCCCAATGCACACTCTTAAGGACAGAGCTGTGCATATGTTTTAGCAGATTTTAAGTCCAGCACCTGCTCGGTACCCTCTGGATAAGATGGCGAGGGATGTCTCAGAGTAAATCCAGCCTAAATATTATGGTCCTCTTGAAAACTGTGTTGTGAGCTGCTGCTGGGAGGCCTTTGCCTTTCAGGTTGCTGTGTTTCTAATTCAGAGAACGGACCTCACATTGTGTCCAGACTGTTGCACAGCGGTGGTGACTCAGTGCTCTATATACATGTGTTACACCCCTACCATTTCTCTCTCCCTCTCTCTCTCTCTCTCTCTCTCTCTCTCTCTCTCTCACACACACACACACACAGAATAATTCATGCTTTTGCATTAGAGTCACTTTTAAACACTTGCAGCAGCAAATGGATACAGCATTTATGGTGTCAGTGCAAAATTGTATCCATTTTAAGAATCACAACGAACCACCAATCCTAATTCTTCTTTAAATTACTAGATGGTGCATCTTTTAGAAACTCCACAGACAGCCGATCATGGGGTGCTCTAGCAACTGCGCTATAGTATTATAGTGAACATGGAACAAGAGCCCTTTCTCTATACGCAGAGAAGAGTGAGAACGTTTCATCGTGCAAAGCTCACAAAGCTGCATTCTCTAACATCCATGCTCCCAGAGCCGCATTCTCCTCTCTCACACACACACACCCTACAGATATAACCCATTTGGCCATCTGACCTCCTATTGCTTGGCAATTGCTTCTCGAGGTCAAATTCAGCAGAGCTCTTGTTCCTGAGCTTCTCTTTGCACCCCATCGAACGTTTTTAACCATTAACCCCCCCTCGACTTTATGAAAACGCTGTCTTGGTTATACCTAGGAGGTATATTTAACTCAGGATGCTGTGGAAAGTGCACAGTGTAGAGATGGAATGAAGAGTCAGATCACAGCATTAAAAGTCTGAGCACATCGAGCAAAGAGTCACATTCATTATTCATTAACTAAGTCACCGTGCATTGTAATTAAACGCAAAAACTAAAACGGAGATTCGACAGGGAGTCGACAACTCTGTTGAACTCCAGTCGGAGATAGGTTCCCTCATTATTCACAAACAAGACACACGATTTTGCACAGGATGTTGACTTCTGCAACGGGTGCACGGAGAGACAAAAATACCTGCAAAAAAAACAACAACAAACAACTAATTCTAAAAAAAAAAAATCAGTCAGCCTGTCCATATGCAGCTCAGAGCAAGTTAGGGTTTGCTATGAAAACTTCATGTTGTGACATGCGGTTTTGTCTGAGATAATGAAGAGCGCACTGCTAGCAGGCAGGAGGAGAATAGAGAGGAAAAGGGGGGAGGAGAGGGATGGAGTGACCCTCCTGCATGGGCACAAATGAGGGAGCCACAGCTTGCACGGCACTCATCCCCTGCATACAGATTGCATTACACAGCCAATCCTCTGAAAGAGCCTTTGCTGCTCAAATGCACTGACATGCTTCAGTGTGTAGAGGCAGCCAGCCTCATATTCAGCCAAGTAACCTCTTAAGGGCAATTAATACAAGGGACATTACTTTATTCATCAGACTCGATATAATACACAACATGTTAGCAAGACTACTTGCTGTCATAATAATAATAATAATAAGAATAATAAGAATAATAATAATAAGTGAGACTTATATTGTACACTGAATGATCACTGGATTAGGAACACCTGGCTAACAAAGGGTTGGTGCACCTTTTTGATTAATTACAGCATGCAGACCCGAGGGAACAGGCTCCACAAGGTGGCGAACATCCTCCATGCACAACTTAACCTATGCTCGCTGCAGCAGCTCCATTAGTTGGTGGACATTTTGCTGGGAAGTTGGAGCGGACTGCGCAGGCTGTTCCAACAAATCCCAAACATGTTCAATGGGGTTGCAGTCCGGCAAGTTTGGGGCCTGAGGCAATTTGGAGAATTCATTGTCTTGCTCCTTCAACCATTCCCGAGTGATCCGAGCACAGTGACATGGAGTATTGTCCTGTTGAAAAATTGCACTGTTGTCGGGAAAGACCTCCTGAATATATCGGCGCAGACGGTCATCTAACAGATCCCTGTAGCGTCAAACATTCATCATTGTGGTACAATAACTAACAGTCCTAGAGAATACCAAGGGAATGCTCCCAAGACCATCAAAGCACCTTTTCCATGTGTCCAAGTTCCATTGGCGCATTTCTTTGGCCCATGTGAGGCGTTGGTTGAGCTGACGTGTGGGCAACAGCGGCACACATGTTGGTCTACGGCTGTTGTACCCCTGTTGTACCCGACGTACCCCGTGTACGTCGCATGCTCATGGCCGAACTTGGTTGTGCTTGCCCACTGTTGTAGCGGTGAGTGAGCTGTTCCACTGTGGCACTGCGATACCAGTCTGGACATGCAATGCTTGCCTCTTGGATCAACCACACGTGGCCTGCCGCTGTGTGACCTTCAGCTGGTTTGTTGATGGTTCCTGCACTCTTGATACACCCGTGATACCGTGGTATAAGAACAGCTGGAACAGCAGGAACAGCTGTCCATGGTCAAAGTCGCTCAAGTCGCTCCATTTACCCATTGCTGGTAAATGTTGCCTTCTGCTGTGCAGTGGACAGATCAATATATGAAATCTGATTTTAATATAACTACCACTTGGGGGCACTTAATCAGTGATCGTATGCCACCTGCCAGGTGTTCCTAATCCATTGATCGTTCAGTGTATAGTGCTTTTCACAAACATCCAAGGTCGCTTTACAAATAAGAAACAGCAATAAGCCAGACAAAAATGAATCAACAGTGGTAGATGTTGAGTGAAAGTACTGAGAGAAAAGGTTTAACACTTATACAGGTTAGTAATGGGTCATGTTTTATGATGTCCTGTGGAGAGGACAATATCAGATCCAACCTTCTGCATACAGACTCTTCAAGGCCTCCATTCATGATTTTAAACGAGAAAGCTCCCTAGTGATAGCAATCCATCTGATTGAGTGATGCACCCTATGGAGCAACGTATGGAATGCCCTCCTGCAGGCCCATGGATTATCTGACTGGACATTTAGCTCCCATTTTTCTGACCTTCGGATTATACGGTTCCATCTTGAGATATCAGGCATCATGTTTTGACATAGCAGCTGAAAGTGTAATACATTTATAGGTCCTACACCTCAATTGTGCTTTAAAATGCTGAGACATTTAGAAAGTCAATTTATGACCAGGTGTCAAATAAGACTTTATCATTCTGTAAGGCTGAATAGTGGCTGGTTTTATAAGGTTCTGTCTGCGTGTTTTTGATTAAAAGTCCCTCAGTGTCAATAGACAGATTTAAAACTATGCAGTCCCCAAGATTTTGTAGATTAAACCTTTCTTAACCAGATTCTTAACCTTCATAAACTGTGCCAGTTAGTATCTAGTTAAAGTCCTCACTTTGGTAGCTACCTCAGACAAAAAAAACATGGTAGTGGAAGCTGGTAGATACTTAATACTTAATACTAGTCTTATTTAGCAAATTCGGCTGCTTTATTAGCTAACAGCTTTTAATGTTTCAGAATGCTAAACCTTTCTACAGATGCTGATTGCTTCTTTTGTTGTACTACACGGCTAGTAAATTTAGCGCATTTAAATGGTGAAATGCTTATTTCTGCATCTGTGTTCCATAACCACAACAACTCAAATAACAGATTATCTCAAATCTCAACTACCAAGGGTCTCAGGTCTCAACTACCAGTGCCAGACATTTGGTTGAAAAATGTTTTGGGTGAAATAATTCACTTTGAGTACATGTAAATATAGCCAAGAAGGATAAAAATGAAGAACAGTGAAAATTACAGTGATGGTGATCAGTAATTGGTCATTGGGAATACTGGTGATTGGTCATGGGGAACAATGGGGATAAGTGATTGGTCATTGAGTATAATGATGATCAGTCATTGGTCTTTGAGAAGAATAGTGAGGAGTGATTGGTCATTAGGAACAATGGTGATCAGTGATTGGTTGTTGGGATAATGGTGATGAGTTATGGGTTGTTGGGAACAATGGTAGTCACTGACTGGTCACTGGAAACTGTTTTCAGTGATTGGTCACTGGCAAACAATAGTGCTCAGTGATTAGTCTTTGGGAACATAGGCTTTTGCAGACAGAACACAGTCAGGCTTTACACACTGGTGGTGAGTCGAACCAAACCTTCTAGCTCAACTCATATAACCAGTATGGAGTTCATGACAGTTGCTCTGGATTTGTCACTCAGCTCCTTGTTGAATTAAAATGTCTAAAGGGGTCTAATGACAAAGTTGCTAAATTGAGAATATCATCTGTGAAACACCAATGTAACCTAGTGCACCCTACTGCAATCTCTTTGCTCCTCCCCTTCTGCCATGTAGATCAAATACTGTCCAGGATTCCACACTTCATTTTCAGCAATTATGTTATATCTTTTGGTATTAATACTAAAATACATTTGGTTTCCTTGTGTGATCTCTATAATTTACCTATTTTGGAAGTATTCAATTTGAAACAGAACAAACTCAATGCTCTTCCGGCATGGGCAGGATTCTGAGTAAATTCACCCACATCTGTCACCTATTCATCCTGGATCCTGATTGCCTGGCCTGCTTTTTAATATTAACCCAGACAAGACTAACACCAAATGAGAATATGTTCCCGTGAAGTTTACATGCTGAATCTATTTTCCAGCAAAATGCCATACAGAACCTCATAAAGCTAAGATCACGTTGTGTGGAAATGAGGTGCTGCTGAAGTGCTGTCTGAGCTGGTCTATCCATCACTCCTGGTGTCCAACATGTAAAAAAAAAAAAAAGCATGAATTATAACACAAGCCTCAGCAACTAGGGTGTTCGTCTAAGCACCGCGCATTTACATTCATGTACAAGTGATGCACTAAAGGAGCCTGATATCATCTTGCATCACTAGTCTGGCGAACAAAACAGCATAAATGCATTCTGCCCGGTTTCCCTTGTCACCACCATGCTGCATCTATTCATTCCGTAGCTGATATTTTCCACACCTACACGTTGCTACGGGCTGCCTGCATTTTCTACAATTCAAAACAAATACATCTGAGTAGTCATTAGCCTTAATGACTGTATAATACAGACAATGCAGCATGGAGATGAAAAGGGGCAGTCCGTGATAACCATTACTTTCCTTGCCTGAGATGACAATAGAAGGGGTTGGGGCCTCAGAGCTATAATCTTACTGTGGCCATATAGTCTCCTCGGTCATTAGTATTGACTCGGTATGAAGCCAGGCCAATTGAAGCACTCAGCTGCTTGCAGGCTGCACAGATAAATTTTGTCTGTTCGGGACCTCGACGGGGGTTTCTGTGCATCATATCTATTCATCCTACTCACTTACACTCTGTATGTGCTAAAATACTGGATTTTTTTATTTTTTTTTTCGCTCTGCCATCAGCGTACAAGCCTAAGTGGTGCCGAAATAGTCATTCAAATTGCAAAGCAAAAGGCACAAAAACAAGTCAATAACAATTTCAGTAAATAAACACCAACACACAAGACAGTTAACAGCTTAAAATAGTTGCCATATTAGCTGAATCTTGGCAAACCGTACTCTTGTTATAGACTGTACGATTTCAGCAGTCTTTTAAGATTATCATGCTACTCATCACACTACTAATAATCACACTAGTAATTCTATAACAGACTGATGAAGATCTTCTAACAATAGACCCGTTAAAGAAAATTATATTCTGCTAACGTCATCAGACAGTGTGACCTGGGCTTGTGCAGAAGAGTGGGTGCATAAATTCTTATAAGAATATATTTTTCCTGTCATGTACATGTTTTATTTATGTTTTACTGATGCCATAATTTGAAAGTGACACATTTTTGTCACTGTGCTTGCACACAGCGAAATTGAACCTCCGCATTTAACCAATCCATGCAGTGAATACACACTAGGGGGCAGTGAACACACGTGCCCGGAGCGGTGAGCAGCCCTAGCCACAGCGGCCAGGGAGCCATTGGGGCACTTCAGCCAGGTCCTGTCAGCCATGGGAATCGAACCCGGTACCTTCCGATCATGGGGCAGACGCCTAACCACAAGACCACGACTGCCTCAAAGTAGCTGCCCTGTGTAGCTGACCTGAGCCTACACTCTGGGATTTTAATCCAAAACCCCCATGTCTTTTGTTGTACTGGATCATTATACATTCTAAGGCTGCCAATCCTTTTTTTTTTTATTACATGCAGTTTTTGTCTACGATGGCAAAATTGGCCAAAGCGTTTACAAACACGGCTTTAGCCAGCCTTGTAAGAAAAGACGCGTTTCACATCTTTGCTTACATTTTTCAAAAGCTAAATGATGCATATCCGCCTCCGT
>JAOUQY010000038.1:9593427-9613679 GCA_028566355.1 Doras micropoeus | reverse complement strand
CCGCCCCACCCGGGGATCGAACCCGGGACCTTCTTGCTGTGAGGCAACGGTGCTACCCACCGAGCCACCGTGTCGCCTGCATCCTATTTTACCATAGAGTTTAAATCATCGTAAGCAGTAAGGACTGACTTCCTGTTTCACTAGGGTGACACAAAGGTCAAATCCACTTAGTCCTTCATCAACATATATGATTAGAGAATACACAAATGAAACCAGACAAAATGATGATCCTTATAATAATCATGTCAGGAAAATGCCCATATCCTCTGTTATCCTAATGATTAAGAAGTTTAAAACAGCCCGGACTTTAACGAGCCTGCCTAGAACAGGATGCAAGTGTATTTTTCTCCAAGACACACTGCGTAAGATTGGTAGAGAGATTACCACCTAATCAACTTAAGAGTCTGGAGGATACGCTAGATGCTACTGGAACTTTGACTCAGATCAGATGATATTAGAGCTTTTTGTCAACAAACACCAAAATTAGATTTACTGCACAAAAGAGGATGGTTAAAGAAAAGAACCGAATACATACTGTGATGTGATCTGTAATGCTATGGAGCTGTTTTTCCTCCAAAGGCCATGTGAACCTTGTTAGGCTACAGGGTATCATGGACTCCATGAAGTCCCAGGAGATATAAATAAATATAAATCTTTCTGCTTCTCCAAGAAGCTACAACTTATTTGTGATTATGTCTTCCGGCGATTTAAATCATATGACTAAATCCACACTGGTTCAGTGACCACAGCATCAATTTTTTGATATAGCCTTCTCTGTCCCCTGACCACACTGATACCATGTAAGGTGAGCTGATGAGGAGATGGGAAAGGACCTAGGACCAGAGAGGATCTGGACAGATTCTGTATCGAGGAGTATTCTCAGATGTGTCCTTGCTGTGTATACTCTAGTCTCATCAAGCCTTATAAGAGAAGAATCAATGTTGTTGTTTTGACAAAAGAAGGTTGGTACAAAAAAGTACCAAATGCCAATACTTGCCTTAGACTAAATTGAATTAAGGATCATATTTTGCTTATATGCACAGTGTGAGGTTAATATAATCCTATCTGTACCGAAGGTGTCAAAAATTCTGAAGCTTACTCCGTGTAGGAGGGACAGTCTGTATCAGAAGCTTATAAAGCTTATGCAAGGGTTTGGCTCTCGGATCAAAGAGCAAATAATGCACCTATATAATATTTCTGAATTGTGTTGGCTTGTATTGCATTCTAATTTGTGCCCTTTGGCTTTCTGTTTTCAGGTTTTATTACAAACACTGTGAAGATGACGGAGTACAAATTGGTGGTGGTGGGTGCTGGTGGTGTGGGCAAAAGTGCACTCACAATTCAGCTGATCCAGAACCACTTTGTTGATGAGTACGACCCGACTATTGAAGTAAGACTCCGTCCATCTGCAGTGTTTTTCCTTTCGTTATTTCTATCTCGCAAAGGTAATACCGTAATTTGGTAGGTGCAGTCCATTTTCTGTTCCGCTTTCCTTTCTCAGGACTCCTACAGAAAGCAGGTGGTGATTGATGGCGAGACGTGCCTGCTGGATATTCTGGACACTGCCGGTCAGGAGGAGTACAGCGCCATGAGGGACCAGTACATGAGGACAGGAGAGGGCTTCCTCTGTGTCTTTGCCATCAACAACACTAAGTCCTTTGAGGACATCCACCAGTACAGGTTGGTGTATACCACGCTTTATTTATTCAAGATCAGACCTTCACTTCTTGGCTTGATTAGGCTGATCTGCTTCACAGGGAACAGATCAAAAGGGTCAAAGATTCCGATGATGTGCCCATGGTGCTTGTGGGTAATAAATGTGACCTACCAGCTCGTACAGTGGACACAAGACAAGCCCAGGAACTGGCTCGCAGTTATGGCATACCTTATATTGAAACATCTGCCAAGACAAGACAGGTCAGGAGCATTTCTAAATGTGTACAGAAAGTATATTAGATCTACTGTGATCTCACAACTTTCACACTACATTTATAAAGTTTGATCTTGCACCAGATAATAATGCGTAAGATTGTCAACAACAGCATAGCTTTTTAGTGTGCTAATGAATCCCGGTTTTCCATGCAGGGAGTGGAGGATGCGTTCTACACACTGGTGCGTGAAATCAGGCAGCACAAGCTCAGAAAGCTGAATCCGCCAGATGACAATGGCCAAGACTGCATGAACTGCCGCTGTGTCGTGTCGTGACCAAGCAAGTGTCCTTAATTTTACTGTTGCATAAACGTATAATTGTTGCGTCATTGTTTATATATCAGCCATAATATTAAAATCACTGACACATGAACTGAATAACATTGATTATCTCATTACAATGGCATCTGTCAAGGGGTGGGAGATATTAGGCAGCAAGTGAACAGACACTTCTTGAAGATGATGTGTTGAAAGCAGGAAAAATAGGCAAGCATGAGGATCTGAGTGACTTTGACGAGGGCCAAATTGTGATGTCTAGACGACTGGGTTGGATCTTCTCCAAAACGGCAGGTCTCGTGGGGTGTTCCCGGTATACAGTGGTTAGTACCTAACAAAAGCATGTGGGGCATGAAGGCTTAAACATTGCTGCAGACCAAGTACACCCCTTCATGGCACCTGTACTCCCTGATGTCAGTGGTCTCTTTCAGCAGGATGATGCACCCTGACACACTGCAAAAATTGTTCAGGAATGGCTTGAGGAACGTGAGATGGTTTCAAGCTGTTAACTTGGAGTCCAATTACCCCAGATACCAATCTGATCCAGCATCTGTGGGATGTGCTGGACAAGCAGTTCTGATCCACCTCACAACTAACAGGATTTTTTTTAAGGATCTACTACTAAGACTCTTGGTGATAGATACCACAGAAAGCCTTCAGAGGTCTTGTGGAGTCCAGGCCTCAGTGGGTCAGAGCTGTTTTGGCAGCACAAGGGGAACCTACACAATATTAAGCAGCCTAATCTGTCTCTTATCACTGAAAACATGGTTCTCATGTAGGAATCAATATATGGATAAAGGTAAAAATAGGTTTTTGTCTTTAAAGAATGACAGCGTGTGCTTATTTTAACTTATTTATTGTAACATTTTTGACAGACAGTAATATCATTTGAAAAAGTTCTCATTGGAATTATTGTTTTTATTAAAGTGAAAGTAAAAATTTTCTCCTGAGTTGATATTTGTGTGTGTACAGCGATTTTCCTAAAGCAGCTAATGACCATGTATCCATGATTTGCTCTTTTCTCAGGTTGCTTGCATGAAATGGAAGAGACTTTTGGAGCGGCTGCACTGCTCCAACACTGCGACGCCTCCACTGATGGTAGAGGTTGGGACAGATTGTATAAAAGGAAACCCTTAACATTGGCACAAGTGGACTGACTCTCCACATTCGTTTGCTGAGGGACATCTCAGACTCTGGCCTCCACTGGAGAACATTTACCTCAAAGACTAGTCTCAACACTGGGTGTACTTGGTTGTGTTAAGGACTGCCACACTAAAAATATATTAGCCCTACTAAAACACTATCTACTCTGAACTGAAAACAATAACCTTGCCTATCACCTCATTGGCTCTGGACTTTTGACCAACATACAGGAGGAATGTAGAATTATTACCGTACTGGGATTTGTAAACATAATGCTTAGATTAGCAAATGTGATGTGGGGAAAAAAATATACAACTTGTATGCTATTTCTTGAGAAGGGCCTAACTCGATATAATGTACATATTTACTGACCTCGCTCGCAGCAAAATGCTTCACTGTTCCGTGCAATAGTTCATAGTGTTGATCAAGGTACAGTGATAAGGGAACACACTGCTTGGACATCATTGATTTGCACATGGCATAAGACTGTACTCGGTGAGGTGCGAGGCCACATTTCATACGTGAGCCTCTTTTTCCTTCTTTATCTGTTGCTCTATTTAAATAACAATGAAAAATTAGGATTCTAACACCAAATATTTGACAAGTTTTGTCTGCTTTGCATTCATTTGTGCTTTTCTGGAGCGTTAATACATGTGCCCGTAAGTTACTTTATTTCACAGAGGGCAGACTCGAACTGAATTGCACATATTGCAACCTTAAAAGCCTAAAGCACTTATATTTCTGCCCATCACTGTGCTTTATTGCTGCTCAGGGCACAGGGTTGAAAGAGTGCGGTTTGGTTTGGAGTCTCTTGTCTTATTGTGAATGGTTTGACTTCTGCTGGTTATGATCTTTCTACTTATCTGAGTGTTTAGAAAAAGACAATGAAGTGCTGATGTTACCAATTCAAGTGCTGAAACATTAAAATCAGTGGTCTTTTAGGGATTGCTGTGATATTATTGTATTGCGTTATGACACCTGTTGTTTTTTTATATTTTAATCTTAATGCACAATGAAGTGAGAACCAACTGCTTTACTTAATTAATAACACATTTACTAGCAACAAAAGTGCAGTAATGAGTAGTAGATACTATTTAATCCTGAAGGTTTTATTTTTTCTGTTGATTAACAGGTCATAAATATAAAACTGCTGGAAAAAAACAGAAATATTAGGTATTATGACTATCACTATTATGACTATTATGATTATCACTTCCTAGTTGGAATGGTTTTAAACATTAAAAATGTTCCCCATGAGATAGTAATAATCATTTAACTTGAGTCTGAACCAGATCCAGGATATACGTAGTCGTTCTGTCTTAATGGAATATTCAAGAATGTTATATATATGAGCACTTTGCTGTTTCCTTGCAGACCTCCTGACCTCCTGCAGTGCACAATCGAGGTAGTTAGTTTCCCAGACATTAATAACAGAAGTCCCTTAGATCCATTGTATCAATATTAACTGAGGGCTTTTACAGTGGTGCAAGAAAAACCTTACCAAAATGTAGCAATGTAATGAGCTGCTCTTTCACCATTTCATGACTTTGGCAGTTGTCTGGTTAGTAAGTTACGTGTATGCTGTGTATGCTGATGTTCGTATATTTAATATGACTAATAATGAAACGTGAGACTTAAAATACTTCAATAATCATTCCATTAGAACATTCACTTACTTCATACCAATTCTTTTGAACAGAACACATTTTCATTGCTAGGTTGTACATTGCTAAATGATTGACATTGAACCATTTTTTAATTATACCCTTATTACCGTTGGGGTATGAGAAGCATAACCTGGGGGTCTGTGATTTTTTTATTTATTTATTATTTTGTTAAAGTGGTATACATCACAGCCCATTGAAATAATATAATAAAGCTTATTATATTTATTATTTAGGTGTTATATTTATTAAACGGATTGGCTGGTCATCTGAATTTAATGCAGTTATATGAGTTTAATTCAATCCGTAATAACTCAAAAACAACTCTCAATACTAGTGTATACTATAAATAGTATAAATAAATATAAATTCTATTAATAATGTCAGCTTGGACTTAATATGTCTAATAGGAATAACATGATGTATGATGGGGTCACTGGAATTTATTCAACAGATAAAGGAGTTAAGACAGTTGAGCCAGTGTGCTTGAAAAGGATTTTTTGGCAGATCTTAAGCATTTCTCTGCCTCACAGT
Organism: Doras micropoeus; assembly: GCA_028566355.1. Taxonomy (NCBI): domain Eukaryota; kingdom Metazoa; phylum Chordata; class Actinopteri; order Siluriformes; family Doradidae; genus Doras; species Doras micropoeus. Next base: position 9,608,133 of record JAOUQY010000038.1, on the reverse strand, counting down.
ATCAGCTGTCATATTTATATCATATTTTATACATACATTTAAAATCGTAATGAACTGCTTGTGCACAATCCATGTTCAACTGAAAGCTTATGTTTATTATCATTATATGATCACTAATAATAAACACTTTTCTATGTAAGGAAAGTGAAATAATCTTATTTATTCATTTATTTTTGTTAAACTATAACGAGGAATCATTGGCAGTATGACTGCATGCTGTATTTGAACCACACCAGAGCAGTGACTGTCTCTCTGCAGGTGAGACCCGCCTTGTCGATCATTAGTCAGCTGACCGGAAATAACAGGACTTCCGCATTGTGCCTCGCTGGGTGTTAGTGCGCATGCGCAATGTCAAAGCGGAAGTAAAATAACTGGTTATCAACACTAAACTGGTTACTTGTTTTGTCGGGTTGAAAGTTTAACTATATTCATTTTCTGTTTTTCTAAAAATGGCCGTGACCGACAGCGTGCTTCGGAAGATGACTAAGGTATCTAACTTCGTCTTCGTGAAACTCTTTTGTTGTGTCCTTGTTATTATTTTCTGTTTGTTACAGCTGAAAGGTTTCTTTTTCTTGTTCAGATTTATAAATACAGAGATCTGACATTGAGGGAAATCAATAATGTGACAAATCAGTACAAAGACCTGAAGCCTGTGATGGATACTTATGGTAAGTTTAAGAGACTGATTAGTAGTTTTAAGAAACGTTAGCATGTAGCGATATGAACATAAATAACGATTTAGGTTGGATCATGTAAGGCGAGACACTGCAGGTAGAAACGACAGTTTTGCTTGTCAGCCGTTTTTATGATTTATTTTTGACAAACTTCCTTTAAAACACGTGTTCTCTTAAACTGTCAAAACTCAACAAAAATATTTGTCTCTGTTTATGCCCACTCGCGACTACGTCATTATCACAGCTGTAAGCTCCGCCCACCCTATATCATGACGTCATTTCTATGTGGAAAAACTCGTTTCTTCGTGTACACTCACCAGACATTTTATTAGGAACACTATACACATAGTGGATAGGGCCTCCTTTTGCTCTTAAAACAGCTTTCATTTTTTATGGCATGGATTCCACAAGATGTTGGAAATATTCCTTTGAGATTCTGCTCCTGACATGATTGCATCACGAGTTTTCAGGTGCACTTTCATGCTGTGAATCTCCTGTTCTACCACATCCCAAAGGTTTTCTGATGGATTCAGACCCGGTGACTGTCACTGAAGAACACTGCGCTTCTTGCCATGTTCATGAAACCAGGTTGAGGTGATGTTTGCTTTGTGACCGGAAGTAGCCGTTAGAAGATGGTCAGTTGTGACCATGAAGCAACAAAACAGTATTTGGTGTGGCATGCAAGGGATGATTGATTGATATGAAGAGGTCCAGTATGTGCCAAGAAAACATGCCTGGACTGTTGACCCAAGGCAGGTTGGCTCCATGGATTCATGCTGTTGGTGCCAAATTCTGACCCTACCACCTGTATACTTCAGAGATTAATCAGACCAAGCTCCATTTTACCAGTCTGCATCTATCCAGTTTTGGTGAGCCTGTGCCCACAGCAGCTTCAGCTTTCTGTTCGTGGCTATCAGAAGTAGAACCCGACATGGCCTTCTGCTGTAGTAGATCATGTGCCTCAAGGTTCGACACCGAATGTTGTACATTCGGAGACGCTTTTCTCTTCACCACAGTTGTTCAGAATACTGAGTTGCTGTAGCCTTTCTGTGAGATTCACAGTCTGACCATTCTAGTTTGATCCCTCTCATCACTAAGTCATTTCTGTCTTCAGATCTGCCGCTCACTGGATGTTTTTTCTTTGTTAAACCATTGTGAGTGAACTCTAGAGACTGGTGTGTGTGAAAATCTAAGGAGATCAGTATTTGAGAAATACTCAAACCAGCCATTGTGGCACCAAAATAAGTGAGATCATATTTTTTTCCCCATTCGGATGGTTGATGTGAAGCTGCTGACCCATATGTGTATAAATGTATGTGCTGTTCTGCTGCCACACAATTGGCTGATTAGATCATTGCAGGAATGAATGTGTACTGGTGTTCCTAATAAAATGTTTGGGGGGAGTATACTGCAATATTGCATACTGCATATTGTATGTTTAAACCATTTGTTTTTTTGAGAAAGAAAGGGGTTTCTAGAAGATTCTCCCCATATACGTGTGGGTTTTACCGAACAGTATTTTGTCGCAGCATCATTTTTTCTTAAGATCATCAAAAGAAACGATTTGCATAAACGGATCACCGTTTTTTAAAAAAGTTACAAAAATACAAATACAAAAAATACTTGTAAGAATATCAGTAACCCACTGGCGGTGCTATCTGTTGTTTTATAAATGCCCCTATTCACCTGTAGTGTCTTGCCTTAAGGGAATTTACAGCATGAGGTGAAGCCGAAGTATAAACATGTTTATGTGTAATACTCTATATTTAATCTGATGTGGCTGATTTCTTAACTTTTCTGTCTTACAACCCAACCTTTCATAGTGTTCAATGATGGCAGCAACAGAGAGTTACTGAGTCTTACAGGAACTGTACCAGTCAGCTTTAAAGGTGAGAAGAACAAGAATCTACAGTTGGCCTGCTGGTTAAATGGGCTCTACAGTCATTTAATAAACTCCTCATGTTAAAAGAACACATACAGGATGTAATTAAGTCTTCTCCATGTTCATTTGTGGAACCCGTATGCATCATATCCATTCATTTTGTTGGGAACGTACAATGCATCAGGACACTTTTGCTAATGGGCTTCCTCCAACACACTAAAAGTTTGTTTACTTACTCACTTTCTTAGTTACATACTTATTTATTTATTTACTTACTTATTTACTTATTTATTATTGCTGTCACATGAATAATTATCTTTTTAATCACGCTTTAATCTTAAAAATTTTTTTAAATTTTATTATTAATCTCGGTCTGTTAAATGTTGCCTCATTATTCACTTGACTTTATTTGATAAAAGCGAAATATTAAAGATGATCGATGTTTTATCCTTTTGTTTAATTTAAAGGGAACTGCACAGTGTGTAGGGAGCTAGGGAACATGGGTATATCGCTTCACCGGAAGTTCTGTTGTGCTGCTGCTACGTGATTGGCTGATTCGATTTCATCTCAAAGACCCGCCCCTGCAAATGGAAGGGAAGGAGTTTGCGTTCGTGTTATGCGGATCCGTCGGCTTTGTCGTCTCCGTCTACATTAAACTGATGTAACATACAAAAATATAGCAACCCAAAAAGAGCTTCAACTTCTTCATTCCCCAGTGTTCCTTTCAATTTTTGGTAATGTTTATGATAGCTAAGATCCTAACACTGAACACGAGAGATCAGAGCACTGTGCACGAGAAGTCAAACGACAACCAAAACATACATTAAAAAGTTAAAATACATCACCTACAGTTCATAGACCTTTCATCACATTTATTTCAAAAGTGCCGACAGCATACAAAGTTAGTCTGAACAGTGTTGTTCGATGTATCATGCTAAATACAGCCGAGTGCTGTAATGAAGGCGTGACCCCAATGCGCTCCAGACAAAGCAAGTCGTTTTAGTGACCAAGTTCCCTATGAACAGCCCTTGGGATTCTGTACCCTGTGCAGTGTGGAGGGAGCAGGGATACAGCTTAGGGAGCGTTTGTGATCGGAATGCAGCCTGAAACGAGTAACGTAACGGGCAACATCGGCATGGAGACAGCGGTGGCTCAGTGGTTAAGGTGTTGGGTTACTGAATAGAAGGTTGGGGGTTCAAGCCCCAGCACCACCAAGCTGCTGCTGTTGGGCCCCTGAGCAAGGCCCTTAACCCAAATGCCGTAAATGTAAATGTTTGTGGTCACTGATGACGCCTAATCTAACTAATTTTTTAGTGGAGTTAATTTTTTTAATCACAATCAATTCTTTAACGTGTTAAAAAGTGAATTTGACAGCACTACTATTTAAAAAAAATATTATTTTTTATTTAATTACTTTCTTAGTTACTTACTATTTTATTTACTTGCTTATTTGCTTATTTATGTGCTTATTTACTTACTAATTTATTTACTTACGTGTACTTATTTATTTATTTGTTTGTTTGCTGGTAGGTTTAGAATTGTTTAGAATGATACTCATATTGATAAACTAGTTCCACAGGTTCTGCTGTAGTCCTTGCTGAATATTGGACTACTGATGCTCTGCTTTAAGAATGTATTTGTTTTTCCTTCAATTTCGCTTGTTTTCTATTTTTTAGGAAATATATACAATATACCCATTTCCCTGTGGCTGTTAGACACCTATCCATACAATCCTCCCATCTGCTTTGTCAAGCCCACGAGTGCTATGATGATCAAAACGGGGAAGCACGTCGATGCCAACGGCAAAATCTACCTCCCGTATTTGCACGAGTGGAAGCATGTAAGTTGACGGCTAAGTGAACACGTAGGCAAGTTTTTAATCTTTCCATCACTCTTTACCAAGGTGATGCGATTCCTTGCAAGTCATTGTAAAGGATCCATTTTTCAGGCAGTAGTTAATAATATTTTGTTCTGTTGGTTTAGCCGGAGTCAGATTTGTTTGGGCTGATCCAGGTGATGATTGTGGTTTTCGGGGAGGAGCCACCGGTTTTTGCCCGCCCCACTACACAGGCGGCTTATCCAGGATTTCAAGCGGCTGGTCCTCCTAATGGTGTGTGTTGAAGTCTGAAGCATGTTCTGTTCAAATCAAATCAGTTTTTTTATTCTGTTAGTGCTTCTTAATCGTTTTACATTTTCACACATAAACGTCATCTAACTGTTGTGTCGATCTGATATGTTCCAATTTCTTGTAGCTTCCTACATGGCAAACACACCAAGCACTCCATTTGGCCAGGGTTACCCTCCTAACCCAGGGTAAAACAAAAGTCTTCAGAGATTGTTTCTTGTGCCAATGTGACTAAATCTTTGTTGAACAACATTCTTTTTAATGTTTCCCTCAGAAGTTTTCAGGGTTATCCGTATCCCGCTGCTACTTCTGGATACCCAGCTACGTCTGGAACACCACACTATACTCCCACCACTGCTGGGGGTGAGTTATACAAAACCTGGGCGTACTTTAGTTTTAGTCAGACTTTCAGAAATGACAGCTGGCAAATTTAACTCGTTTCCGTGACCCAGGTCCCAGTCGTGATGCCACCATCGGCGAGGACACGATCCGTGCGTCTCTGGTGTCTGCAGTGAGCGATAAGCTGCGCTGGCGGATGAAGGAGGAGATGGACCGCTCTCAGGCTGAACTGGATGCTCTCAAGAGGACCGAGGAGGACCTGAAAAAAGGACACCAGAAGCTGGAGGAGATGGTGTCCAAACTGGACCAAGAGATAGTATGTCTTTTTTTTTAAAAAAGAATATTTTTACATAGAAATTTTGTTAATAGGCACACCGGAAATCATTCATGCATTATTCAATCAGCCAGTCATGTGTTACTGCAACAAAAAGCATAAATTCATGCAGATTCAAAGGCTTCGTTTAACGCTCACATTCTCAGAGTCACTGCATTCTCAGTTACTCTGACCATGGCTTGTTTCTAAGGTGGGCTGGTTTGAGTATTTCATAAATTGCTCATCTCATGGGATTTTTAAGCATAACCGTCTCACGACTTTACACAGAATGGTGCAAAAAACATCCACCGAGAGGCAGTTCTGCAGACAGAAATCGCCTTGTTGATGAGAGAGCTCAGAAGAGAGTGTCTAGAGTGGTTCTAACTGACACAAAGTCTACGAAATAACTCAACTAAACACTCTTTACAATGGTGGTGAGCAGAAAAGTATCTCATTTGATCGCACAACACATCAAGTGGAATACAACAGCAAAAAAACTAAATAAGGCTTCTTTCATGTCAGCCAAGAACAGGAATCTGAGGCTACTGTGGGCACAGACTTAATGAAGCTAAGGAAGAATGGTTGGACAATGCTCGGAATAATTTCAGCTGATCATTTTTGGTGAGCCTGTACCAGGGGCCATAGTGGCTCAATGGTTGAGGCTCTGGGTTACTGATCAGAAGGTTAGGGGTTCAATCCCCAGCACTGCCAATCTGCCACCGATGGGCTCCTGAGCAAGGCTCTTATCCCTCTCTGCTTCAGGGGCACTGCATCAAGGGTGAGCGCTGACCCCACCCTCCTAACAAGCTGGGCTACACAAAGAAAATAACTTCTTCATATATGTGATAGACAGTATGTGAGAAATAAAGGCTTCTTGTAATTTGCATGATTTTATGCATTGTGTTGTTGCCACATAATTAGATAATGTGGTAAATGCATTCATGTGTAGTACGAGTTTTTGTATTTGGTGTAATAAAGCTGTAAAATGGACAATTTTAGACCTAATGCAGCTCTGTTTCCAGGTTATTTTCACTAGAACGGTTTAGGATTTATACTCTTGTATAGCTTGTCTAGCAGTACTGGAACATTTCCTTTGACTTCTCCAGGCTGATGTGGACAGAAACGTAGAGCTCCTGAAGAAGAAGGATGATGAGCTCACAGCTGCGCTGGAAAAAATGGAACAGCAGTCGGAGAATAACGACATTGATGAACTCATCGTGCCCACGGCGCCGCTGTACCGCCAAATTCTGAACCTGTATGCTGAGGAGAACGCCATCGAAGACACTATCTTCTACCTGGGCGAGGCACTACGCAGAGACGTCATCGACTTAGACATCTTCCTCAAGGTCAGTCCTTCTGCTGCCATGCTTCCTTTTTTATGTTGTTACAGACATCAGGTTGTTGGTTGAAATGTACAGTCCAGTAGTGTTAGTCTAGTAGTTACTTTGAATCTTGTGGAACATGAAGGCAAGTTAGTTCCTTTTATTATTTACATTATAGTCATTCCTTCATCACACTCTCATGCAAAGAGTTTTTCCACCCCTGATTTTCTCCCTAAATCAGTCATGTCCAAGTCCCACCTTTCAGGCATCTCTCCTCTATCATACAACACCTACCAATTAGGGAGAGTGAAGGCTATCGCGTGCTTCCTCCGAGGCACGTGAAGCCAGCCGACTGCATTTTTTATTTTTTTTTTATTTTTCAACATCAGCTAGAGGTGTAGAACACTCGGAGAAAAGAGCTCCTCATAGATGTCCGTGATTGTTTAGTTTCGCTGTGATCGATGGGTAGAGAGTATATCGCCCCTCCTTCCCTGACAGCACGGCTAGTTTTGCTCTCTTAGACTCCCAGTCACGGATGGCTGTGGCATCACTGGCACTCATACTCCCAATCTCCAGATTATAGACCTGAACACGTATCTGTTATGCCACTTGGAACCCCGTGAGGTGTCTTTTTTATTAATAAATTAAACACTAATCAGTGTTTAGTGATTACACTGATCACAAATCATAAAGCGTACAAAACATTATCTCTTAAAAAAAGTTGCTGAGCATGTGTTAGGAAGTCTTCAGGATAATATTAGAAGTGTGTTTGCATCGACTTACTAATAGCCAACAGATCATTTGTAGACATATTAAGGGTTTTCTGGTGCTGCGTTTATATTCCAGCATGTGAGACTTCTCTCACGGAAGCAGTTCCAGTTGCGGGCATTGATGCAGAAAGCCAGAAAAACTGCAGGCCTCAGCGACCTCTACTGACCAACTGGAAGCACCAGCACTTCTCTCCTCTTTCTCTCTTCTTTCTTCTCTCTCTCTAACCCCACAGTCAGTGCATTACGGTTTCTACACCTGATCTACCACCAAGTACCAGGTTTCGCTTTATAGAACAATCAAATATTAGCATAGAGATTAGTATAGTCATGCTGCTTTATACCATTCTGATAGCTGGACATTGATTTGCTTGAAGAGTAAAGTTTACACACACACACACACACACACACACACTCTTTTTATTTGACCTACAATACTACAGTCTTAAGGGCATGGGAGTCTAAAAACGATTAGCACTAATTGTGTTTTAAAAATGAATAAATAACCTTTTTGTGCATGATGATGTTTCTCAATGTGAAGTGACCTTTCCAGATGAATTGTAGTGAGAATTTTGACAATCACATGGGAGAGGAAAGGCAAAAGGCATTTTTTTGTCTGTAACACAGCAATCTTTTCAGACATAATAGGTGTCAAGGAACATTTTATTTCTAAAGCATTTACAGCACCGACAGATTTAATAAGGCGCATATTTAATCCATCCTTGCTATGCAAATCGGGACTACGTATACAGTAGTATACAGTAGTATACAGTACATTCCATATACGGTGTATTATTTTATTGGCTTGAAATGTAATTCTACCCATTTTGCATGATTTATGTGTATGAGGAAAATTGTCAGATGCTGTAAAGGAAGCAGGAAAACATTCATGGAAAATATTTTGCTGCCCAGGATGAATTAGTCTGTCTAATATTAGTCTGTCTAACTAGTATAGTTCTAACTTAGAAATCCTGTAAGTGACTTCATGAGCTGCATGTTAATGGCATTGCTTGACCTTTATTATTATTATTATTATTATTACTCTACACTTTTTCCTACATCATTACTACTATTAGTATTTTTACAGTGTCAAATGTAACAAGAATGTTCTTTCGTGTTATTGCATTGTGTATTATTTATGATTCTTCTTTTTCCATATATGTCCATACTTGAAAATAAGATGAAGCACTCACACTCTATTCTTGTGAAGGGAATTTCCAAATGATTCTTACTACGTCCTTACTCCATTATGTCTGCTCTAAAGAGATTTAATTAAAATCATGACGCTTGTATAACCGCCGTGGTTGTTGGACTTTCCTCCCAGATGTGATTTCCTCTAATGCAATGCGTTATCGTGTTATTTTAAAAATGAAATCAGAAAGCGTGTCGGATGAATGATGTCTGTATCAACATATCACAGAGAGACAGACAGCGTATAGCGTTCAACCTTGCGACGCCTGTCTCTCTTTTCTCTAACGTTTCTGTCTAAGATCTAAATCCCCGCAGGCGATGTGTTGAGGTTACACTTAGACCTGTGAGTCTCAGAGGTCTAAAGCTATGACACCGGCTTTACGTCTTCCCCCGACGCGGGATCAGACGGTGAGGGTGGGAGGCTTTGTCCTACTTTGAAGGGATTTATTCTTAGGGTGCATTCAATCAGGATACCAGGAGGTTCACGAGTTCACCAGTCCTATAGCGTGTGATGTACGAGATGAAGCCGTGAAGCCCCTGGCTACTCTCTGGACTAGAGTAGGGTTTCACTTGCTGTTTTTAATACACATTTTATGTTTTGTCTATTAGATAACTTTTCTGTTTTTAAGATAAGTATTGCATTTTGTACTTCTTTGTCTTTAACACTCTTTACATATAAGGAGTCCTGGAAGTTTCTAGAATGTAAAGCAATTTGATTTCTTAACCCATGCTTTTCTTACCTTTTTTACATTACCTCATATACAAACCATCAAGAATTGATATTATTGTGACAAATGTACTAATTGCATACCCACATTCAAACTGAAGCATGCCTTATATCTGTTTACTGATATTGTTAAATGTTTAAAGATCCATTCATTAAAAGGTTCATTCTGATTTTCTGTCATCACCTTTGTCAATGCCACAGAGTTCCACAGTATAGCACATCATAAGAAACGTAGCTTACCACAGAAAGAAATATCCCGATATCATTAAACATGACGACTCATAAGAGGCTATGAGTTTCATGCCGTAAAATCTATTCATTCAGTTATTCATTTGATTACATACTGAATATTATACAGTATATTTAGACTGAACCTTTAACCTTCAATCTGCCATCTTGCGGACCTTCTGTTCAAACCCCTTTCCCCCTCAACACGCATACACACCCACACGCGGACTCTCCCCACTCGGCCATCCAAAATTTCATTTCACAGATGACAGGCTTCAGCCTCTAATCCAGCAGCTGTGAAGGAGGGGACGACTGGCCAACTGTTTCAACTCTAATCAGCTTTTATTGCACGCAGAAGGAGGAGAAAGGCCCCCCTGCTACTCTAAGCACGAATCGGCTTGGGTTTGAGGAAGCTGCTGACTCTAATTCGCACGGAGCTGGTAGACAGCCCTGTGTCAGCAGAGCCGCTGCTGCTAATGGGCCTGTCACTGCTCATGATTTCACCTTACAACCTTCAGCAGCTTTAACATGGTGGTCTGTGTGCCATTCAGTCTGTTCATCTGTCCTTTTTAATCACTGAACTGCAACTGGTTAGTTGGCAGAGCTGCACAGTTATTTGTAGTTTCATTCTGATGTTAGTTCCCTCAATGCATTAGAAAAAAAGCTTATTATTATTATTATTAGTAGTAGTAGTAGTAGTAGTAGTATTAGTATTATTATTATTATTATTATTATTAGTGGAGGTAGTTGCTATTTCATAATGGGGTAACATTAGTTAATGATGTATATTCCCTTGACGACTCTTCTTCGGGATGTATAATTTGATGGTATATTTATTCACATTCATGTATCCTGACATACAGTGCCTGTAGGTGTTTAGTTCAAATCTCAGAGATTAACACTCAATGAATGCTTTTTTATTGTTAATCCAAATATTTGCTTTAAAGGACCGTAGGCTAACATGAGGCGTAAAAGCCATGGCTGTTGCTCCCAGTGGTTCTGGAGCCAATCCTGGGAATACTGGGTGTAAGTATTGATGGGATACCAATCTATTGCAGGGTATCATACACTCACACGTTCATACCTAGGCGCAATGTAGCATAGCTAATCCTGATACTGGCATGTTTTTTGGGAAGTGGGAGGAAACCAGAGAACCTGGGGGAATCTCGTGTAGACACAGAGAGAACATGCGGAACTCCACATAGACTGTAACCTAAGCTCAGGACCAAACTCAGGACTGTGCCACCACATGTGTCTTAAAAATCATAAAATAAGAACACATTTTAGATACATAGTGGTGTGTAATATGACCAATGCATAAAATGAGAGAACAAGCAAGAATGACATGAAATAGCAATTGCAAAATTTTAAATTTTAAGTAGTTGTTGAGATATGGAAATGTGTCAGCTGCAGTTGCCCCTATGGACAAAATTTGGTGAGCATCTAAAGAATGTAGTAATGATGTGGGGTGTGAAATTTCGTGAAGTTTGTGCGTTTACATCCCAAGATATTGGCTAGGAAGTTGCAATTCACTAGGTGGCGCTACTCCACAAATGGATCATAATGCGTTCCTTGAGGCAAACTTGCCATAAAAAGCTCATAATTTTAGGCAAAGCAGCCTACACAACAAACCTATATTCCATATCAGACATGTGGGGCTACAATCACACCATGCGTCCTGTGGATAGGAGAAGTCTAAGGTACGAAATAGCAATAGTTAGTATCCATTAGTATTAATGTTTTGCTCTGTTTTTGTTTAGATTATTATTCAAGTCAGGTGTCAAGTCAAGTGTGTTTTTAATGTCATTTCATCCATACACAGTGTGTACAGAGCACAGTGAAACAAAATATTGTTCCTCCAGGACCTACAGGTGGGACATATAACAACACAGTGAAACAGCACAATGAAAACTGTGTTGTATTCGTCCACACTGTAGCCTGTTATCTGCCCTGCTCTGCTTTAAAAAAAATTAATTAATAAATAAAGTAGATTACAACCCTCCTGGGTGTGCACAGAACATTGCTGTTTGATTGGGACTGCCATGTGTTTGATATATTGCGGTACGCTGTAGCACATCAGGCTTGTAAATGCTTGAGAGAAAGCTCATAAATGTAACACAAAAGGCTATAAAGACATTTATGAGGTTTAATGTTCGGCCGTGGCCTTGTCGATTTTTACTGGCCTCTGGGTGCGAGGCTGAGAAGCCCGGGTGGACGGGTTTTTTCAGGCGTCATGTGATTGGCTCTCAGAAACGACAGACTGACGAGCTGATGGCTGTACAAAGCCTGTGACTCCTTCTGTTCCCTCTCACTGACATTTCACTGACCTCAATCGAAGAAAGCTTTTGCAGGCAAACACCCAGGTCACATAGATTTGACCAGAGTGACCAATTTGTATCCCTGCCGAATCCATGTCTGCTCGCTGCCACTAGGATCATTGTGTCGGAGGATTCAGCTTAAGTGCCACCATATATCATCTACAGCCAAGGCCTTAGGAGCTGAAGTCACTTATAGGAAGCCAAGAACAAGTGCACTGATGATAGCTTCCATTATAGTGGCAGAATGGGGAATGCTGTTTGTTTGTTTCCACATGGAGTCAATATGTCCCTTAAAGGAAACCTCCATCTTGAAGCACATTTAATATGTCTATACTGAAATATTTGTAATGTGCTCAGTGACTCAGGCACTACTTTATTCGTTGGTGCTGTATTTTCATTATTCGTGTCAGTTATGAGGTTATGTACCACACTGGCTTCACAGGGGGATGCTGGTAGAGCAGTTACAACGGCGTTGTCAGGTTTCACTCTTAGCTTAGAAGTAGTGCAGAGCGCAATGCAGCTATACAGCTCTGAGTTATAGCAGAAACGTGGCTCGGCTAGTCAGCGAGCTACAAGATGGCGAGCACAGTGGCTTTGAAGGCAGTATTAGCAAGAAGCTGATTGAGCACAGTACACTGAAGTAAAAGAAAAACTGGTATACCAGTTAATACTTGGTAGGTCCCCCACAGGATCTTGGAGGGAACGTTGCACAGTCCTCATGCTGATGTTTGTTGAGACCCCACCCTTGAATTCTGATATTACTTGAGGCAGTGTTGCATGTGTCAAACGATTCTTGCCAGCCAACACTGATGTCAGAATTTTGAGGTTTTGTCAGAATTCTTGTAGTTATGGTACACCATTGAAAAGCTCATATGTGAAAATCCAAACTTCGCTTCTACCTGTGAAATGCTATGACCCATCTCACAAGCTCCAACTATTAAACCACGTTCAAAATCGCAAAATTGTGATTCTTATTGCGGAAACAGCTCTAACACCTCCATAGACTCTTGATGATATAGATTATATACACACTGGCGGACACAACCAATAACATGCATAGGTGGCGTGTGTATTTTGCATAGCCTCCAGTACCAGTTTTTCTGGTACTTCAGTGTATACGGAGTCTGAGTTGTAACCACTTTGTATGTTTTCTGCCACTGGAGAGTCTTCAGGTCAGAGCACTTTGGACTTGCTGATTACTCTCCCAAGACAAGCTCCCTTTTTTGTCTTATTAACATCAAGAAAGAGATTGTTGAGGGACTGACTGTTTAAGTGATAACGAGAACTAACTGGCCTGACAGATCTTCTACAATTTTAAATCTGACTATAAACAGTCCAAAAAAAATAATGTCTTTTAGAATTAAATGAAAATTTCAGTTCTTTACAAATTGCCATCATATTAGATGAGTAAAACACTTTGGGATGTGCTGTTGTTGTCATTCTGGTGCTTCAATGTATACAAATGATGACGTGAAAGAACTGGCCTAAAGAACTGAAGCACTGTACATGAAATACTGTACAGATGAAGCAAGGGCTAATTTACTGACACTGCTCTCAGCAGGTAGCGTATGTGTGGCATTATGGGTAATAGAAAGCCAGGAAAATAGAGCAGCACGTTAAGGATTGTTTGTTTATAGATTTTTTTACGGTATTTCAGCATCAGTGGTCATACATGACAAACAAAGATTACATTGATAAACAAGTCTTTGATCAGTACACAAGTTCAACTTTCAAACACAGTCATAGGGCAATTTCATATGTCCAATTCACCTAACACGCATGTCTTTGGACTGTGGGAGGACACCGGAGTACCGGGAGTGAACGCACGGACACATGGGGAGGACATGCAGACTTCACACAGAAAGGACTGCTGTGAGGCAACAGTGCAGCTCACCGAGACAGAACCAAACATAAAACATGAAGATAGTAATGAACAGCTTCCTAAAATCAAGATGGAATGAGCACTGAGTGGGAGGTGTGTGCCCAAGGCCCGGACAAAAGCTCTGTGTACTGCTGGATTGGGGGTAATTATGAGAGCCTGGTTAATGTAATTGCACTGATTTGCAGGGACTAGAATCGCAACACAGCATTCTGCATTAGCCACTGTGCAATTATTCAGGCAGTGTTTGCCTAATTATCCCTGCCAGCATTTGAGTCTTCTCTTGATTGCTAACAACTTGCGTCTTAGATGCTAATTGTTTGCCCCATAAGCATGCATATTTAATAAAAATTAAAGATCAGAGCATACACTTATTACTTTTCTGACTGACCACTCTGCATGGAGGTATTTTATTCGAGATCTGACAAAGAGAAAACAAGGAAGACAGATTAGCATATGAGTATTGATCGCAGGGTAATACTCAGGCTTCACCTCGTCTACTGTGTTTGGCTAAAGTATTTCAATGCTTGCGATTATTTTGTAACATCATATAAGGTGAGAAGACATGACGGCTTGCATCCAAATAGCTGAGTTCACACAGATACAGCTACAGATACACACGTTATTCAAACACACGCTAGTCACACTACGCTATGCAAACGCTCTGCTCTGTTCTGCAGGAGGATTTTTTCTTTTCTTTGACAGAACATCAGAGTTCAACTCTGGAGAGAGAAACTTGTCCTAAAGACGGCTGTGGCAGAAGTTCAAACGGTGGATGAAGGATGAAGGAGCAATCAGGGGAGGTGATGAGATGTGATATGATGGGTCAATTTGGAGCCAGTTTTCATACAAAAAAACATAATGAAGAAGTACAGGGGTTAGACAATGAAACTGAAACACCTGTCATTTTAGACCACAATAATTTATTAGTATGGTGTAGG
>JAOUQY010000038.1:9555654-9577647 GCA_028566355.1 Doras micropoeus | reverse complement strand
GTACTGTACAGTAATTAGCTGGTAAGTTTTACTGAGCGTCTTGGAGAATCTGCCACAGCTCTTCTGGAGACTTTGAGCGTCACACTTACCTCTATTCTTGCATGTAAAACCCTACTTTTTGGTGGAAAAGTAACATTTGGAAATATAAAGTCTTTTCGTACTGACTCAATAACAGTGCCTACATCTATATATACACCGATCAGCCATCAGATTAAAACCACCTCCTTGTATCTACACTCTTTGTCCATTTTATCAGCTCCACAGACCATACAGGTGCACATTGTAGTTTTACAGATAGAGACTGTTGTTAGCCATCTTTTATGCTGATCTTCAGTGGTCAGGACCCCCAAAGGACCACCATATAATGTTGTCATAGTGCCAAGTAGCATTTCAGTACTGGGAATCTTGATTTAAACTTCGATTTGTTTAACAGTAGCTAATCCTGTCAAAGTATACCTTAAAACAGCATTTTTGTTCACTGCTAGCATTTTGTGAAGTTAGCCAGCTAGTTTAGCAAATGCTCTGTGGTTAAATGTTTCCGGAAAAAACTTCCTCAGGTATTTTTGTGAGCCGGTACATAAGGTTCTATGAATCCACGTTTATAAAAGCACTCCGAAATTCTCCATTTCTAAAAATTCTAAAAGAGAACTGCCACGATGGAAATTCTTCGCATTGATATAGAAATTAGTGAGCAAGCCCGTGGTGTACATTTTCTCATCTCCCACAAAGAAAGCTTTGTCTTTCAGCCCGTGTGAAGTGTCAGCGGCTGGCTGTCTTGTCGCGCTGACTTTCAGAACAATTTGTCTGTGTGTTTCTGTTCGAGGGGGTTGAAGTCGTCTTTTTTTTCCCAGCGTGCAACTGGCTCTCGTTTGTAGAGTGCTGGGTAACAGTGGCTGGTTGTCATGGTTGCACCCCCTTCCCACAAGGCTCTTCTCACAATGACCATGCTTTCTGTCTTGGAGATCACAGCAACAGCCTGGCTTTGAAACCCACTTCGCCTGCTAGCATTCAGAAAATCCTCAATTCAGCACAAAACACTGGCAATTTCAGCCTGAATTCAGAATCTGACTGTATTCTGGTAATAAGAAAGAATAAATATTTTCAATTGCCAGAAATTGCCCGTTTTTGGTTTATTAGTGTTGCGTGTAAAATAAAAATGAGTCAGTGGGTTATTTTTTTTTGCTTTCTTTTTCGCTTTTTAGCATTAAAATATGAAAGAGAAAGGAATTTAAACCAGTGACAAGATGCTACCTTCTGAGCTGCACAGGAAGACTTGCCACCTGACAAAGGAACTCAAAACTACAGTCATAAATGTAGAATATTTTTTTTCCCAAGAACAGCTGCTCTTTGTTTCTGTACTACTGTTGAGTGGCTGTTGTGTGTTCCTGATGGTTGGTCTCAATGGTATTGTCTCCGTGTTAGCCTCCTCTGGTTAACCCCCCCACCCACCCACCCATAAGGCCTGCTGCTGCCTCTATGGTTTTGTTCTTTATCACAGAAACGCAGCAAAGCCCAACACCTCATCATGCTGCCCCTCCACGGTGTTGTTCTGTCTATCTCCAACGCTCCATCCCTCTCCTCTCTGCACCACCACAGCTGCTTTGTGGGATATCCTCTCCATTAACCGCCCCCTTGGGATTACGTCACCGAGGACGGACTCAAAGAGCCCGTCAGGACAGCTGTATATTGATTTTCAACACGTCCTGATTTCAACATGGCTTGTTTCAAAATCTTATGAGAAGCGTTATAGCTTTCGGTGCTGCGGAGCCAGGGTGACGTCTCAAGCCAAAAATAGAGTATTAATCACGCAGCTTTATATAGAGCCGTACGCATCCATCCGTCATGAACGCTCTGGAAGTTAAATACTGCGTTCCTAATAAAACCAGAACACTGGCTATGGTCAATAACTCAACAGATGGGCTTATTTGGGGTTTAATTAGGAGAAGCACTCTGCCTGGGGAAAGTGCTTTGCTTGATCTGGGAGCAAAGGGCCGGCCAGATGGGGGGGTGAAAGTGTGAAATAAAGACTAAAGGACGTCACTGCAGAGAGAAACAGAACAACACACATGTGTATATGTATGTATGTATATATGTATATACACACAGACAAACACCAGTTCTCACACAAATGACGTGAAAGCCTCACAGTCATCCAGCAAGCCCCAGCCCTGAAAGCCTCGAGGCTACTGAGCTGTCATTTGAGAAATAACATTTATGTATTAATGTATTCACTTAGCATGTGCCAGATGAATACATTAATAACTCTTTTCTACTGTATGAATGGAATGACATTCTGTGTCATTTTGCATGCGTGATTGATTGGGAAAGGAACCAGAGGGGGTATATCCTCCTCTCCAGATGGCTGGGTTGTGCACGGCCATGGTGGCTGGTCATTAGTCTGATGCCTGGTGGCTCAGGCTCTATAATCAGAGATGGGGAAGGGTCCAGGGTGCTTTTACTTATGGCTAGGGGATAAAAATGGAGATAAGAGATAATGAAGGGTGAGATGAAACAATTGCATTGGATGCAGCCATGAGCCAAGAAAAGATTTAACAGACACACTGTGGAGGGAAAGAACCTAAAGCGAATGCCGAATGTTTATGTGTAAATCTCAGATGTTCAAATTATTTCCCATGCCATGTTTTTCAGACTTTCATGGAACTTGTGTCTGCTGGACAAAACGATAACATTTCCTCAGATTTGAGAGGGTACAAATGTGGACCCTACAGGGGGATCGAACACTACCAATACAAGCAACTCAATGTTTCTATCCATGATCCAGCACAGTGTAGCAGAGCCTCTGTTGTGGCTTATCCACTCATATGCATTTATATTAATTATTTAGCTGAAGGCATCTCATTAGACCAGAGACTAGCCATCAGGAGAGTTTTTACAGACATTCATAGATTTCTCATTTTATTTACCGTCTAGTCCGCTTAGTGAACTTAATCCTACCTTCAAGCCTAACTGTAACCTTCCTAACATTTCAAACAAATTGAATTAGGCTTTAATACAAATTTACAAGCATAAGGACATGTTAATCTTGTCCGATCTATGCTAAAGGTTCATAGAGTTGAAATGTACATAGGAGTTCACATTGAAAATCACATTGAATTCACTCTATCCAGATTATCTTAACTTCAAGATGCTTCAGGGAAACTGGACTCAATGAATCTTTGCTACTCATGCCTATGATGGAGTACTCTCTCGCTTTTGAATGTGCAGACTTTGGGTTTATGATGGTGATGAAACATTTATTTAAGTGTTTCCCCCAGTTTGACAAGAAACAGCCAATAATAACGTGTCTGCCATACACATCTCATGCTCTTCGGCAAAAGGCATGTTGGGCGTTTCCATAGCAACCACCCACTTTTCTCCACGTGTGCTGTGTAAGTCTGTGCCGAGCACTTCCTCAGCTGCTATTGATCAGACCGGAGCTTGTATACCCGAGCCATTAGAGTGGATCTCCCCCCCATCCGTTCATGAGGCTGAACAGTGTCTCCAAAGGCCAAATTAGTGATCAGGCTTATTACTGTCTGATATCTGCAGTGGTAGAGTGGTAATTTCATATGGATTGATTTAATGGGTCACACTAGTCCAAATGTCTGTCAGAATGATCAAGGGTACAAAATCAAATAAAGTGCTTTTATTGTTCTCTAATTGTCACATTTTGCTCAGCTGAAGCTTATAAGATTCTTTGAAACGGCAACAGCCTTTGAAAGAAGAACCAAGAATAGCAGATATCTGAAGGCATTTCAGAAGCTGAGAGATTTCTATGGTCAAGATGTCAGTTGGGTATGTGCCAGTGATTTGAATGCTTCGGGTTTAGAACAAGTGACTCCGATGGTTTTAGCAAGCTTAACTACATTTCATGTTATTTAAAGAAGAATAACAAGGCTCGTTTAACACAGCCTTTGACATCCTTTTCCTAAAGGCTCACTTTCCTTTTTAGGTTTGTGCAAAGCTGTTGTTATTAATTTTTTTTTAGCTTCTCACCTGTTTTGCTGTTGCTTTCCCTCATTAATTTCTTCCATCGCTCAGTACTAATATGGCTGTAATGAGGAATTCAGCCATCGAGGCGATGAGAACTTTTAAGGCCTGTTACTTCTGTTCTCCAGAGAGATCTATCAGGCCGCGCTGCCCTTTAAAAATCCATCACATAGCAGAGACCAGCAGAGCCGCACGCCCATCCGTCTCCCCTGCTATTATGCAGCGATGACATTAACAAGAAGCAAACTAAGTTCGAACCTGCGCTACTGGGGCTGATTTTTTTTTCACTTGCAAATTAAGCATTTTTCTAAACTAGGCCCAAATTATAGCCTGTGAGCAACGTTATCTTTGGTTCTCATGAAATGTACGACATAAGTAAAGCGAGAGAGATGACAGATTAATTATTGGGAAGAACTTAATGAGGGTTACGTCAGTGTTGTCCTTGGTCAAGTGAATCACAGGATGTGATGAAATGATCTAGCGCTGATTCACTCAGTCATCTTCTACTAGCCTTGAATAGCTGTCGGAGCCACAAATACTTTGTGTTTTCATAAATTTATAAATACTTTCTTTTCATAAATTCTTAGGACATCTTTAAGTGCTTGTTTAGTGTACTAGTTACTCTAATGCTTTGTATTGTGGTGAATTCTTTCTGGTGGGCTAATGCTGAAGGAACCGAATTGTTTTCCATGTACCAGAGCTAATGAAATAACCCTTTATCCTTTTTTTTCCCTTCATTAATTAAACTAGAAACACTTTGTATTCGGGTGAGTTACAGTTTTAATGGAGTGATGAGAGATTTAATTGACTTCATGGATTATGGAAGGAAGGCTTTGATAATTACGACTTCAGAGTAATGATCCGGCTGTAGTATTGACTTTGTCTTTTCCTGAATGTACTCAGCATTGTTAAAGACATGAGAGGACAAACGCTTCATTTCCATTTGACCTGTCCAACCTGAGGGACTTTAGGGTTAGGTAACCAAGTGGATGTTCTTTCAGTCCACTTCAGTCACAGAGCATTCATTACTAAGGGTGTCACATGGCCATCAGAGGTCTGAGGGAACTTCCTGTGGATGAAGCTCTTGGCTGAAGCAGCAGCAACGTGGATTGATGGTTCAGTTCGTGACACCATTTACAGAGACGGATTTCAGTTTTGTTAGAGTGAGGTTCATGTTTTCTGACAGACTTTCATATGACAAACATGGGGGATGGTGTATATATCAGAGCTGCTGAAGCAGAAAGTGAAATATAAAGGAATAGTAACAGATTGTCAGGAAGAGATTTTCTGGTGCGTAGCACTACGAAATGGTTCACTGCAGATCGAGACGTTTAGTTGATTTATTTGAGCCAGGTTGTGTATGCATGAAGCAAGTGTTCAAAAGCAGTACATGTATCAAAATATGTGCTCACGGGATTAGTTCTGTATTAGGGAAATTCCCACTTTTACAGATTTGATTTCTGTCCTTAGAGAAAAGTCTTGCTCATAATCCCAACATAAATCCCAACATTCTGATGATCATTAGGTTCTAGGAATTAAACCGCCCTTTTTCATTTCGAAGCATTAGAAGGATTAATACACGGCACATTTAGTTCGCTCTTAAATTCTTAATTTTGCACTTTAGTACTTTTAGTAAAACTCCTTCAATAGGTAATTTATTTCCTACAGACACCTCTGTAAGACAACAGAAAAATAAGTATGATGTCATATAATATTTATGGCTATCAATAATTTAAAGTAAAACAGCCTTCAGCCTTCATTTACATGTATAATGTATGTACTCTCACTGATTACTTTATCAGGAAAGCATAGTTTGTTAGCTTGTCGGCCATTTTATTAATTTTATACATTTTATTTCCTATCATACTTTGTATGAGTGTATACTACTATGTACTATGCTGCTGCTATATTTTTACTAGCGTGTCTAAATGCATCAATTTTTGAATACTGGGGATTTTTAGAATCATGTAGCCACATGTTGTATCACATGGCCATGTATACTGTGACGCAAACATGTTAGTTTTTAGGAAAGAAAAAACGATTTCAAAAAATTTTCTTGAGCAGTTGCAGCACCCTCATGGACAAAATTTCACAAAATTTGTTGTGTGTCTAAACAATGTGATGGTGATCCAGGGTGTGAAATTTGAGCCTTTACATCACAAGATATTGGCTAGTGAAGTTAGATTTTAGCTTTGAACATTATTCACTAGGTGGCGCAACTCTACAAAATGCGCCTCCTAGAGGCCAACTTGCCATTAAAAGTTCGCCATTTTTAGCAAAACAGTTTTCAAGCTTTCCAAGAAACTGCTTTGAGCCTACACCACTTCAGGGGGCACTAACATGAAGGGCAACGCATACCTAGGGACATAGATTTTATATTCCATATCAGACATATGGAGCTACAACCATACCAAGTGTCATGTGGATAGGTGAAGTCTATAATATTGATGACCAAAGAAGAATAAAAAACTAGCTGTAGCAGTCATAATGACACTGTGAGAAGAAAGTGCATGGGACAGTAGTAGCTCAGTAGTTAAGACATTGGACTACAGATTGGAAGGTCATGAATTCAAGTCCCAGCACCACCAAGCTGCCACTGTTGGGCCCCTGAGCAAGGCCCTTAACCCTTGACTGCTCACTTGTATAAAATGAGATAAATGTAAGGCACTCTGGATAAGGGTGTCTGCCAAATCCCATAAATGTGTGTATAAGGCTTTTTAAAGTGTCAGACTTTTAACTGATTGTGATATGTATCTGTTCCTGAATCAGTTCTAGCTCACTCTTGGCTGCAGCAGGCAGCTTGTGAAACAGATGGAGAATTAATATCCATTGTTACAGGCAAAACTTTATGCACTATATAATATAGTCACTAAAATGAACTTACAGAGCAGTATAGTATTTCATTCTATAATCTTATAGACACATGCTTTTTTTTTATTTACCCTCGGTCCAAGCAGGAAATGAAGCTAAGCTACTACACACAGCGATGCATTGCCTCGGGTTCCATCAGAACTGTGATCTTTCGGCACTGTCATTGTCCTCACACCTCACAGAGCACACACAGATGGCCTGCTGACTGCTTGCGTTTGTGTGTGTGTGTGTATGAGAAGCCTGTGTGAACCTCTGCATACTTTAGCCTTGGCTGAGGTGTCCAGTCGTGTGGTATAATCAGATTAGGGAGGTGAGGAGAAAAACTGCCATTATTTCCACTTTACCGACAACAACGGCAGGTCACGCATTGGAAGCAAATAGATAGAGGAGAGGGAATGGAGTATGTGTGTGTGTGCGTGTGTGTCTGTGTGTGCATGCTTGAGGAGTCCCTAAATTCTAACTAGACTGTGTTCCCAAGCTCAGCTGATGGAGTCCAAAGCAGAGATGTTACATTACACCACAGCAGCGGTTTCCGGCTGCGTATCCGTGGCGACAGCGGAGGGCTTGTACTGGGCACATCTGGCCTGGCGGGCGCTGCCTGGCTCAGCATGGCAACAGCATCACCTAGACACACAGCCTCTCATCAGAAAGCCTGCAGCAAGAAAACCTGCACACACACACACACACACACACACACTCATACACAGTTAGGTGCTCAGAAGCACAGGGAACAAACTCACCATTTGATGCACTTGTGTTATTGAACTGTTTTATAATTCCTAGCCTACAAAAATAGCACATTTTATCAAATTGTTGGAATTAATGTTTTGTTCATTACATTTCTAGTAGAACAGCAGTATAAAATAATTTATGTAAATAGACAAGAGTTTTGCATTCTTGAGAATTCTCCTTTGGGCATGTGGACACGTGTGTGTGTATGTGTGTGTGTGTGTGTGTGTGTGTGTGTGTGTGAGAGAGAAAGATATTTGCATTTAAGAGATTTGGCAGATTCCCTTATCCAAAGCGACTTACATTTAAGTACGGATTAAGGGCCTTGCTCAAGGGCCCATCAGTGGCAGCTTGAACTTACAATCTTCTGGTCAGTAGTTTGATATCTTAACCACTGAGCTACACTGCCCCGTTTATCACTCCTTTGAACACTTTTTCCTTAGTTCTATATTCACAATAATATGCACTGAAGTACCAGAAAAAACTGATATACCAGTTAATACTTGGTAGGTCCCCCACAGGATCTTGGAGGGAACGTTACACAGTCCTCATGCTGATGTTCGTTGAGGCCCCAGCATTGAATTCTGATGTTACTTGAGGCAAACGATTCTTGCTAGCTGACACTGGTCACGTTCACTCGGAGTCTTTTTACGGCCACGCTGCTGTCATAAGTTCGAGGTTTCACCAGAATTCTTGTAGTCACGGTACACCCTTGAAGGGCTCTTACGTGAAAATCCAAACTTTGCGTCTACCTCCGAAACGCCTTGAAAATCACAATATCGTAATAATTTGCCATTCTCACGGAAGAAACAGCTCTAGAAACTTCCATAGATAGTCTATCGCTTTATATTGCACTGGCGGACACAACGCCATGACGTGCATGACATGCATAGGTGGCGTTGCTATGTATTTTACATCACCAGCTCACCAGTTTTTCTGGTGCTTCAGTGTATTTTCTACTGTATAAATAAGATTAATTAGTACTGTTGCCAATTAAAGGATTACTCCAAGTGCTTTTCAAACCACTCTCTATCTAGTACATTTGTACCATATGCTGCTTATAACTAACAATAATTTCAACTTTACTGAGAAAAAAAACCCCAGAAAATTATTTTACTCAAACCTCACTTATAACTGAAGTCTAAGGACAGTTGTTGGGGCAGTCGATAATCATTTATTTGCAGCTTATTTTTGTAGAGTGTTTAAATGATTTCTTCAAAAATATCTCTATAATTCATTCATTCTGAGATAGAAGAGTTGCTATAGTGCTGAAGTTGACTGGATGGAGTTATGAAGTAACTGATGTTTGGGAGAAAGACCACTCCTTCTGCAGCCTCGATTTTCTGTCTTGCGCTTTCTCAGCTAGTGATGACGTTCCTGACCCGCCACCGCCACCTCTCCGTCTCTTTCCTGCAAATCAGAACCTACCCGTGTGCCTTTCATGGCTGGTTAGACTATTTAGTACAAAGCAGGAACTGCGCTAGACCTCCGGTTCTCACCGTTTTTTACATTCCACAATCGTGCTTCATGTCATTTAGTGGGTGTGGTCTGTCCTGGAAAGAACGACTGCACAGGATCTTTATGGTTACCTCTGACACGCAGGTTTGTTGGTTTGTCCTACTGTGGAAAAACCACTTTGCTGATTGTCATGAAAATTGGTGGAAGGGTGTAGCGTTGGCCGAGGGAGAACCAGTTCAATTTTGGAGCTGATCTGAGTGCCGTGGCTTGGCATGGATGTACGCATTTCTTTTGCAAGCTCAGGCAACAATGACCTGGGTTTGTCATGTGTTTCAGTTTGTCTAATATAGTCTCAGTTTAAGTTTTAGTACAGGGAATTCAGCATCTGCCTTAAAATCAGGTTTGAGTAAACATGTGTTTTTGTTCTTCTTCTCAGCACAATGCAGCTATTTGGTTCAAAATTGGTAAGTGATAATTGCTCATATGGTACAGATGCAGTGGTTAGAGTGAAGGATGAAAAGAAATAAACCACATGGATGATATTTTTCCAGTACGTCTTTAATGAGTGTGGCTTCTTTAGTATTGTTGTAACTGCTGTATAATAATCCTTGTCCTTACCATGACCGTGTACCTGCATATTTCTTTCTTTGCCAGCTGTGTTATGCCTCTTGCTCTCTGCATTAGCTCTTGAGTGCTCTGTGAAAGCTATTGTGTTTTTCTGGCAGCTATATGTGGCAGAAAAAAGCCTTGATTTCAGTGCATTATATGTGTCACGTATTTTCTGCTTTTGCCTCAAATCACTATGGTTACAGAATTGACTGTGTGTGTGTGTGTGTTTACATAGGGGATGTTGAGGGTTCTGTAATGTTGTGTGTATGTTTGAGGTGGCTGTTGAACAGTGTCATGATCAGACATCTGGGAAGAATCCATATGGTAGAAAAACCATGTCATCCTTGTTGACCTGCAGCTTTTTGACTTGCAGACACATTTTGTAGTAGAAGGATAATATATACTGAACCCATCAATACATCTCTTATTAAAAAACAGCGCATGACCACAGAAACGTGCCTCACTGGTATGTTTTAAGATTCTTTCAAATGCCTTGCACTCACAGCAAAAGGTGGACAACGTATAAATTTGTTAGATAGTCCACCGGGCAAGTGGAAGCTCCAGGGTGCTGCCCAGTCCTGTCCTGTCTTTTGGTTGCCTAGAAACCTCACTGACAGACTGAATAGTGGTTCCTAATCTAAAGTAATGTATCCAGCTAGTTAGCCAGGTGAGTACTTGAATACAGAACTAATGGAGTGTATAGCGACTGTGTATCCATAGTCTTTATCCTCTCTTGATAGTCTTTGCTGTGGCATATTGCGTTTGTGACCTTGACAAAAAGTCATCGGGGAACTTTTTAACTGTGAGCCGCGGCGTCCTGTCCTCGCGTCAGAAGAAAAACGTATTCATATCTGACTAGCGTGTTCATTTTTTCTCTCTATATGTTTAATCACAAAGGACAGTCGACAGTTCCTGATCAAACAACGAAACGATCGCCTGTCACCCGTGCACGCTAATTAATCCTCCTAATAAAGCCAATTCTGCCAGGTCTTGTATCAGGCGATGTGTGTGGTACGTCAGGTGTTGGGTTTCAGAAGCATGTGCTGTATTTACAGCATTGAGGTGTGTCAGAAAGTGCGGTAACGTTTAAACATATGTCCATTTAAAGTGATTTGTCCACCTTTATCTAGTTGTAGTACATTCTTGTAAAAGCTGCCATTTGAACTTATCTTCATGCATCATTTTTGAGGCCACTTCTGATTCATTATGCATGCTCAGTATATAGGGTATGCACATAAATATTCCCTCAGCACCAGCATCTCCTTTTGGCTTTTCCCCCGATTTTTCTCCTTAATTTAGTCACCCAAGTACCCATAGAACAGCTACCAATCAGGGAGCACAAAGGCTATCACGGCTTCCTCCGAGGCACATGAAGCCAGCCGACCACATTGTTTCGAAGTTCTGTATATGCAATGGTGTAACGTACTTAGAGAAAAGCTCTCCCGCCCACTTCTGTATGCATGAACTCATATATGCCAATGATTGGCTAGTGTCAAGG
The DNA here is from genome assembly GCA_028566355.1 of Doras micropoeus. Taxonomy (NCBI): domain Eukaryota; kingdom Metazoa; phylum Chordata; class Actinopteri; order Siluriformes; family Doradidae; genus Doras; species Doras micropoeus. The sequence continues at coordinate 9,566,492 of JAOUQY010000038.1, read as the reverse complement.
TGATTGATATTTGGAGGGACAGAATGCCACCCCTTCCTCTCTAAGAGCATGGCCTGGCAGTTTTGCTCTCTGGACTCCCTGTAGCATCATCAGGATTCTAACGCACGATTTATGGATGATAGTCAACGTTTTTTCTGATTTGCCACTCAACTTGAACCCATGCAACCTGTCATTTTAGGAAGAACGTCTAAACTCCTGACTAAAGCGCCATGACACAAACATCCCATAGGCTCAACGTTGCATAGGTCGCATGGGACTCCAACATTTTTGTGTAATTGTAACATGTTGCCATTATGAAATATACTGCTTTGCAATCGGGTCCATCTTTTTGAAACACCCTGTACAGTTTTCTTTGTTAAATACATTTCTATTTAACTCTTTAGGAAACAACGTCTTCTGGTACTCATTCGAGGCAACTAAAAACAGGATGTAAATGATTTGAATATGGATTTGAATTTAGTTTCAATATTATGAAAACTTGAAGACTATTTGAACTGTGAAATTTTGACAGCCCTACTGTGTGTTTATCTAGAGGCTTTCAGAATGAGATGAGACAGAGTGGGTGTGTGGAAGTACGTGTGTGGAGACTGAAAGTCCAGACAGGCATGTTTCACCCTCATCTGCGTCTTCTCGGAGAATTACCCAGCAGTTATACACCAGTTTTTTGTTTGTTTGTTGTTGTTTTTTTTCAGCCGCCCACCATTTTCTTAAGTGTAGCTATTGCCGATTGTGTCATATTCAGTGCAGTAATGAGGTCACGTTGGTTGCCAGTTTGTTATTGGCTGCATGTCATTTTCTAATCCAGTAGTAGGTCAGTGTATAATTCAGTGTAATGAGGAGTTGTTAGATGATATAAGGTCAGGTTTGCAATTATCACCTGCCATAATGCTGTAGGATTGCATTTAGATTGTCACAGCTGTGGGTTATTTTACTTTTTGGTATAATTAAAAACATGCATGCAACTAGGTATACCTTGCTTCATATCAAATTTTAATGTATTATTATACACACTGGGTCTGACTACCAGTACTACTACTAGACCATTCAGTAGTCTGGATGCCTTAAAATCTTCACAGACATCTGCTGGGTCTCTGAGTAAATAAGTGAAAGCTGGTCATGTTGCCCTTCGGCTGAGGGTCACACCAGATGAGGGGGTTCAGGGATTAGATTGGTTCAGGGAACAGATGGCTGTCTGGGTATGAAGGCAGTCAAGCCCACCAGTACATGACCATGACCATAACTCTGATATCTTGGACACATCCAGTACATACGTGCACACCCAGACCCTAACCCACACCTGTTTCTGAACACACTTCCACATGCATTCATGCATGCACATGAATGTATTTGCACATAAATTGAGTGATAAATCATGTAAGCTGGAGTCAATGAGTAAACGTGCTTGACTGTAAACCATCGTTTCCGCTCTGGGCCTGGCTGAGCGACGTACAAGTGGAGACACAGAGCAGACGCTACGGATTGGTCGGGGTCACCGTGCCAGCGGCTCAGGGCCAGGAACATTCAAGGGCGCAGGGCTGCGTGATCTGCGCAGCAGGGAGAGAAGCTCCAACAGCGTACACAGCCTCCGGCAGCGGACCTCAGATCACTGAATCGCCGCGTTACTCTGTCACTGTATCGCTGTACAGCAGCTGACCGTCTTAAGCATCTACTAATTATGAATATCAACTGGCTCCACCCCCTATAGCTTTTGAAACCTTTTGCTTACACAGTTGTTACTGGGCTTTGTGTATTACATAGTAGTCTACTACTGACATACTAGAGAAATGCACAACTGCCTTAAAATAAAAATGCTGCAATTTAGACTAGAAAAAGCAACACTGTAACATCATTAGTATTAGATGTTAAGATCAGAATCTTGGGGTATGCTGGTATAGGAGAATAATGGGTGATGGGTTGGTATGATCAGTATGGTGACATCAGTTAACCCTGATTGATTATTTTCACACAGCAGCACTCCCTGAAGTACATTTATATTCATTAATATTTCTTCATCTTGAAGTAATTAAGACAAAAACAATATGCAAAGCCCTGAAGACTTTCCTGTGGTGGAAAACCTACCGACTATTACAAAGTACTGACGTCTGTTGAATAAACATCTCAGTGATTCAGTGACTAGACATTTGACATTTTAACCAGTTTGTTATTAGTCTTATATTACGTGTCTGCCATACAAGTTGCTCTGAATGATCGGTTACTATAGAAACCATAACTATTAAAAGGAATGCATTAATATACTATATACCGGTGGTAATTTGTCTTGTAGCTAGGACTACTGTCAGAGGTACTGTTGTAAACCTAAACCCAACCACCGAGAAATCCTGTAATGCTTTGCACGAATGTACATCATCACAAGTCAATAATGAGTCAGTGATGCTGGTCCTCCAGTCCAGGTTACTCCTTATTGGCAGCAAATCCTCAAACAATACTGGAAATGCTATAGATTTACTTGTCGCTTTACCGTTGCTGCACTTCATTATGGTACATTTCTGTTTCAATAGACACACTTACAGGTAGCCAGTTAATATATTGATCTACGTATTTATAGCTACTATAGTGCTCCCTGCTCATGCTTCCACTTACAAATATACAATATGTACTCACTGATTCATTGATTTATTCATTGATTCATTTGTTTATTTGTTCATTTGTTCATTCATTCATCTTCATTGCTTTGCCCTGGTTTGCAGTCTATCCCAGGAACACTGGGTGTGAGGCAGGATTACTATGCACACTCACATTCATGTATTCATTCACACCTAGGGGTAAATTTAGAGTATCCAGTCCACCTACTGGTATGTTTTTTGGAGAAAACAAGAACCCAGAGCAAACCGAGACTGACACAGGAAGAACAGACAGTACTAAACTCCTAACAGGCAGCAGGCTGAGCTCAGGGATGAAAAGGGGAACCCTGGAGCAGTGAGGCAACATTAGGACATTACTTTCCCATCCAGTTCAGTTATAAAGTAAAACTAATAAACCTCACCTGTGCAACGCTGGATTTTCTAACAAGAGTAGATTTAAAGTCTGGAGGCTTCTGGGTAGCACAATTGACTAGGAGATTGTGAAGCGATTGTGAGTTTGATGCCTAATGATGCTCCTTCCTTCCGTTGTTGGTTGATGGTTGATCTAAACTGTCTTAATTTCATGAATGAGGATTTCATTTCTGCATAACAGACATGATCCATGCTTTATTGAATGTCACCAATGCTGATAAGTCCATAGAGCCTTATGATAGCCATGTAGCTGAAATATCAGATCAGTCTGGCCCTTTTATATGTACGCTTCGCCACAACTATATATATATGATGGCTTCTTTCCAATCATTAAAAGGGACAACAAATGAGCCTGAATATTATTTTTTTTCATATTTGAACAGCAGTTAAAACCTCATTAGCAGACTATTCAGTAATATGAGCTGCATAAATTATTACATGTAGTTGTATTTCTATGTCTGCCAATGGCCTTATGGACATTCTGGAAACTGTAAAAAAAAAAAACTGAGTAAAATTATTACATCTCTCCATGTTTTTCTCTATTTCATGTGTCTGTCGCTTCATAATTGGCCGTGTTTCAAGCGTAATCGAATGCTAATGGAGAGTGGGTAACAATTACAGATTACGTCATTGCAATTTGCCTCCAGGTTTGGATGTCATCCCACATTTCACAAAACCCGGATAAGTGGCGTAAAAAAAAATCTGACTGCCCCCCCTTTCCCTCCACCATTCCCTCTCCATCTCTCCCACCTCTCTTTTGTGTGTTTGGCTAGGGAGCGTGGCTGCATGTGACTCATAGTTGAGCGGGACTGTATTTTTAGCATCGATTCTCCTCCTCACCGCGCTGCTTCTTTTAGGGAGAAGAAAAACCCATAAAGCAGGCTTCATGTACAGTATATATGCATTATGAAGCATCATTTACTAATGGATATCTCGGTGCTAAAGCATCGTGTCCTCCCGCTTATAAAAGAAAATAGTGAAACAGCAGACACTTAAAGACAGACTTCCGTTTTGTTTGTCAGTTTGTCTCGAAGAAAAAGCCAAAAAAACAAAACAGCCTAACATGTTGATCCAGCAGTCAAGAACTTTTAACTTTTGTTCTCATTTCCTTCACTGTGATCTTTATAAGTGGCAGAAACAGTTCTCTCTGTCGTTTTCTCTCCGCCTTCCGTCTATTGTTCTTTTAAACTCAGTTTCGGATTAAAGCAGATTAGCTGAGGCGCTGATTGCTGCGTGTGCTTCTGCCTCCCTTCCCCCATCGCTCTTTGTCCTGCCATCATGCAGCTCCCTGAACAGTGTAAAAAATGCAGGACTATTTATTTATGAAGAAATGGACAAGCAACTAAATGCTGCTTCAGACAGAATGCAGTGATTTCTCTATGTCCATGAGCAGACTATTTAATATTAATGTACAGGGAAATCTAAAGCTCAGAGTTTCTCAATCATATACTTTACATTAGAGCTGTAATCTAACATTCGGTTATTTCCAAGAAACATCCTTTTGAGATTAATACAGAATATTGTTTGCTTTATTCCTTTGCAACCCTGTTTCTTTGTTTAAAGCTGGATAGAAATTTCCCAATGGGTTTTTATGTGTCAAACTGACAGCGAGTCAGCTTAAAGGTAATTACACAAAATGGTTGGTGTGGGAACAATAAAAACAGTGATGTAGTGATAATTGTGTATCAGTCCATCAGTAAAAAGTCTCATCTCATTTTCTGTTAGCTGAGTGTGTGTTCATGCTTGAAGCTCTGTTGAGTGAGATATCAAATGCACTTCAGGAAAAAAAAAATCACAGTTGTTCTGCTGGCTCAATTCATTAACCTTTTAGACTCCTTTACCTTTCTAAAGGCTGAGAAATGTTCAGCAGGAAATGCAAGAAAAACAGCTAATATTATGTTATAAGAGGAAAGAAGAGGAACGATCCACGGTTCTCTGGAATTTATGTCATTTTGCATACCTTTTTTGTTTTGTCATTTTTGACAGTATATTACGAGTTATAATTCCAGATTCGGCACACCCTCAGCTAATAAGATATGTCACTCAGTAAAATATACACTCCTATATGCTATGACAGGACTTAATAAACCAGTCCACATGAATGTGATCAAGTTGCCAGGAAACAACAACAAAAAAACCCCAGAAAAAACCCCAAAAACAAAAGTCGTCTCTGTATATGACTAACAGATCTGCTGGATGAAAAGTGATCCAACAATAGATCAAAATGATAAGATGGAGCAAGCCATGCATCACACAGCAGGAACAACTGTCCAGATTGTCTGTGTAGTAGTTTGATGGTGGAAGGAAATGCTCATTTTGACAAATTGGTGCTTGCTACTTTGCCTAGTTTCACACAGAAATAAAAAACAAGATTTAAAACCAACTAAATACAGGAGAGATAGGGGGAAATCGATTGAGTTATGTATCACTATTCCTTTGTGCAGTGGTTCATGTATCGCCTGACTCACTGACTCCAAAATCAATTTTTTAATCCATTTTTTTATTTATATATTGCTCATTTCTAATATACACTGAAGTGCCAGTAAAACTGGTATACCAGTTAATACCTGTTAGGTCCGTCACAGGATCTTGGAGGGAACGCTGCACAGTCCTCACGCTGGTATTTGTCGAGGCCCCAGCACTCAATTCCAGTGTTACCTGATGCAGTGTTGCACGCCTGTCGCGTGAAATGATTATTGCCAGCCCATGAAATGCTCATACGTGAAAATCTAAACTTTGCTTTTACCTCCGAACTTTCCATTCTCACGGCGGAAACAGCGCTATAACTTCTATAGACGTCTATAGCTTTATATACGCACTGGGCGATGCAACCTATGACCTGCATAAGTGACGTTGCTATGTACCAGTTTTTCAGGTGCTTCAGTGTACATGCACTGTACTGGGTTAAAAATAACACAAGGATTAGGTTGCACTTAATTAATTACTCATGTTCAATTCAGTTGTGCAGCTGTTGAATAAAGCTTAAAAGCTGTATGACTCAATATTACTTTTATATGGCTTTTAAAAATGTATCAAAGAAATTGGAAAAAATTGTAATATGGACTCACAATACTTACAGAATCGCTATACAAATCAAATTGGCACTCTGGTATTGTGATAAAATTATATCGGACAGTCTCTGGTAAGTCCCATCCCTAAAATACAACGTGTTAAAGCCGAAAGTTCGGCTTCCGACATTTATCGGTGGGTCCGTACTCTTTTCCTCAATCTCAACTCAACCTGTTAAACACTGGTGTTCTATCTAAGTCTGTTGTTTAGCTGATAACCTGAGGGCAGCTCACGTCCCTTTGGATCTTTTGCTCTACCTGCCATGCGGATCAAAATTTGGCAACAGAAGTCTTAATAATATTGTTTGAAGCTCAGAGAGAAAGGCATAAGACACCCATGAGCGAGCCCTTGCTGAAGAATGAGGTCGTTTTACAGATGTTGTCCACGGCTGTTGCTCGCACGCCTGTGCCCTTCTCTGTGAAGAATGGAGTCATTTCATGGCGAATGCTCAGTGACACCAAAAATAAAGAGAGAGATTGTTAGGACTCATTGATTTTCCACGACAGTGAAAAACATCAACAACAACGCCACTTAGCCGTTGCTGTGAGGGGTGACGTGGGCAACACAGGAACTGTCTCAGAGGGATGCTGGTATTGGCTCGGTTTGGTACGTTTATCTGGCACTGCTTGCATGGCTTCATGAAGCAGCAGCAGTATTACTTTTCTTGGGAAATGGAAAACACTTTCTCATCGGAAGCTTAACGGTCAGTGGGGTGCTGAATTGCCGATTCCTAGTTTGAGGAAGTGGGAATGAGTGTCAGGAATCTGTATTCACTCTGTATATATCTGTATTCACCGAGCGTCAGAAATGCACCTGCCACAAATGTCTATCAGTAGCCTTAGGGCTTGTGGAAGAGTTTTTCTTGCTGGGCTTATGGAGCTACAGCAGTGTTGCTTTTGGGAATTGGCAGTGCTACACTCTTGGCTTTGTTTGTGGCTTTAAATGCATTATGATTATGACTTCCGTGGGCTGCATAGCTAAGATATGTCTTGCTTTTGTTGGAGCTTTGGTTTCCTTGCTGAATTCCCCAGGCCCACCTTATGGATATATGAGCTATATTGCATCCAAATATTGCCATAGTGTATATACATCTTTTGCCACTGTCTATACATCTTTAACCCTACAAACGTCCCAGTTATTATTTTCCCCAAACGAACTATACTTTATGTACTACGGTTTATTTAAGGAGCTACAGGGAAGGTCAGTAAAAGTTTAAGGGGTTAATACGTGACTTCACAGCGCTTCTATGCCTTTGCCTTTGCCTATGCTTTTCCTTGTTACGTATGTATTGTGTACAGCAATTAGAACAATGGAAGTCTGTCTCTTTGGGGTTTTCTCCTTCTCTTCCTGCGCATAACATCATTCGGAGATGTATAATAGCTCTGCTGTTCCCCATCCATGGACGATCAGTGCTGCTGTGCGATGTTACAGAGTTGTTTGAGGTTGCAGGACATCCATTGAAGGTGGTTAATGGGGTGGGGTGGGAGTGGGGGTGAGGGAGAACACATTAGTGTGTAGCACTGCTTAATTATGTATAGGCCAGTGTATATCTGATTCAGGAAATTGGCCGGCAGTGACCAGGTCACATTATGTTCCGAGACCACCACGTACAGTAACAACTCAAAAAATTCTTGTGGGTTTTGTCTGTAAGAGCAAAATTGGGCTATGCATTGTTAACCTAGCCTGTTTAGCATTTGAGTACGACAGTAATGAGTGGTAGATCCTGTGAAGGCTGTGATGATGATAACTGGTTTTCTAAAACTTAATACCACATACACTGAAGTACCAGAAAACCTATGCAAAATACATAGCAGCACCACCTATGCACGTCATTGGTTGCACCCAGTAGTGCGTATATAAAGCGATAGACATCTATGGAAGCTTCTAGAGGTGTTTCCGCCGTGAGAATGGCAACTTATCACGATTTTGTGATTTTCAACACGGTTTAATAGTCGGAGCTTGTGAAATGGGTCATAGTGTTTCAGAGGTAGAAGCAAAGTTTGGATTTTCACATATAAGAATTTCAAGGGTGTACCGTTACTACAAGAATTCCGGCAAAAGCTCAAACTTACGACAGCAGCGTAGCTATAAAAAGGGTGAACGTGATCAGCGTTGGCTGGCAAAAATCATTTCACACAATAGGCGTGCGACACTGCCTCAGGTAACAATGCTGGAGCCTCAACAAGAACAGAGTGAGGACTGTGCAACGTTCCCTCCAAGATCCCATGGGGAAACCTACCAAGTATTAACTGGTATACCAGGTTTTCTGGTACTTTAGTGTATGTGGCTGTAAAACCTTGTTTGTCACTGACCCCAATTCAGGTCACTCCTGCCAATAGGCTAAGCTGATCAAAGGCCCAGCTGTTATAAGAGTTGACAGTTGGACCTTTCTGCTTCATCCAGACTCGCTCTGTCATGTCCCCTGGGGTCAAAAACATTAGGTTACTGTGGCCTTTTCTCTTCAATGCAATATTGGAAATACTAATGAGAACCCATTAAATGTCACATTATCAAATATATTCATTTTGGAACTGTCTGTATAATGATTACGTTGCTGCTGTGGGGTATTTCCTATTTTTAAGCAGGTAAGTAAAAAACTGTAAGAACACTGAATACTGTTAACGCTTCCTAAACAGAAGGCCACCACCAAGACCAGTACCCTTTGCTTAACAAGTGATCCATTTTTACACATTGATGTTTAAAACTGAAGTAGCTGAGAAGAAGAGGGTGCTGAAAATTTGATAAAGCATGAGATCACACAGAACCTGCAGGTGAGGAAAGGAGATAATAGTGCCTCTTTGGATCCCAGCTCGCACATACTCATCTGTTCCCACGCACAAGGTCATTGCTGCACCCATGGGCCTGAGTATGGAGGAAATTGCTGACTGAAGGAGAGGAAGTATTTAACACGTGGTCACCCCTCACCGGGCCCCGTGCACAGTCGGGAACGGTGAAATTACTTTTCTGCTGATGCCTATCCTCCCTCTCTTGCCGATAAGTATTTCGGGATTTACTTAATTATTTCTCCCCGATTTGCTTCTCATCTTTTCCTTGCCAAAAGCTGACTGCATCGCAATACACTTTTGGCTGGTTTTTTTTTTTTTTTACGAGCAGATATTAATCCAGTCTCTGTGAAAAGTAAAACAAGAATATATACACTTTATTACGCAGAGCCGTGCAGAGTCAATCTTAATGTACTGCCTGAGTTACTCCGTCTTCACCTAACTACAGTGAGATGTTCAAGCAGTTTCCTCAACTTCTCAGAGATTTGATTACCTGATGTATCTTGAAATCCAGGGTTTTTCATCCAACCCTTGTTCTAGTTGTAGAGAAAGTTAGTAAGTAGCCTGTCATGGAAGGAAGTACAATAACTTTTGGAGGTAAGTTGACATTTGAGCTTCGCAGACCTCAGGAAAAAAGCGTTTCTCAGGAACACTGACTTCCAGCTCTTTCTAGTTCCTAGTTACACCCTAGAAACCATGCTAATATCACATATTACAAGTTGTAATAAACTTTGTTTATCTGGATTTGGATTGTCTGATTATCATGATTTTGCTGTCACACACAGAAGTCGTTTAATCATTCTTTGTTTGTGAGTCATGATAAGTGGCGCATTAGTTACTGGATAATAGATGCAAGAAATCATTAGCAGTTATTTACAAACCAACAAAAAAAAGAACTGCATGCATTAAAATACTCTGAAAAACCAACCTATTTGTCAGGTAATGGGTTTAATTGTTTAAATATTTAATTGACACAATGCAAATGCAAGGCCTCAAATAAACCTGAGCACTCGGAAAAAAAGCGCCATTAATGATAAAGTCTTTGTGGATCGTTGAAGTGATAGGCACTTGATTCAAGCGTGCACAAACTTCAACATGTTTCTGCTCTGTCTCGACCTTACCAAAGAAGAAGAATGAATTATATATACACCCACATTATTCTCCTTGAAATGAGAAAAACAGAATGCATTCCTTTTATTTTCACTATACTATACAAATGTCTATACATTTGAGCTTCACAAAGCTCAGTAAAAAAAAAAAAAAAGCATTTCTAAGGAACTTACTTCCAGGTCTTTGTAGTTCCTAGTTACACACTAGAAAACATGCTAATATCACATAAATTGTAATAAACCTGCTTAAGCTGGGTTCGGCTTGTCTGATTATCATCTTGATGTTGCTCTCACAGACAAAAGCCGCTTAATAATTCTTCGTTTGTGAGTCATGAGAAGTGGTGCGTGATATGACGTGCTCGCCGTCGGCCGCGACCGAAAAAATCTGTTCCCAAATATGACGAGGATGACTGCTGCTATGACACTCGACTAAAACCACCGATACGAGGACGGCGTGTTATTACATTAAACTCCAGGGACAGCTGGAAAAATAGAGCAGTGGCAATTGCAAAGGCTAAATAAAACAAGTAGAACAGGGAATTTTCTTTATTTTCAGGTCTAGCGTTGGATCGTTGGATGTTCAGCGGATAATCTGACACAGAGAGCATGTTGTCACGTGTTAGTGGGATGAATTTGTATGCCGTGACAAATAATACTGTTAAAAGTGTAATGCTGGATTTAGTCGGAGCGGTTAGCGTAACTGTTATTATTAACGTACTCATTTTGATTCACCTTTCCACTTAGTTACCGGATAATACGTAGATGCAAGAAATCATTAGCAGGTATTTACAGGGGTTAGACAATGAAACTGAAACACCTGTCATTTTAGACCACAATAATTTATTAGTATGGTGTAGGGCCTC